>VWZF01003653.1:74024-101392 GCA_013396755.1 Sclerurus mexicanus | reverse complement strand
GGGGACACACGGCGCTGTCCGTGGGGGACACAGCGCTGTCCGTGGGGACACAGCGCTGTCCGTGGGGACACACAGCACTATCCGTGGGGACACAGCACTGTCCGTGGGGACACACGGCGCTGTCCGTGGGGACACACGGCGCTGTCCGTGGGGGACACAGCGCTGTCCGTGGGGACACAGCGCTGTCCGTGGGGACACACAGCACTATCCGTGGGGACACAGCACTGTCCGTGGGGACACACGGCGCTGTCCGTGGGGGACACAGCACTGTCCGTGGGGACACACGGCGCTGTCCGTGGGGGACACACAGCACTATCCGTGGGGGACACACAGCACTATCCGTGGGGCACACGGCGCTTGCAGCGACAGCTGCGGCCGCCCCTGGGCCCTGCGGTGTCCCCGGCCAGCCTGGAGCAGTGTGGGGCAGTGGAAGGTGCCCCTGCCCAGGGCAGCGCTGGGACGTGGTGATCCCCGATCTCCCTTCCCAAGCCACCCTGTGAGCCCCTGGTTTCGTCTCCTTAGAGCGATGCGCTCGTGGAGTTGTCACTTTAACTGCAAAATGCTTATTCCCTTGTTTCTGAGCCCTTGGAATTTGGGTTTGAGGAGTTCCAGTGCGCTCGCACCTGCACGGCGAGTGTCCCAGTTGTGTCCCCTTTCACTCCTAGGGCAAATACTGCAAAATACTTGTGTCTTGTAGCATCCAGACCTTCTCACCCAGCTGGTTTCCTAACATTTACTGTGCTGGCAGCGTCCCACCCGGAACAAAAGTTCCTAAAAGTTGCGTGGGGCCAGGTAAGCAGCTCCTTTTACAGTGTTGTGGGGTTATGCAGAGTTACTGAGTTTATATTGGTGTAGGCAACTCTGCAAACCCACACAATATTGATAAACCCGAGAAAACGCCACCCACCTGACCCCTGTCCCCTCCCTCGCCTCTGGGGTAAATCAGCCATTGATCCCAGTGTCTGAGGCTTGGGCATGGTCATAGTGGCTTTTTGTTGCCCCTGAGGACCAGTGGGGAGAAGAAAGCCCCTTCTCACAGAGCTCTGATGAGTAGTCCTGGTTGTTGGTGTAGTTAAAGTCGTGTAACAGAGCTGGCTGTGCTCCCCTGTCCTGGAAACCCTAAATCGGGCTGTGCTCGGCAGTACCAGCTGTGGAGTTCCCAGTCAGGTTTGTGATAAGGAGAAGCAGGGATTGACTCGGGCATGGAGCTCCAGGGTGACTGAGGAGGTTTGTATGGTCCCCGTTGGCTCATCCACAGCTCAGCTGGGCCAGTGTGCCCTTTGAAATGCCCGTGGGCAAAGCTGTTCTCGGGGTTCCAGAGCTGCCGAGAGGGGAGTGGGCACCGAGGGGCACAGGGCATGGTGCTGCTTACACTGCAACTCGGCCTGGGTGTGGTTTTCAGCTGCAAAACCTGTGCTTTTAACCTGCAAAGAGATCAAGATAGAGGCCTTATGGAGGGAAAGTGAACATTCACCATGTGGGGTTGCTGTGGGAGCTTGGGACGGGATCCCAGCGTGACGTTGCCCTGGCAGTTCAGAGAAGGAAAAGGTCCACGTGTAATCTCCCAGAAATTGTTCCTGCAGCACCTCCCCATCAGCCTTTCCAAGCTGGGCCCTGAGCACCTGCAGCTGGGCAGAGTTTGCTTGGGAAACCACTGGAAAACCCAGCTGATGTCACGATAGTCAGTGGAGTGACTTACTGGTGATGTTGTCATTTCAGAGCACAAAGTGATCATTGTGGGCCTGGACAATGCAGGGAAAACCACCATTCTGTACCAATTGTGAGTATGACCTGCGGGGGAAGGTTGGGGTCTTCCAGGGTGGGTGTGGTGTGTGTTGCTGCTTTCCTGCTTAGTTTTGCTCCCAGGTGGCAGCGGGTGGTTGGAGTTTGGAAAGGTCCTGCTTTGGCTGGCGTGTGAGCAAGGTTTTGCTCAGTGTCACCTCACTCAGTGTCAGGACAGCTCACCTGCTGGTAGCACACACTCACCTGTGGTGTCACGGGGACAGCACCGTGAAACAGGGTCGAGGTGAGTGTTGGCCACGGGACAGTGTTGCCAAACTGATCCATGGCTCAGATTTAAATGCCAGACAAATTGCTGTGTGAGTGGCAAGGCACCTCTTCCTGCTGTGCCTGCTGTCCCCAGTGCTGGGGTGCCCTTTGATGCCGTCTGTGGCAAAGGGTGGAGGAGGAGGGATGATCACGGGACAACACAGCTGTGCTGTCCTGCACCTCCTGCCCTCCGTGGTGGCTTTGACTTGTGTTTTCTTGCACCAGCCTTGCTCCTGCCTTGCATGAAGCTCATATGAGCTTCCTATCTCAGGCTCTCCACTGCAGTTTGATAAGAGGGCACCAGTTTGTGCACAGGCTCAGAAGCTGCTGGTGGCACAGGCAGCTCAAGGTCTGTGCTGGGAACAGATTGGCCCTTTCCCACGTGAAGTGTTCCCGAGTCAGCACCAGAAATAATTCCTGTTAAGAGCTGTGGCTGTGCTGCTCCAATCCTACATCTAAAATATGCTCTCTGGGAATGTTTGGGGTTTGTCACATTCTGACCTGCTTCTGCCTTTCCAAAACACGACCCTGGTGCAGCATCTCCAGCTGCTTGTGCCCTCACACTGCAGGGAGAGGGAAAGGATGGGGCTGGGGTTTTACACAGGCAGTGAGAGGCTTTAAAAAGCACAAATACAGTGAAGGGTATTTTTTTATACAGCTCCTTGTGCATTTACTGCTGTCTGTGTCTTTCCACTTCCTCACAAATGTCTCACAGTTCTTCCCCTTATTTCTGCAGTTTCAGTGTTTTATTTTCCCTTTCATACAATGGGTCTCTATGTCTCCTTTTCCTTTATATCCAGTTTAGCTCCACAGGACTTTCCCATCTCTCTTCTTGTATCCCCCTTCCCTGTTTGCTCTGTTCTTCTGTCTGACCCCTCCTTAGCCCTCCCCCATCTCTGTATATCCCATTTTCCCTCTTAGAGACGCTTCATTCCTTCCTGTTCTGTTCTCAGATCTCCCTCCCCTCGGTGGGAGTTTGTGATCAGGTGTCAGAAATGGTGTTACCCCACCTATCCTGTTTCACACTGGGAGGTTCCAGCAGCTGGAATGGGAAATGCTGTGGGTTCATTGAAGGAAAGGGGATCATAAGTCTCTTCCAGGCATTAAAAGAACTCCTATGAAATCAGCCACAGGCATCTTGTATCCTTATTACCCTTAATTTCACTTTAGGGTCCTTCTGGTTCTTGTCCTTGTCTCATCTATTTGCCTTCAAGGGTGTGTGGTGAGCAGGTTTCTTGGTAAATGCTGTGAGACACTGGATAGCTGGGATTCCTAAGTGGGATTCCTTTCCAGAGCACTGCACCATCCCTGTATCTCCCTGGCTCCCTGTATCCTCTTCAGGAAATATTCCAGCATGCTGCAGGTCTCAAATTGCTGCCACTGTAACCAAAACCTCTGCTGAAACTTTTAGAAGTTCATATATAATGAAAAATACATCAAGAGTATCAGAAGGAAAAAATAATTAGATTCTTTGAAAATTGGTTTGCTTTGAAACTCCTGTTAATTTTTTTGCCTGTTACAGTAGAGTTTAAATAGTTAGAACTTCAGGAGTATCCAGAGCACACTTTTGGCTCTTTGATGTAAGACTGGTGGTCTCAGTGGCAAAGTAACACTCAGTGTCTCTAAACAATGTATTTGGGATATTTAATGGCTGCATTTGTCTCCAAAAAGTTGTGGTTTGGACTGTTCTGAGGGGGGAAGAGCGGCAAGTTTGGACATAAAGCAGCTGAATTGGGGATAAGCTATGTTTTCAGTGGCCTGCCCTGGCAGGAGAGTGGTGTGCAGTGGATGTGGTGTGTCTGCTGGGGCTGGATGATGTTGTTTTCCTGAAACCTTGGAAATCTTGTGGCTTAACCACATTCTTGAAACAAAGCAACTGCCCTGTCCCACATGTGCCAAAATGGGCCTGGAGAGGGAAAAACTGAGAGCTCCAAACAGCTTCTGAAGGGAAAATCCCCTCAGCTTCATGATGATTTAATGAATTATAACACAGTTTTGTTCGTGAGTGTGCTCTCAGCTCTAGCATTTGATTATTGCACCGTTCAGTGGGTTATTTTTATTGCCGTTTTGGTTTATTTTCATGCACCTGCCCCCTCACCCTTTGTGCTGGGTGTCTGCTGTAACTCCCCTCCAAGCCCAGGATATGCACCAGGCGCAGGTTTTGTGGAGGTGCTGGCGGTGACCCCCGTGTCCCTGTTCCCCGTGCAGCTCCATGAACGAGGTGGTCCACACGTCCCCCACCATCGGCAGCAACGTGGAGGAGATCGTGGTGAACAACACGCGCTTCCTCATGTGGGACATCGGGGGCCAGGAGTCCCTGCGCTCCTCCTGGAACACCTACTACACCAACACCGAGGTGGGGCCCGTGGCGCTGCTGCAGCTGGGCTGCCAGCTGGGCTGCCATCTGCTCGGCCCGGGACTGCCTGCACTTGTTCACACTTGTCCCCTGCTGTCCGTGGGCACGCTGTCCAAAACCTGCCCAACTCCTGGCAGTAAGGAGGAGACCCCAAAAGCGTTCCTCCAAGGCTTTGGCAGCTCTGCCTCGCAGGCTCCCGTCATCAATGTACTTCATCGCCCCAAGGAGCTTTACAGAACTCTAGCACTGAAGCTGCAGCACATACATATATAGATTTTATCAGACACATGATGAAAATAATGCTTTAAATCAAGGTTTCCTGTGTGTTACCAAATATGGTTTCAATACCATAATTTATGTTATATATGGTTAAATTCAATTATTATGATAATTACTTTTGTTCCCCTGTGCTTCCCTGTGAGATGCTGTGACCTCTTAGGGGTCTTTCCCAGCCCAAATGATTCTGTGGGATTTATCTGCATGTGGGCTCTTGGAGTTTGGAGCTTCAGGGCTTTTTAAATTCCTTGCAAATAGCTATTTGCTTGTTAATTTTAGAACTAGAGAAAAAGCTGATACAGTTTATGTTTTAAAGGCTGCAGCAAACCACTTGAGGGGTGTCTGTGGTGCCTCAGTTGTGCCCAGAGAAAAACAAACCCTGATGTGGGATTACAGAGAATTCACTTGCTTTCAATTTGAATTTCCACTCCGAAATGGAGAACCGAAAGTCCCAAGTTGTGTCAGAGCAGCCTTCGTACCCAAAGGACAGGCTCTGAGCCACCCCTTAGGGCTGGGAGGAGAGGGCTGGGATGGGGGGATCCCTGGTGATGCAGCTGGAATTGGGGTGGGAGCAGCGACCTGGGCAGGGACCACAAGGGTCTGGCCACACAGCGGGAGTTTGTTCTCTGATAACTCTGCACTTCTTGCAGTTTGTGATAGTTGTGGTGGACAGCACAGACAGAGAGAGGATCTCTGTGACTAAGGAAGAACTGTATAAAATGTTGGCACACGAGGTGAGTAGAGCCTGTGTCTTTAGCGTAATACTTACTGACTCTAATAGTTATTTATTTGACTCTTTATGTGTGTGGTACATGTCAGGGAAGCAGATTTCCACCCTGAGCTGTCTTGCTCCTGCCACAGACTGTCTTTTGTGAAACTCCCAGTAAAGCTGTACGTTAATCCTAAATTTGTCAGTGCTTCAGGGAAACAGCACTTGGGACCTGTAAATGAGTCTGTGGGTTTTGTACTTCAATCCATGTTAATGCCTGGATTAGATCCTTAAAAACCTCAATGTTTTGGTAACTTCGTGGTTGCCTGATGTTCTATTTCCAGTGAAATAATACTGCGTTTTATAGCAAGCAGGTATAAAGCTGAAGGAGCAGTCAGCCCATGGCCATACATTGTTCTGTGCTTGGAATTACAGGGGGAGAGTGTGAACTGCTCAATTGTAAAGCCCCTCTTTAAACCTGAGCCCTGTCAGGCCTAAACCTGAGCTCTCTGGGTCTGAGTCATAAGTACTGAACTGATGGGTAAGCCAGGCAGTACCTGTGGCATGACCTGAATCCAGACGGGCTCAGTGTGTGTGACATGATGCTGAGCTTCCAAATTTAAGTGTCAGAATAAAAACATCTGCATAAAAATGATGGCATTATATCCCAAAATATGGCATCTCTATTTAAGCTGCAGCCACAGTTCAGAGCCTGCAGGAAGGGCAAAGCCTGCCTATGGATTTCCTTGGGGGAAAAAAACAGTGTCTTGAATTTCTGATTTTTTGGTGTGTATTTATTTATTTATTTTTAACTTTTTGTTGTTAAAATTGTAGTCAGTAAAGTAAATTCTGCTAGAGCAGGTCAGGCTGTGGAGTGTTAAATGTGGCATGGGGGGTCTGTTGCAATCAGAGTTGCTGCTGTCAGGATCAGGTTTTCAGAGCTGGGCCCTTCAGGGTGTTTTGCTTTGGAACAAAACCTGCATCTTCTGTTTCCTAATCCCTAGAGGAGGATGTGGAAGTTGTTAATTAAAATTTGCCATGGGGAAAGGGGGGAATTCCAGGCAGCAGGAGCCCTTGCTCGGTGTTGGGAGATGATTCCTGACCCACCTGCCAGTGAATGTGCCCATTGTTGTCCAGCAGGATGTTTCCAGGCTGTTCCCACTCCCTCCCCAGACATTGTTTGGAGAGAACAGCAATACCTACAAGCTGGAATGAAACTCAAATATTTATCTAAAATAGCTTTTCTTTGCTCCTTGAAATCTTTCATTTCTGCCCAGCGGTTCCATTGAGCTCCTGTTGAGGCAAAATTGAGTTTCCCAGCTCAGTTCCAACTATTTTCTGGACCAGCTGATGGTTTGGGAATTAATTTTGCTGCCTGTAAACATTAGTGTGCCCAACAGGGAGTTAATGCCTGAGTTGGCTTGGCTTCCTGGGAACACCTTTTGCTCTCCAAGGGGAAGGTTTTCCATACACCCCTATACTGGTGTAATTCAAAGCAATGTGAGGTCAAACCAGCTTGTTCTGGAGTCCCTGTTCCCAAATTTAGTGCTGCTCAGACACAGGGATACAGGTGCTCTGATCCTGCTGGAGCCCAGCAGAACATCGAGTTTTACCATCATCCATGGCACATCCTGGGTGTTGGGGCTGCTGGAGCAAAGGGTCCCAGCACTGCATGTCTCTTGCAGCACTTCTGTAGGACTGTTGCCTGGGGCTTGGGCTTCTCTTTAGTACCACACCATTTGCCTCCAAGGGCTGCTTTGTAAGCTTTTTCTCTTCTCTTCTCCCTAGGACTTGAAAAAAGCAGGTTTGCTGATCTTTGCTAACAAGCAGGATGTGAAGGAGTGCATGACAGTGGCTGAAATCTCCCAGTTTCTGAAGCTCACTTCCATTAAGGATCACCAGTGGCACATTCAGGCCTGCTGTGCTCTAACTGGAGAGGGGTGAGAAGAGTTCTGTCCCCAGCAGGGGAATCTGGAATTGTTTGGGGGTTTTACTGCAGTGTTTGGTTTTAACACACATTCCTCCCCTGTCAGTAATAATCTCAAATGGGTTGGGTTGGGAGGACCTCGAAGCCCATCTTGTTCCCACCCCCTGCCATGGGCAGGGACACCTTGCACTGTCCCAGGTGGCTCCAAGTCCTGTCCGGCCTGGCCTTGGACACTCCCAGGGGCAGCCACAGCTTCTCTGCCCAGCCTGTGCCAGGGCCTGCCCACTTAACAATCTTGACACTTTCTTTGGGCTCAGAACACAGACTTGGGGTCAGTATGATCAGAAAACCAACTTTTACATCAAATCCACAGTCCCACCTCGCAGAGATAAAACTTTATGTGGTTTGGGCTTAATGAGGGCGGAGTGGGAATGACCTGAAATCTGTTCTGGTTTATTAAGAATAGTCCTAATCAGAGACCTTCATGTCCTGAGGTGCCAGGATCTGAAGTGTCTCAGTAGATTGCACAGTGAGATCTAGAAAACTCCACTCTTGGCACGGATAGTTCTGGAAATCATTTGGAGTCCTGAGGAGGAATTCAGAGTGATGCCAGGGAATCACCTTTGGAGTTACCTGGAGAAGTGTGCGTTCCTTACCCGTTCTCCCCTCTGTTCACAGCCTGTGCCAAGGACTCGAGTGGATGATGTCAAGACTCAAGATCAGATGATTTTTACTGCCCTCAGTGCACAGACTTTGCTCCAGAGCGGCCGTTCCATGGCAGTCGGTGGGGTGGATGTATTTATACTGAACTGATTGCAACTGTATTTTCTACATAGCTGCCACACGCAGTGTACAGGACCTGGGGCCATTCCCCGAGGGGAAGGTGCAGCCCTGGCTCCACTTTGGTTTGGTGTCCCCGCAGGATCCGTCTCAAAGCTGTGACCGACCTTCTTTTGAAGCCGCAGCCCCTCGGGACAGCCCAGCCTTGGGCATGGGGAACATGAGAGGAAGGAGCTTTTAATTTAGAGTTTTATTATCCCATTGTAGCCCTCTCTAGTGGAAGGTGTTGGCTTCATTATTCCAGTAAATCAGCAACAAATCACTGGCTTAAGTATCAACTCTCCAGTATTTTTAAGGTTACCGATGTTACAAATGCAGACCTGTTTTCCTGTATGTGAACTGTACATATTTGTGTATATTTATACCTCAGTTTTAGGTTCATTGCAATCTGTTCAGAGCAGTGTGAAGCTGAACCAGTATGTTGGCAGCAGTACTAACAGTGACACGGCCGTGTCCACGTGTCCAGGCCCTCTCCCTCTGTGTCCATGCGGCTGTAACGTCACTCAGACATGGGATCCCCACAACTGGACAAGCAAACCCTCCCTTCAGCCCACGGCTTGTTTTCCACAGGAGTTTTTGGATAGGGAGCAGGCTGGAGTGGACTGGGGCACACATGGATTAAGCCGCAAATAACAGCGTTGGCAAACAGTACAAATTTGCCAAAGAGTTTAAAATGAGATGGATTTTCCTTTTCTGTTGCAGTCCTTGGACGGGGAGCTGCTGCAGATGCACGTCCTGCCCACTGCTCTCCTTTGCAGTACGGTTTGGTTCAGGTTTAGAAGTACCTTTAGCTGTCAAAAAGGGAAGGAATATCTTTTTTCTCTAAACCAAAGAAGAGGCACAAAGGTATGTTTGACAGTCCCACAGGAGCCATACCAGTCACACTGTAATGAAGTGTTTTTCAGAGGAGGAACTCTCTTTGCTGCATGAAAGGTACAGATGTATCGATAAGCACTGGAGGGGACTGGGTGGGGACAGTACATGACACTACTTGGAAAGCTCAGAGTGACCCACACAAGAGTGTTCCAGGTGAAAACAGAACTCCTGGCATGGTCCCCAGAGCAGCTCTGGAACACTAGGGTGATGTTTCCTTGCTGTAGCACCTGGTGCGATGCCTGTCCCGTGCAGGAGGTGCCCAGAATTCCAATTGGAGAGGGTACAGGCAGTTGGGATGATGGTGGTTTAAATGTCAGTGTTGTGGGAGTGCACGTGGCCTTAATCACAGGCTCCTCTGTTGGAGATGTCTGGGGAGGACAGCAAAGTGAAACAGCCTGTGTTTAAGGTGTCCTTCCCTTTCTGAGAAGGATGGAAAAGGCATTTTACAGCAAAAGCTTAGTTTGAACTTTTTATGGTGCTTCTGTCTGGTTCTGGGATAATCTGTCTGGTGTTCCTGCCTCCCTGGGAGCACGTGAATCCATGGGCAAAGGGAGGGAGGCAGCCTCAAAAGTCTGTATTTAACAAAGGCAGGGGAAGAACCGAACTTTTTAATCTATTTTTGGTATCTCCGAGGCTCCCTGGCTGGGATCTGCTGTCTTTGTTAAACATTAAGGTGTACATGCATATATCCATAGTGCATGCACATAGATCTTGGTATTTAACTGGTGTATTGCAAACTGTATCAATGTTTGAAGAATTAACAGTTTCCTGCAGAGACTTCCTCAGTGTCTCTGGCAGTGCCTACAAGCAACGAGCTCTGTGCACATATGAAATGGAATTGTACATTTTCTAGTCTAAAAAAAAAGAAAAAGCAGACTTGCTTCTAAACCCAAGTGTTTGTTTTTTGAGTCTTTGCTTTGGTCCCTCCAAGGTGCTTGGTGTGTTGTGTTGGACTCTGGGGCTTGGCTGGTCAGGGAAGGAGGTGCTGCTGTCAGTGACAGAGCAGGGATGGAGCTGCAGGGGGGTGTTTGCTGCTTGGCTGGCCATTTGTAGGATTTCTGTGTCCGTGCAATGGAGGTGTGGTGGTTTCCCCAGGTGTGGGTTGTGTTGCAACAGACACTGTATGTTTACACGAGTTATCCTGGGTTCGCTCTTCCCTCCCTTGGCCACTTCCACTTTCTGTGGCTCTGAGGTCCTTTGCGCTCACCTCCCCTTGGTCTCAGGAGCAGCCACAGAGCCCAGTGAGGAGCTGCTGGTAACTGCACACCCAGACTGCCTGTTCAGCGGTGTCTTGTGTGCCCTGAGGAGTTTGGAATCCAAAAACGAAATTGTTTTCTGTGTGTGGCACAGTGAAAACAACCCAGCCTTACCGCAGCTACAAACAAGGTGTGCCATGCCACGTGCAGCCTGAGTTTTCTGTCCCTTCTCTATTTTGGGGGGCAGATGTGGCCAGAATTCAGCAGTGCCTGATGTTCCCTGACACATCCTGTGCCTGCAGCTTGTCCAGGGCTTGGGGCCCCCAGGTGGGCATTGAAATGCTCATTTTCAGCCAGCGGTGGTGGGGTTTGTCACCCCATCATCGGTGTTTCTGGACTCCCCTGCAGTGGTTGCTGTGATCCATTCCAAGCCCTCTGCAGTGGTTGCTGTGAGGGTGCTTTGAAGTGCCCGTGTGGGAAGTTAAGAATGTTTTTGTCCCCAAAAGAGCAGCCAGACTTTTGATCTCTCAAACCTTTTGTGTCTGTGCTTCTTGTTTACAGCTTTTTTCCTTTCCTTGTAGGACAATTCCCATTTTTCTCCCAGCTCTGCCCGTAGAAAACCAAGGGAACTTTGCATCAGTGCTCTTCCAGCTTCGCTGGGGGATTGTTGGGAAGGGATTGTCTTGCCCTGAGTCACAACCTTGGTTGTGTTTCACCCTTGGTGTTGTGCTGCCTTGCCTTCCAGCTTTGCCTTTGTTCTCTCCTTCTTAAGGATATGAGATTCTTCCTTAGGATATTCTACAGAGAAGGGAGGAGCCTTAAAAAGCGGCTGTTGAGGTTGATGCTGCAGAAAGGCATTTCACTAGCAAAAAAAGAATAGCAGTAAGTCACTTCAGTAGTACTTAAAATGTTTCTTTTGTTTTAGCAGGTAATAAATCTGGTAAGTCGTCTCTGGAATCTGAAAGTTATCCAGGCCTTTAATTGTGAGGAAAGGTGGAATATAAACTTGGCAAGTGTGAGCAGGGATCTCCCAAGCTTGGTTTGTTAGTACTTTTCCCTTCAGGGAGGCTGAGCCACTGCTCCCTGGGCATTCTGTCTGTGGAGGGGTGTGAGCACTAAATGCACCTGCCAGGCACCTGTGCGGCTCAAGTGCCTGAAACTAATTCCAGAATCCCTTTTTTCTTCTATGCTGCAATTCCCTTTTCCTTTGAATAGATACGTATCTATAAAAGCATCTCGGAGTGTGGAAAGGAGTGGGTTTTCCCTCCCTACACACCAGCTTTACCATGATTTGTGATAAATTTGTTCCAGCTCTCATCTCCCCTTCATTCCAAGTGTTTCCCATTTCTCAGGCATCACCCAGCTTGCTTTGGAACAGGGGATGCTGGATTTGTCCTTGTGGCAGGGTGGCTGGCTGGCATTCCTGTCAAGCAGCTCTGTTTAAATAACTCAGTCCAGGAATCCTTGGCCTCCTAACCTCCTGGTGGAAGTGGCTCCGTCCTCCCTGGCTGCTGGAACATTAACTTTGGCACTGGCAGAGTAATTAGGCCTGAAAAACCATTTTCAGCTCATCATTTCAGATGAATGTGGTGTGATGCCTAAAAGTTCGGCATCCCTGGGCAGGGCAGGGATGATCTGAGGGCTGGAGATGTGGGACTGAGGAAGGGAAATGTCTTTGCATCCATGTTGTAAGTACAGATGTGACCTGATGGTAAATGCAGATGTGACCTGATGAGAAGTGTAGCTGTGACTTGAGTATATTGTTGCAGTGAACCCATTAAATGGACAAAAAGGACAAGGGGCTGCTACTGTAACTTCTTACAGTGTGTGTTGGAATCAGGAGCAGAAATTCTCCTCTTGCCTTACAAGTGGTTGCATTTTACACTGAGTTGTAGCTTCATCCACAGTGCAGTCACTCCTGCACCACCTCAGCCTCTTAAGGTGGGTTTTGGGTGAGCAAGGGCCGAGCTGGGAGGGGATTTTAAGCTTTTCCTCTCTGTAAATGTAGAAAACTTGGCTGAGAGTGAATGAAGCTTTGCCTGGAGGGCTGGGAATGGTTCTTTTTGCATCATCAGCTCAGTGTTACCTTGTCTGAATCCTCCCTGCATCAGACACTGAGGAGGGTGGAAGAGGGGCCAGGAAAAGATGGATTGTCGTGGAGAGGCTGAAAAATAATGAAACAGAACACCTTGGGCTGGGAGCTGTGTCTGTGGATGACAAATAACACTGGTGGTGTTTGATGGAAGATCCCATTTAACTCCTGTTATGTTTCCATGAATGTTTGTGACATATTTCCTCGGCCTTTCTTTTCCAAGCCCTGGGATCCTGCAGTCCAGGGCGCAGCCTGAGGTGGAGGGAACCCCAGAGCCAGCCCAGGGCTGGGTGCAGTTCCAGCCTCTCCCCCTGACCCTGCAATTCCTTGTTTATAAGCCCTGGGGACGTTCCCTTGCCTGGCTTTGAGTGCAGGGCCCAGTCACATCCATGTGTGTCCACGTGAGTCACCTGAGCAGGGCCAGGCTCCCTGTGATCACCTGCACTTTGGACTTGTCTGTCCAAAGGCTTTGTCTTCTTTGGAAGGAAATGCATCGAGTATGTGGCTAATGCTGACACTGCAAGAAAATCCCACTCCATAGTGTATAAAATGATTGCTTCAAATTAATCCCGAGGCTTGGGAGGGCTGGAAGTTCCCAGCTGGAGCACTGGAGTCTGAACTCACGCTTGGATATGAAAGTAATTCGGCTAAAACATTTTATAAAGCTATTTATTATAATAAAGCCATGATTCTATTAAGCAACCTTTTTTCCTGTAGTTTTATCAGAACAGTCCTCGCATTGCTGCCCCTTTGCCTCTTTCTGTCTCTCAAAGTCTGGTTTTTGTGGAGCTGCAGGGAGCTCATCCCCTTGGTTTAATTCTTGTTGCAGTGGAACAACCACGAGCCCGGTCTGGATTTGGGGTGGGCAGCTCCGTGCGATCCTGGCTGTGCAGTTACAGAACTGCTGAGGCTTTAAAACCTACCAGGATTTGTGGTTTGAAGGGGAAATCACTTGTCGAAATGTGCCTGCTTGCATCGAACTTTGTGTTGGTAGAGGCTGCGGTGAAACTTCTCCAGCAAGTACGTGATTTCTGGCTTGGATCTGGGGCTCTGGGGGGGAAACTGTGCTGCTCTGCCAAACCTGTGAAGGGCTTTTGTTTGGGACAAGTTTGGTGATAAGTCTGTGCAGAAAGGGAATTAAAATGAGTGTGAAATGCTGTTTTCCTGTTGAAGTTGCTGAATCCCAGGGATGTGCTATGGAAATGAGGAGGGGCACATGTGGGTGCTTGGGAGTCGGGGGGAGGTTGCAGGGAGCCTCCCAGAAAGTGAGAGAGATGGAGCCCAAGCTGGGTTTAAATTTAAATCTCTGTACTAATGGCTGGGACGGGCAGTCAGTGCTCTGGCCTGGGTGACAAGGTGGGAATGGCTCACAGGGGGCACCCTGAGGCTGGAGGGCTCTTCCAGCCTCAGCGATGCGGGGATTCCGAGTGTTCCTGCCCAGTTTCCAGCCGGGCCTGGCTGGAGTCTCTTTGCTTTGGGACACCCCTTTCCCATGGGATGGGCCTGGAGCAGCCTGGGGGAGTGGGAGCGTTGGGGTGGGACTGGGGGGGCTTTGGGGCCCTCCCAACCCAAACCATCCCGGGGTTCCCTGGTTCTCCTGGGACGTTTTTGCTGGGGCTGAAGGAATGTTCCTTTCCCCTGTGACTCGGTTGTTCTTTGACACTGCTACAACTGCTCTTAGTTTTCCTTTGCCTCCAATTAAGCCCACGGTGATCAAAAAAGGAGCCACCATTATCAAACGTGATTTTTGTCTGGTTTAGCACGGGGTTCCTCCGAACTCTGCATTCCTCAGGCATTTACATGTGGTGCAGGGAACCTCAAATAGACTTTTTAACTGAAAGGGTTACTTTTTGTGGGTTTTTTTCTCAACTGTACAGAGCTGGACTGCTGTGTTCTCCTTCACTGCTGGGTTTTTAACTAATACAGCACTTCCTTGATCCTAGTGCCACTTTTTGAATGACAGGCTCTGTTACTCTCTTGTTGCACAGTCTGCATTGATTTATTCTCTCCGAATATGGTTTTATTTTAATATAAGGTTGAATTAGATGCAAAACTACAGAATGGTCGACAATACTGGCAATAATCAAGAGAGTTAATTCTTGTTATTAGTTTTTCAGTTCTGACTTGCTTTTTTGCCTTCATTCTTCAGAACTAGAAAGGTTTTTTCTTCTTCAAATATATGTATGTTTGTATATATGTGTAGGCAACGCTTGGGGTCATGCAAAGATGCAGGTCCTAAATTCTTTTCAAAGATAAAAAGATTTAGTGTAAATGTTGAAGAGGGCCTTGTCCTGTTGAATCCTCACATTATTGCCTGTGTTATGGCTTTGAAACCTGAATGAACGGCTGCATATCAGAGCAACAACTAGACCCAAATAAACCAAACTGTTTGTATGAAGTTGGCCAGGGAATTTCTTCTGGATCCACCGTGCCTGGGATGGCAAAGGTGCTGCAATGAACAGGCTTGGCTGGGGGATGAAGGTCAGTCTTGAGCCACCCTTGGGCTCTGATCCCTGTGAGTCCCTTCCAGCCAGGATGTGCAGCCCTGTGCTTTCTTGCTGCTGCTCCCTCCAGGGAGGCCAGATGGGGGCAGGAGCCTCCTTTTCAGCAGCAAATACTTGGAACTAAAAGCTTTTTATTACAGGAAATGTTGCTGTGTCCAGGGGGATCCATCACTTTGAGCTGCAGCACCACAAACACCTCTGTGGGCCTTGGGGAACTGAGAGTCACAAAACTACTTTTATTCGTGATCTGAGGAACTTGGTCTGAGCCACGGTGATTGAATTCTGCTCTCGGTGGCACTGCAAGGGCTGGAAATGGTTTGGGGAGGGTCAGTGTTCCTCTGGGGCACGGCTGGTGGTTCAGCCCCAAGCTGCTGTCACGGGCAGTGTGATTTGGATTCATGTGGGCAATGCCTGTGCCCCCGTCGTGGCTGTGCTGCCACAGGGACTGAGCAGCCACTCTCGGGGGTAGCCCTGCACCAGCATCTCCTCTGGGGCAACCACGGGAAAACTGGGAATGTGGAGCAAGGAATCCCAGGATCCCCGAGGCTGGCAAAGCCCTGCCAGCCCACAGAGCCCACCCCGTGCCCGATGCCCACCTTGTCCCCAGCCCAGAGCACTCAGTGCCACGGCCAGTCCTGCCTTGGGCACCTCCAGGGCTGGGCACTCCAACCCTCCCTGGGCAGCCCCTGCCAAGGCCTGACCACCCTTTCCAGGCACAAATTCCTCCTGCTGTTCCCCCTGCCCTGCCCTGCCCTGTTGGCCTGATGTTTTAATGTCTAATCCCAGGATAACGATTTTGTTCCAGTTACAGGAGACCCGAGGAGCTCTGGGAGCTGCCAGGGGGATGGAAACCCTGTGACCTTTTTATGGCAACATGTTGTTTGTTAGTCTACAACAGGTGACATTCCCAGCTGAAACCAGCAGGGCCAAACTGGGACCAGCAGAAGTTGATGGGAGGAGGATCCTGGATAAAGGATCAAGGTCAGGTTTTTGGCTTTTCTGTTCAGTATTTGAGGTGAAATCCTGCTCGCGCTGGAGCCTTTGCAGCTGGTTTGAAGAGCTCCTGAAGCTGAATGGAATTCCATGGCTCTGTGTTACTAAAGCAGAGGGCACAATCCCAGAAGGGTTTGGGTTGGAAGGACCTTAAAGACCAGCTCATTCCAACCCCCCAGTGGGAGAGGGGCTCATCCCTGCCCGGTCTCGTGGTGTTGTAGCCCGTGGTCCTCCCCCTAAGCCAGCAGCTCCAACTCCTCTGAGCCCAGATAAAGTGATGGGGTCATTTAATGATCCATTTGGCAGAGCAGTACCCCCCTAAGTTAGTTTTTGTCTCTCAGGAGGAGCTTTGATCACAGTCACACAGCAATTTTATGCCTTTTTTTCTGTCCTTGTGCGCTGCCTGGGACAGTCTGTCTCTAGTCTTGCCTTAGTCTAAGTTGTTTCTGCTCTTTGACAAAAGTCCTTTTCAGTAAATCTGGCATTGCCATGTTTTCTGGTGTTTTTTCATGGATTGTTTTTCCCCAGACAGGTTTTGGTGCCTGTCACAGCAGTTTCATTGTAGGAGTCCCCTTCAAACCTGAAAATTATTTACTTGCTTTGCAAAATAAAGTAAAAAAAAAAAGGCAAAAAAAAAAAACAGCTCAAGAAACAAAAATATTTGTTCCACGTTAGTTGCTCAGAAATCGGTGCATTGGCAACACTTCTGCAAGAGCTGGACAGTTTGTTTTGATCTTCCCTGGACTTTGCAGCAAAGACAGGGAATCTCCAGCACAGAGAGCGTTTGAGCGTGGTGGGAGCTGTGAGACCAACCGTGGATGTTGAGGCTGGGAGGGGGATTACTGCACTAAACCCACCCGTCAGCAGCCCCAGTGAGCACACACTGAGGATGTGCCCGGACCTGCCACGAGACATTCCCGGGCTGAAGGTAAGCTGTCTGCTGCCCTGAAACCATGAGCAGCCCAGCTCTGGGAGACACGGGGGTGCTGCACTTGCTGAAGGCTCAGGGCAACTCTGCCCCAGCCAGGCTGGCTCTGCAGCTGTTTCTGTCCCTCCACACTCCTCATGTCGCTTTATAAAAAGCCCCATGAAGTCACCAGCAGTTCAGCCTCCCATGGAATTGTTTTCAAAGGAACGAGCTGAAAGTCTGCCAGACTCTTTGAAATTAAAACTATTTAATGAACTGAATAAAGTTTTCTTCCCTCTTGATCCCTCATTGCAGAGAAAAGGTGCATTAACAGGCTGAGCCATTTTTGACAGAGGAAGGAGGAAATTGCAGAGATCTGTGTGAGTCTGAACGAGGCCACGTGGGACTGGGGGGGACTGGGGGGCTTGGGCAGCCACAGCCCTGGTGGCGTGGGCTGAGTGGCAACACCATGGCCTGGCTTCCCTCAGCCAGGGTCTACAGCTAATCCCAGGATCATGGAATAACAGGGTGGTGTGGGTTGGAGGGACCTTAAAGCCCATCCATTCCCACCCCCTGCCATGGGCAGGGACACCTCCCACCAGCCCAGGGTGCTCCAAACCCTGTCCAACCTGGCCTTGGACACTCCCAGGGATCCAGGGGCAGCCACAGCTTCTCTGCCCGACCTGTGCCAGCCCCTGCCCACCCTCCCAGCCAGCAATTCCTTCCCAATATCCCATCCATCCCTGCCCTCTGGGCCATTCCCTGCATCCTGTCCCTCCATGCCTTGTCCCCAATCCCTCTCCAGCTCTCCTGGAGCCCCTTTAGGCTCTGGAAGGGGCTCTCAGGTCTCCCTGGAGCCTTCTCTTCCCCAGGGAAACATTCCCAGCTCTCCCAGCCTGGCTCCAGAGCAGAGGGGCTCCAGCTGACCTTGGGGTGAGTTTGTCAGGTGAGATCCCTGTTCTGTCACTCCTGGAGGGTCAGCAGGATCCCTTCAGTTGGCAGAGGTTTGTGTTGGCTCCTGAGCTCCTGCAGGTTTCCCCCTGAGGACATTGCTGCTGGGCCAAATGACACTGGGGCTGTTATTTGTGACAGTGTCATTCCCTGTTGCAGTGACGTGTCTCTCTTTTCCAGGTTTGCTTGTGGTCTGGAGCGGGGGGAGCAGCAGCAGGTCCCTGAGGGCTGTCAGGGCTAAGGACAGAGCAGAGCAGAACTGCCCTGGGGGCTGCTGTGCTGGGACCTCCGTGCTGTGTCAGTGACCTTTCCCAGAGTGTTCTGCCCCTGCAACTGCTGCTGCTGGGTATTCCTGGCCGTGAGCAGCCTTAATGTTTCATGGGCTAGTGCAGGTTGTATTTCAGGATATGAGACACCACCCCAGCAATGCAGGTTTGGAATGTGGAGCATGTTGCAGTGTCCCCCCTCCTTTTACAGTCAGAGGTGTTTGGACCTTTCATAGAAACATGTTCCTTTTAAACCAGCAGAGAACAAGAAATTTAAAACAAAAAAAAAGCCTCAGGCAGAGGTTAGTTTACTGAAGGCTGGGGCACTGAAATTTGGACCTGTGAGCTCTGGCTGTGACTCGGTCAGCATCCTTCAGGGTGGGAAGGCTAATGGTGCATGAACTCTATATTGGTGGGGAGATTTAGTTATTCGGGGATTTCTTGAGTAGATTCATTGAGCTTGGATCTAAAACTTGGCCTCCTTTTACAGCAGCTTTTGTGATCTTACCTTTGAACAATTATTTTGGAAGCCCATACCTCCTTCTGAACTACATGTTTGCTTTTCCACTGACTGTAGGAACTGCTCTGCAATGTAGGAAGGTCAGAGGGATCTGGAAGGAGAGGGATCAAGAGGCAGAGATGAAGCCATTTTCCTGAAAACTCTGCACATGCACCCTGCACTAATTTAAAAACCCTTGGAATGGGAAAAATTGATAGTAGCACTTCTCTTGTCCAAGGAAAAAATGTGCAAAGGACTGTTACCTGCATCACACCTCTCTGTTCAGAGCTTGTTCTGGGCTCCGCAGTGCAAGGAAGACCAGGAGCTACTGGAGAGGGGCCAGTGGAGGCCACAGTGATGATGAGGGTCTGGAGCATCTCCCTGGGGAGCAGAGACTGCAGGAGCTGGGCCTGGTTACTCTGGAGAAGAGAGGACTGAGGGGGATCTCATCAATGCTTACAGATGTCTCCAAGGTGGGTGCCAGGGGGGTGATGCCACAGTGGTGCCCAGGACAAGAGCAATGGCCATAAACTAAGACACAAGAAGTTCCACCGCTGCATGAGGCAGAACTTCTCTCTGTGAGGGTGGCAGAGCCTGGAGCAGCTGCCCAGGGAGGGTGTGGAATGTCCCTCTGGAGACATTCCAGACCCCCCTGGACGTGTTCCTGTGTCACCTGCCCCAGGTGACCCTGCCTGGGCAGGGAGGTTGGATCAGATGATCTGCAGAGGGCATTCAGTGACTCTGTGATTCTGTTCCCTTGTGGGAACAAAGCATGTCCATGGGGAAAAAAGCTACGGAGGGCCATGTAGGAAATATTTGATTTCTTCCCTGGGGCACACGTGTCTTCCAGCAGTCTCGGGACAGGCTTTAGCCTGCAAAAGGCAGCAGAGGGGACTGCAGAATTCAGGTGGTGCACTGGTCATGGTTCCAAAGGCCACGTTCAGCCCTGTCCCTCCATCCCAGGGGATTTACACCCGGGAGTGCCTGCGTGTTCCAGCTGTGCCAATCCGTCCCTTTGCTGGGGTGGTGTGGAAAGTTGGCCGTGCCATACCATGCCACGTGGAACTGCCCTGCTGCCAAGCTTTGTTTGAAATGGGAACACTTGGGAAGTGTCCTGAGTGTGACCTGGGACAGAAATGAACCTGGAGGGGCTTATGGTTTCCTAATGAATTGTTCCAGCTCAGTTCCATAAAATAGCACAACTGTGCTCAGAGTCCACTGCAAGGCTCGGCCGAGTTCTGTGAGAAGGAGGCAGGTCTGGGGAAACTTGTAGGTTTGGGAAGTCAAGGCATGTTCTAAAAATATAGAGGTTTATTTATCTTATAAATAGCAGGAAGGAGAAGATAATTTGAGAAGGACCTCACCTTCCTTTCCTAGCTTTTACTAACTATTATTCCAAAACCCGAAGATTTTGGGTGCAGCTGAGAGCTGGGTGCTGTGTCTCAGCTTCCCACATCATCAGGAAATGGGTCCAGTCCAATCAGAGCTGGCTTTGTCTTCCTGAGGAGTCTTCCTTCTGTGTTTCTTCTTTCTGCCTGTGTCAAACCCCTGCTCCTGCCTTGGGAACACTAGCAGGGGAGATAAATTAGGCTGGTTGACATCATCTTGTTGACAAATATTCTCTTTTGGGGTTCTCAAAGGCCCTAAGTGACAGATGCAGTCATGGGAGGAGAACTGCCCTTGGTGCCAATGGCCACATGGAATATCTTGTGTCTATATATGGGATCTTTTACTGGGATTTTTAACTTCCAGTGCTGGGGGTTTAAATATCAAGCTCATTTTTAAGTTGCTACAACTAGCTGGAGTCAGGTTGAGGTGTGTTTGTTCATGTGATTTCGCTTCATCACATCTCATCATGGGAAAAATTAACAAATATTTGGTGGCTTGTTCCTGTTCTTTTCAGTTGGGGTTTGTTTGGATTTTTTTCCCCCTCCTTTGAATCTTTCTTGATTCAGGTTGAACACTTTCTCTAGTAAAACCTTCAGTCCTATGAACTATATAAGCCAAATAATTTGATCAGTAAGGTGACAGTTCCTTCTCTGTCCAGAAATACCAGGAATCAAGAAAGGAATTTGGGTTTTATACTGATATTCCTTTGATCCTCCTCTTCCAGCACAGTCTTTGACTCCTGGCAGTAGAGTAAGTGGTTGTTGTACTCCCATACAGACACTACCTTGTGCTGCTGCTCACCCTGTCAGGGCCAAAAATAGACCTGAAAATAAGATGTGTAAGCGATTTGCTCACAGCATTTTGATGGCGTTGCCTCCGAGATTATTCTTTGTTATGATCTAATGCTTTCTATTAATACTTTGGGAAAGAGGGTAAGGAGCACTGGAGGAAAAAGTGAAATTCAGCGTGTTAGAACATGTACCCTCTCCTAAAAATCCCTTTCCTTCATCAGCCAAGACCCAGTCCCTGACAAGGCCTGTGCTCCCAGCCTGGTCTGGCGCAGAGGGAAAAGGAGTGGCTCAATGTCCTGCCACCTGCAAAGGGAGAGCTCAGAGAGATGTCTACATGTATATTTGGCTCAGAGACAACACCTTGCGTTTGTCTAACCAAGCCCTTCGCTCTGTATTTTTTGGAAAATATGCCCTTTTTGGTAAAAATCCTCTGCACAGTGTTCCTGCACGTGGGACTGAAACGGGCAGTGACGCCTCGCAGTTGGGAATGGCCAAAAGAACCAGAAGGAGCTCGCTGATGGTGGGTTAAAAGCAGACACAGTGACACAAATACGTATTTAAATGTCCTTTCTCGAGGCTGCAATGCTGGCTAAACCCAGGTGGTCTCCTGGCTACCTCAGGAGGTTAAACACAGCCCCTGTGATGTTTATCCCTCCTGCCCTGAGTGGCTGCTCTTGGGCAAGTAGGACTGACTGACTGCACTCAATATTGAAATAACTTAAGGACAAGAGAATGTTTTCTGCCTTAAGATCGTGGGTGACAAATGCAAGGCAGCATCTGCCCCTGCCTTAGTCCTGCTTCAGCTTTCAGTGGCTTCAGCCCAGCACTGCTGAGCACAGGGGTATTTCTGGGCTGTGGCTGAAGCCTGGCCTGGTGTGTCAGCCCACAGCAGAGCTGCCCCCTTCTCACCTCCAGCACAGCTCTCCTCATGCCCTTCAAATCCTTGTCCCCCACCAGGCCAAGTTCATGTTCTCAGAACAAACTCAACTTGATGATCCTGGGCGTCTTTTCCAACCTTAATGATTTTATGGTTCTGTGAGCGTTCCATCAAACACTGACATGAAATCTGAGTCAGACACAAATTTTCGTAACAAAGCTCTTAAAAAAATGAAGGGAATATTAACCATTAATGTTCCCTTTACCTCGTGCATGTTTGGAAGGGGCTGCCCAAGAATGTTTGGAGTAAAAATCACAGAAAATGTAGTGGGTTTGGGTTGGGTTTGGTTTTGTGGTTTTTCCAGTTTAAACAGAAATGGAGCTTGTAGTGACAGTTTTGTCACAGCTGTTCCCTGGGATTTGGAGCTGAAGGAGCAAAGCAGCAAATGCAGGAATTGAAAGATTTGCTGGCAGCCTCAAGTGACCCTAGAGCACCTTCCTCCCCTCTTTGTGTTCTGATGTCAGAACTGAAACCTTATATTCAACCCAACTTGTCATTTCGTTAATAATCCTGTTGGTTCTTAAACCCCCTCTGTGAATTCGGTGGGTAATGTAGTTTTAGCCTTGTTTAGTGTCTTTGTAAGTAAGACTTATTGACCAGCAGTGTAAAATAGGCTGAAGGGGCTGTTCCAGCCGCTGAGGGATAAATTGTTTGCAGGAACTTCCAAGACTTGCCATGGCAATAATGAATCCCATGGTCGGTAAGAAAAACTGGCCCTGCACTCCATGAAGGTTTGTTATTGCTAATGAAGACGCCACGTTTTGCACCCAGTCAATTGAGAAGCAGCAACTTGGAGGAAAATGAGCCTGTGGGTGACTTCTGGAATGCACAGCAGAGGATCCGGGTCAGAGAGCAGCAGGTCAAGCTGGCATTGCTCTTGAGAGGCTCCTCCAGCATGTCGTGTTAATTCTGGGACATCTTCAAAAGGTGTAAGAAAGCTTTAAATAAACAGAAATCAGATAAAGAGGGGGAGGATTGCCTAGTAAAGCAAAATGTGGAGTAATTGAAAGCCTATGGCCTGCCCAGAGGAGAAGGGGAGGGTCTGCAGCTCTGTCAGAGTATTGAATACTTGGCAGTAGTGAATGAGATATAACATTTCATCGGGATATAAATATGAACTTCTGGAAAGAGTTAAGGAAAAAGAAGATGTCTCCCAAGGGCCCCATACAGTTATTTGTTGAATTATGTGATCTGGTACGTGGAAAGGGAACATTGCTGATACTAGCTTGGAAATGCAGCTCCCTGAAGAACCAAACCAGCCCTTCGCTGACCCACGAGGTCACTTCTCTTATCGTCACCCTGATTCTGCTCTGCACATCACGTCATTCCTGACCTTCCGAAACACTCTGTGCACCGGGCTGCTCCCCTGTCACTCAATCTGTTTATTAGCTATTCTCAGTGCTCCTTCACCAGGTGTTTGCGCGGGGGCAGGTTGGCCATGAGTCAGCAGGGCTCAGGGCTGGGCTCCACTGTCCCTGGGGGTCCCTTCCACCCCGGCACCTTCTGGCACTCTGGGCATTTGGCTGTTTCTCAGGGCCCCTGCAAGTCCTTTGTGTGCAAGTAGCACTTCTCATGTATTCCTGGGTCTGTGCCTTCAGCTGCAAAACGTTTCAGAAGTGATACCAGCATGGACCTGTGATTTGCATCGAGTTGATAAAGGTGAACTCATGGCGTGAAATTAAAGACAGATTTGTACTAAAAATTCAGTTTAAATGACCTCCTGGCAAATTCCTGATGCAACTCTATGGACAAAGAACCATGGAATCAAAGAGTGCTTTGGGTTGGCTGCTCTGAAGTTCAGGGGTCCTCGCATTCAGACAGGTACGTTATAGGAGTGAAATCCATTGCAGTTTGTTGTTCTCCATTCTGAATCCCGTGTTTTCCACTGGAGTCTTCCCGTGGTTGCCTGGGGGCCCATTTCAGCAGGGACCTGGAGAAGCCTGACCAAGGGTGTTTTGGGTTTCCTCAGAGCACGGAGGTGCCCAGCTCCCGTCCCCTGGATGCTGCTGAGAACAGGTGGCTCCTCTGGGGTCACCAAGTATATTTAGGGATGAAACTGGAGCGGGCTGGAGCCAGATTGGCTGTGCTGGCCACACGTGTCCCCGGGAGCCGCTGCCCCCGCTCGCTCTTGCCCAGTGCTGCTCAGGAGGGAAGGCTGGAGAGGCTTTGCTCCAAAGGATATTTGCTGGATGTCTCTGGTAAGGATGTTTTAATTCCATTTGACTTCTTTCCCTAGAGCAGGACCATGAGCTGTTTCCCCCTTTGGTAGTTTTTTGGGAGCAGTTGTCTCACCTTGCCATGGAAGTGAGGTTTTCTCTCTGGATAACCAGCTGCAGAGTGCAGGAGGAAGAAAGGACCTGGAATTGTGTTTGGAAGTGTAACTGAAGGTTATAACAGTGACAGTTTTAATCATTTATATCCTTATATGCAATCCCCACTCTTGGGCTTAATCATTCACTTTGGCCAACTTCCTCCCGTGATTTGCTGCCCTTTAATTGAGTTGTTCTTAATTTATTTGAGCAGGTAACGATGTGGTTTAACAGATGAATTTTGGGGCAGTTTTTCTCCCCTGTTGGAACTCCAAGGGGGCAGTATTGTGTGTGCCTATATTTAACCCACGTTGCTCGCCTTCCCTTGCCTCAGAAGGAATTGCAGTTGAACCAGCTCAACTCAACGGGCTCTTGGCAGGATCGGCTTACACGGCAAATATGCCCGGACTCAGGAGCAGCTGTTCCCAAGCCTCATCCCCTCCCAACATCAGAAACAGGGCTGCAGGCTCTGCTGGAAAAGCGGAGCCTTGCCTTGCAGCAAAAGCAGTGTTAATTAATTTCTGACAGTAATTTGTGCTTTATAACTCAGCCAGCTCTGTGGATTTTCATCTTGTCCAGGTCTGATGAAACAAAGAGAAAAAGGCCACAAGGGCTTAAAAAAACGCCCCCCAGAGCATCAATATAGGCTGGGAAGACAGAAATTACCTCATTAACCAAAAGTCACTTAAAAACATATTTATTATATTTTTCTACATTAGGCTTTTACTTATGAATGAATATCACAGAATATACAGATACAGCTCCCATTCAAACAGGAGCTTGAATAATATCATGAAAGAGCAGAGAATAGTTACAGAGAAAAGAAAAATGCTTCAAATAATTCTGTTGTAATGCAAATATATCACATCATCACTTCAAGAAATCTCTTCTTTTTTATTTTCATTGAACTCCAGTATTGGTGTTACAACTTTTAGAATGAAGTATTTGTCCAAAATTATAACTTATATCAGTGCATTTGAAACTTAATCCAATGTTTTTCCACAATAGTCAAAGTAATGCCAGATCCCAGCTTTATTTAGGATCTGACTAGTTACTGACCATGACCCCAAGTGCTTTATGAGCTTGTCTTGTCACTTTTCGTGGTACTTTCAGTCTTGGGCTAATATTGTTTGTTCACGTTTTTATTTGCTGTGTGACCAGTGAGTGGGGGAGAGACAGAAGAAAACCCTCAGAATGGAGGAAGAAGAGTATGAGGAAGTTGTGGAGGTAAGAAGAAAATCCTACAGTAGAAATATTTGCTTCCTGCCTTGTGAGTGAATATATTAATGCCTTTAATGAGACTCTGCTCAGGAGCATAGGTGGCTGTTTGTGTTTGCTCTCTGAAGATTAGGAGGTGATTAGATATCTATTAAATGGTTTAATCAGTAAAACAACAACAGTTGCTCTCAGGGGAGCAAAGTCTCCTGGTTCCTGCCATAGTTTTGGAGTTTAAATAAGGACTGTAACCCTCCCACACCGCAGCGCGAGGCTTTCTCATTACTCTGCTGTGCAATTATAGATGTGCTGGGCCACCTCTCTCCCCTCCTGGCTTGCCCTGTCACCCAATCCCTGCTGCAGAGGAGGACTCTGGAAGCCCCTTCCCAGCCTTGCCTCTATGCCCACTGCGAGGCAGAAGCACAGCAGGCTGTGCCACCAAGGGGCCAGCAGCCAGCTGAGCCTTCCAAATTGCAGACACGGAGTCAGATTTGAGGGACAGGACACAGGGAATGGCTTCCCACTGCCAGAGGGCAGGGATAGGTGGGATATTGGGAAGGGATTCCTGGCTGGGAGGGTGGGCAGGGGCTGGCACAGGTTGGGCAGAGAAGCTGTGGCTGCCCCTGGATCCCTGGGAGTGTCCAAGGGCAGGTTGGAGTACCCTGGGCCAGTGGAAGGTGTTGGGGTTTAAGGTCCCTTCCAACCCAAACCACTCTATGATTCCATGATTGTTTTTCTGTGGAGTTGCATCAGGAATTAATTTGCCAAGAGGTCATTTAAACTAAGAATTCAATTTAAAAAATCCCCAGGAGCTGGGAAACCCACAGTTTAAGAGTGAGTGACTGCCACTGGAGTGATGACTTTGGTACTGAAACAGTCCATGAGGTTTACAGTGGTTTCCCCTGTTGCATTAGTACTATTCTGAAATCAACATAGGTGTTATCAAATACTTAAATTATCATTAAAAATTATTCCATATTTGAGGAAAAGAAGAAAAGTATAAATGCAGGCATCTCATGGCTCATTGTCACCACAGTTTGGTGGACTGTTGGTTTTAGGGGGTGTGAGGCCACCAAGCCCCGACTGCAGGCTTCACACATTTCAAACAGTGAATGAAGTAAAGCCCCATGGATCAGTTAAATGTGTTTTAGAAAGTAACAGCTACCACTCGTGAAGTCCATTGGAAAGGCATCATCCCACCTAGTTCCAAAACACCAGCCTTCATTAAATTCCCTGTTGCCTTTTCGCTTCCCGAGCGCTGAGGATTTCAGGACAGTGGTTTTTTCACTTTTTCTGGAATTACTAACATGCACTTGACGTTGGAGCCATTGTGGGATGTCCAAAAACCCACGTGGAACAACACAAACTTCTCCTGCTGTGTTACTTGAGGTGTCGCGGAGGTGCTGGGGAAGAGGGTTGTAGAAAGTTTGTAGAAGTTTTTATAGGCATTTTGGAAGGTTTTGTAGGTGGTGGTGTGGCAGGTTTGGGGGAAGGTTTTGTAGATTTGGGGGAAGGTTTTGTAGATTTGGGGGAAGGTTTGGGGGAAGGTTTTGTAGATTTGGGGGAAGGTTTGGGGGAAGGTTTTGTAGATTTGGGGGAAGGTTTGGGGGAAGGTTTTGTAGATTTTGTGGAAGGTTTGGGGGAAGGTTTTGTAGATTTGGGGGAAGGTTTTGTAGATTTGGGGGAAGGTTTGGGGGAAGGGTTGTGCAAGGTGGGTCCAGCACGTCTGGGCCACTGAGCAGCAATTGCCTCAAAACAACCCCATATGGAGCAGCTTAAAAAGTAGAGTCTGGTCACATCGACTGACTCTGAGGAGCAGTTCTGGGGAAAGGAAAACATGTCAATGAGAATTCTCCTAGGCCTTGATTCAGAGGGGCTTTTTGCAGCTGCACTTTTGGCACGTGACGCAGAGCGGGTGTCGCTGAGCAGATTTTCCAGTGACACCCGCACCTTCCGCTGTCTCCCGTGTGGCAGCCGGGCACCTCGGGGCTGCCGTCAGTGCCATCGGGGTGGCTGGGCCAGGGCTCCGAATGCTTGGGTGCCTCGCTCACCGAGGGGGGACAACGAGGGCGGGGGTCCCTCAGACTGACCCCTCATCTCTGACCCCTCGGACTGACCCCTCAGCCCCGACCCCTCATTGCAGCCCCTTCAACCCTGATCCCTCAGTGCAGCCCCTTCATTGCAGCCCCCTCAGCCCCGTCCCCTCATTTCAGCCCCGTCCCCTCATTTCAGCCCCGTCCCCTCATTTCAGCCCCGTCCCCTCATTTCACCCCCTCATCGCGGCCC
>VWZF01003653.1:39809-73502 GCA_013396755.1 Sclerurus mexicanus | reverse complement strand
CTCATCCCCATCCCCTCATCCCCGTCCCCTCATCCCCTCATCCCAGTCCCCTCATCCCAGCCACCCTTTGCCGCAGAGGACGATGAGGGGTCAGCGAGGAGGGGTGAGATAAAACACAATTACAGCCCCAGGCTGCAGAACAACAGATTTGGGGTTCAGGGAAGATCCTGTGGGGCCCCGGGGAAGCCGAGTGGTCTTTGAGGATGGTTGCACAAAATCCCAAAAAAAGGGAGGAATACACGGGAAAGGATTCCATCGTTAAAGCGAGGGACGAACAGATACCCAGCGTTACCCCGTGGCTCCGCAGGACCCTGTGAGCTGCAGTCCTTTCTCCAGAAATGGGGTTTTAAAACAGCTCTCAGAACTGCGCTTTGCTGATCCAGCCTAACAATGCTCTTATTTTCCTCTGTTTTTGACCAGTACTACATTGAGGAGACGGTCATTGAGGAGGGCGAGCCACAAGAGGTAAAGGGCCCTGTGGTTTTTTGGTGTGGTGTCTCTGTGCACAGAATTAACAAATTAATGCTAAATTAGCAGCCTTTTGTAGTCTGAGGTTTCACTTCCCACGTGAGACACACAGACATCAACGAACAGTTTAATCAGTGTTTAATTCTTTATTTCCTCTGCGAGCCCCTGCTGTGGGATGACCTCGAGGGCCACTCACTTGTGGCTCCATCAGTTCTGTTCCCCTCACCGTGTGTCATTTCACCCAAAACTGGTGGTTTCCAGGTTTTCCTTCGTGCCACTGGGAACAAATATTTGGGTCCCCAAGGATTTATTGCCAGAATTTGAAATTCTGATTATAGAATAGATGTGTCTCAACTCTCTCCTGTGTTACAATGAGTTATTCTTTATGGCATAGGCTTATGCAGAAAGAAAAGCTATTAAATGTTTAATTTTTGATGCATTTTTGATTCTGTCTCATATTGCTGCAAACAACCATCAGAAATATGACCTTAAAGGCAAAGTTTTATAAAGCTAATTGACTTGAAATAAAATTTCACTCTTACTCAGGTGAATTCAGAACACATTTTAAAGTTGTAATGATTATTTTTAAATGTTTTTCATTAGAATCCTGCTGTCAAAATTATTGCTTGCAGCATGACTGTGGATAAACAAGTATATAAACTATATAAATTCATTGGGAGTTCTGCATGTAAAACAGAGGCAGCTTCCAGATTCTCTGGAGAATAATTACATGAGTTTGATACAGAAACCAGCCAGACATTTAATTCCTTGTGGCTTTTTTAGGGTGGGTGATGCATAGTAGAAATAATGGATAATCCCAGTAGGAAAGGTGTCACTGGTGTTCTGTCTCCAGGTGGATCCAGAGAAGGGCTGAGCACCTTGTCACTTGCTCGGGGAGGTGAAAAATACTTATAATAATGAACTTTTAGAGCTCTGTATCAAGTAATGATTTTTTTTCCTTTATGCCCAGGTGGTCACTGAGATCACTGAGACCATCAGCACAGATGATGGGTTCTCGGGTCCTGAAACCACCACAACCACCACCTACACTGTTGAGCAGGACAAACCTTCGGGGGAGGATGCGGCCCCTCCGGTCAGGAAAAAGACAATACGGACTAAAGTGGACCCATCCAAGTTTTTGACCCCTTACCTGGAGCACAGCAAGAAAATGAAGGACCTGTTCAGCGAGGTAGGGTTGTCCCACAGCTGTTATTTCTTCACGAACACCTTCAAAAGACTTCATAGGGATTATTTGATTATTCTACTGCAAAGAACTCCTTTTATTTTTTAATTTATACTTGAAATCATAATAATATCAAGAATTAATTCTTAATTATTATATATCGATAATAATGGCTATATAGCCAGATCAATTATATATTTTAATATATCAATTATATATTGGTTTTATATATTATATCTCAATATTATTGATTATTAGTAACTTAATATTAAGCTACTAAGGAGAATATAATCAATTAAAGGCTAAAGTCAGAGATGGATTTTTTCCTATTGTGTCACATGGAATTTAGTCAGCTGGCCAAAATAAGCATAACTGCAAGTGTAATTGAGTGATACTTGTTTGTATTATTGAATAAAACTCAAATCCCTATCCTGACCAGATAAATATGGCAATAATGGCCCATAGATTTCTGTCAGAGCTTTAGGCTCTGTCTGAGTTATTTTACCACTGTTTTCTTCCAGAACAAGTACAAAGAAAAATTTCAGAAGGAGAAAGGCAAGCCCTATGCCTCCACAATTGATACCCCAGAAATCCGGAGGATCAAGAAGGTGCAGGACCAGCTCAGCGAGGTGGGTAACTCAGTGTGCAGTGAGCAGGAAGGGAGCAAAGGAGCTCTGAATTTGAAATGCTGGGTAAGAGGTGATAATTCCAACCAGGCTGCTGTTTGCCATGGCAATGTGACTGTTGTGGTTTGGCACTACAACCGGTGTTTACATGGGAATGGACTGGGAAATGGAGCTACGCTGCATATCCTGGGGATGGATCTCCTGTTAAACAGGGTGGAAGTGCTCTTAGGAAGAGCTCTGTGATTACAGACAGGCACCACCTCTAACTTGGATTCCCATCTCAAAGCTGCATTTCTTCCTCAGTTAGTTCACAAAATCCATTGGTTTCCATGGGCTGCATTTCTAGGTCTGTTCAGGTTTTGGATGTTTACAGTATGAAGTGTCAAATTGTCAATATTCTGATTATTTTAAAAAGAGAAGCCAGTTTTGCTGTAGGATGACTGGGTTTGTGCACTGCAGGTTAAATACCGCATGGCTGGGGGAATTGCCAGGACTATTTGCCACGTCGATGAAAAGGCCCAGGAAATAGAACATGCCAAGAAAGTGTCACAGCAAGTGAGCAAGGTGAGTGGGGGCTGAACATTAGTGGATGGGGAGGTTACTGGTATGAGTAAAGTTTTGAGCTAAATCAGCGTTTATACAACAGGTTAGAGGCACAGGGAGGGACAGCAGGGAAGCTGGTAAGGCAGGGCTAAATATCTTAAATGTTTCCTTTTGCTGCCTTCAAATGGTCTGAGACTTTCACTTTCGAGCAGGTGGTTTACTCACAAAAGTAAATATTTTCCTGCTGATAGAGTGACCGACTTGCTGATCTTTCCCTCCAGGTATTATACAAACAGAACTGGGAGGAGAATAAGGACAAGTACCTGCTTCCCCCTGATGCTCCAGAGCTCGTGAATGCCATAAAAAACACAGCAATGTTCAGCAAGGTAAGAAAAACCAATCACACCTCCGAGCAGCTGAAGTGCAAGAAGCTTTCCAAGGCAGAGGTGAATTCATAAGGAGCATTCTGGTGTTTCTCTGGGTTTTAGAAACTCTACACTGAGGACTGGGAAGGAGACAAGACCCTGTTTTATCCCTACAACGACAGCCCCGAGCTCAGGAGGGTGGCACAGGCTCAGAAGGCTCTGAGTGATGTGAGTACCAAAGCCAGCTGCGCTCCAGCACAGCTTGGCAGATGCGGTGCTGGCCTTGGTTAGACACAAAAGCTTCACCAGGGGACAGAAAATAAAAGGGTGTGAGTGTGCACTGAGAGCAGGGGTATTTCACAGAGAAATATGGGCTCAGTATCAGACCATAAATCTGGTGGCAGTCTGATGGCAGATTATGAACGGATTGGAGGAGTTATTAAAAAGCTTCTGATCCTTAATAAATTAACTGCTTAGCATTATTATTTAAATAATGTATTAAATTTAATTACACATAATTTAAAATACATAGTATTTATTATTATAAATTTGCTAATGATATTATTATTGTAAGTTTAATATTGTAATATTAAACTAGTTCAATAACATTTAAATAATTTTAAAATATTTTATAAATTTATTATACACTCTATTTTTATAATATTTTCAATTGAACATATAACACAGCTGGGGTGGGCACAGCTGGGCTGTGCTTCTGCCCGGGGCAGCCCCCCGAGGTGCCCACCACCTCCACACCTGCAGATTGTCTACAAGAAGGGGCACGACGAGCGCAAATTGAAATTCACCTCCCTGCCAGACCCCCCCGAGGTGGAACAGGCCAAGAAGGTGACGAGGCAGCTCAGTGACGTGAGTACAGTGAGGGTCTGCTGCCCCTGGAAACATCACTGGGGGGTTACAGAGGCTCAAAGTGCCTGAGGAGAGGGAAAGCAAAGGAAGAGAAACACGGGAAACCCAACTTTTCCTGAAGGAACTGGAACCAAGTTGCAGAATCGTGTAAAGTAGAAGCAGGATTTTAACTCAGTTCAGAATTTAGGACATGCATGATTTATTTATTAGGTTGAGTATTGAAAATTATCTGCTCTGTAATACCAGACAGTTACACTATTAACTTCTGCTTGCAAAACCACTCGTAAAATATTGTACTGAAGCCATCTGGAAGGTGAAATCATTTCATTTAGGGAAAACTTCTTTGATCATATTATTCCATAGTTTAACAGCTAAATTGTCATAAAAATTTTGTAATGTCAAAAACAAGACCAATATCATAATTCTTTGAAATTAATAAAATAATTAGCTGTATAAGTATCTCCAAACCAATAAAATGTAACATTTTTAGGGTTATTTTTGGTATGTAAGTTCTTTGTCAACATGGTAACAATTAAAAAGGTGTTGGAGAAGTATTTTTTGTGCAGCTCTGGCTGAAAATGCACCTGGAGCACTGAGTTAAAACTCAGGAGGGTGTTTTGTTGTTAGACAAACTGTTTAAACAGTTGATCCTTGATTTCTGTGAGCTTGAATAAACTCTAATAGAATTGACAAATACCAGATAATCCATCTGTTAAAAAGGTTTTTGTATAGCAACTTCCAGCAGCAATAGCAATATATTCTGACTTAGCCAGTGGACAACACCATGTCCCAATATTATGTGAGCAGTGAGAAAACAGAACTAAAGCAATATGTTAGTGATGTATCACAGAGAGATTTTTCTTATTAATAACTTCCTTCAAAAAGAGGTTATTTATCCTTTTTGGGTCAGGGGAGCAACTGAGAGAAATAACTGAACACTGAGGTGGTTCGGCCAAATTGTATGTAAAGTGTTTTTGCCAAAAACTAGCAAAGTGTTTATCAGGCAGATGTAAAACGTGGAGCAACTTTAAAAATACAGCAGTGACAAACAAACCTGTCAGGTGAAAATGGAGCTGTGTCTGGGGGTTAAATGTGATTGTTTCATTGCCGCACAGGTTGTTTACCATGAGGACTACAAAAACAAAATCAAAGGCAAGTGGAGTCAAACTCCGTGCTACGACGTGGCGATTGCAAAAATGAATGCAGAAAATCTGAGTATGGTGAGTGAGCTCTTGAGGAACTCTTGGACAGCTTTATCCTCTGCTTCTGTTAACGTGGGGAATACTTGCCTGCTCCTTTTGTGGCATTCCTCCTTTCCTGAACAGGCGCCTTTGAGGGCGTCTGATGTGCAGTGTAAGTGTATTTGATACCTTGTTTTCTGTCTGTCCCTGTTCCTAACAGAGAAAATACCAGGAAGACTTTGAAAACATAAAAGACCAAATCTACTTCATGCAGACTGAAACTCCGGAATATGAAGCCAATAAGAGAGTTTCAGATAATGTCAGCAAGGTGAGTTCTGGGTGTCCCATTTGCTCAGCTTGACAACAGTTCCAAAGTCAGGCAAATTTGTGCTGAAAGTGTTTTGTTGGGACCTTTCATGGTCCTTTGCCACCAGGAATTGTAAGTTAAGTAAGAGGGGCATTTTTCCTAAAAAATTCACCATAGAATAGAATCATATCATAGACTGGTTTGGGTTGGAGGGACCTTAAAGCCCATCCAGTGCCACCCCTGCCATGGGCAGGGACACCTTCCACCAGCCCAGGGTGCTCCAAGCCCCGTCCAGCCTGGCCTGGGACACTCCCAGGGATCCAGGGGCAGCCACAGCTTCTTTGAGCAATTATACAGGGTAGTGAGTGTTTTGCTTTTAATACTGATTTTTTTTTTATTTTTATTTTTTCAAGGTAAAATACAGAGCAGACTATGAAAAGAAGAAAGCTATTTCAGATTATAATGTGCTTCCTGCTACAGAGAACCCATTGCTGAAGCAACTAAAGACTGCAGGAGACATCCTGAGTGATGTAAGTATTGGGATTTCCAGCCATGTCCAAGAACCCAAACTCATAATTTCTTCACCAGGCCTCTCCTTTGGATCTCAGTACTTTATTTTGGTAGACCTGTATTTGTCATGAGATGCCACCAAATGAGGTAGACCCATTTCTCCACAGATGAGTGCAGCAATAGCAGTGGCTTGTGATAGCTAGTTATTTTATAGTTCCTTTATATCCTTGTGGGTAATGGATCACAGAGGACAGTTCTTCCCTTACTGTTTTAAGGACTTTCACCTGATGAAATCATTATAAAGTCTGTGTTACTTTTACACCCTTACATATCATGTTCTGGTCACTCGCTGTCATGGTCTTCTCAATGTCTCTCTTCTTGCTGTTTCCATCTGCATGGAAGGAGATTACATATTTCCCAGAGTCAGAAGTTCAAAAACCATTAGTCAGACCTTTCTGTCTTCCCTTACAAACCTAAAATAGTTACTTTGGGAAAATAGTGCCATCTGTTTTTCAGTCCTGAGGGAAATCTTTCCTTTGGAGCCCTTTCACAGTTTTCCTCTCGTGATTTTTAACAAGCTGTGGGTGAGTTGCAGTGAAATGTCCTGCCTCATCTGACCTCCTTCTCTTTTGCAGAAACTGTACAAGGAAGCCTATGAGAAGTCAAAAGGCAACAGGATGAATTACTGTGACACTCCCAAGTTCCAGACCGACGCTGCTCTGAAGAACTTCAGTGACGTACGTGTCTGCTTTGTGATGTGTCCTTCAGCACTGCCCCTCTGGGCTGCTTTGCTTTATCAACTCAGGGTTGTTTTCCCAGGTGAAATACAAAGAGGCCTATCAAAAGAACATTTTGGGGCACTATTTGGGCAGCTTTGAGGACCCACATCACACCCACTGCATGCAAGTCGAAGCTATGAAGAGTGATGTAAGTGTGGTCGTTGTTCTCTTTGCCCCAGCACCCCTGCAATTCAGGGGAGGCTCAGCTGTGGTTTCTTACTGAGCGTTGATTTTGCCCCTAGAAAAATTACAAAGCAGATTATGAGGAGGAAAAGACAAAATGCTACTTCCCCCAGACCATAACTCAGGAGTATGAAGCCATTAAGAAGTTGGAGCAATGTAAAGATGTAAGTAGAGAATGGGAGTAGAAATTAACTGATTCCTGTTAACCTCAGTGCTTTCGAATCTGGCCTGAATAGCATTAGTGACTTTAAAAAACAAAAAACAAAAACAAACAAACAAACAAAAAACAAAAAAAAAACAAACCTTCTTCATCTCTATTTTAGAGCCTTTTGTGACATCTAGTGGTCAGAGATATGGCACAAGCCTTTTTTGAACAAGCAAAATCATAAAATTAGAGAAATAGTGCAAAGATGAAGAATGAACCTCAAGGATTCACCTGCATAACATATTTTTAAATTAATACTTTGAAAACACTGAAGTTACTTTGTTAATAATTTTCTTTACTTTATCAGTGCTTAGAAAATGCTTCCTATGCCTTTTCTGCCAATGTACTTTTATCTTCCTTCAGCACACCTACAAGAAGCATCCTGATCAAACCAAATTCACTGCAGTGACTGACTCTCCAGTGCAGAAGCAAGCAGAGATCAACAGCAAACAGCTGAGTGATGTAAGTAAATGTAGAAAACACTCTGACACTACCAATTCCTGCCCTGTGTCAATTTATCAGCAATTTATTATCCATTTTAAGAGAGCTCCTGAAATAAATGTGTCGGTGACTCTGTGTGTATATTCACAGTTCCAGTGGAAAATCACCTGGAAATCACATTTTATTAAGAGGGCTTTTTTTAATTTACACTTAAATTTGGGCTGCTAAACTTCTTTCTTTCTTTTCCTTGGCAGATATTGTACAAATCCAAAGGTGAAGAAATCATTCACAAGTACCACCTCCCTCCTGATGTGCCGCAGTTCATACAGGCCAGAGTTAATGCCTACAACATTAGTGATGTGAGTGTATTTGGAGTTTACAGCTCTTGACCCAACTTACTGTATGAACTGTCTGATAAATTCCCCTTTTCTTCTAGAACTGTTGCTAAATGGGATTGGAAGAATTAAAAGCAAGGGGGCATGATCTAAAAAGTGATGCTATCCCTATCCTACCCCAAATATCCAAGCTCTGAATTCAGCTAAACTTCCTTTTGTGCTTGTTAAGCACATTTTAAGCTGTCTGAGCATTTATGAGCATAAACACATTTCAGTGGCTTGTTGCCAAGCTACTTGGATAGGCTGGATGAGAAAACCAGCATGGTATTATTCAGATTCCTGTAGGTTTGGAGACTTCTGTCGTTGATTTTTATATGAAACCCGTTGCACAGGCAAGCAGTACAAGTTCCCTGTGTTGCCCCCTGCTGCTGGGCTTTCAAAGGAAATTATCCTGTGGAAAATAGGGATGCTTTTTCCTACCATTCATCTACTAGTCTGCCTGCTTTCCATCCCCACTCACATCCATCCAGCACCAGGGAGATCTCCACTGAGGGTATCCATTGTATTGCCTTTATGATGTTCAATTTTGGGGGGCATTATCAGCCTTTCAGGAACTAGGTAAAAGCTCCTCTAATAGACCTGAATGGCAAGCTCTGCCCAAACTGATAACAACAAATCAGCCAGACTGCCTTCTCCAGTCAGGGAAGACCACAAAGCCTGGGTTTGAAGCTAACAGGAAAGAATTTCTGAAGGGTCAGTCAAATGAAAAAGGACTTTGCTTAATCAATGGCAAAAATGCCACTGATGGAGTTGTTCTGAATAAAAGCTGCAAAAATCCTTCTGGAGTTAAAGATTAGCTTTGTAGTGGATTTATTTATCACAGTAGAGCTGTAGTTTGTGTACAGGGGGACATTTTCCCTTGAAATTTCTCAGACTGCACTGAATATTTGGATTCCATAACTATAATAAAAGTAATGGCTTAAACCCTTTGTTAAAATTGCTGCTCCTGACATTACTAACCCCTTTCTTTTTGCCATCCCAGGCTAACTACAAGGCAGACTGGAAGAAAACCCTTGCCAAAGGCTACGACCTGAAACCGGATGCCATTCCTATTATTGCTGCTAAAGCCTCCCGGAATATTGCAAGTGATGTGAGTACCACTTGTTTCCATGGAGTGAAGCACACACTCCTGCTGCTCTGCATCCTTCTGGAGCAGCTTTTCCAGAGGCACAGCATGGTGGAGACACCTCACCTGAGAGCTGAGACCCTCATAATACTGGGCAATAACCGGTGAATTCAGGAGGTGGAATGAACCTCTGGAAAAACGTGTTCCTTTAAAAAGGCATCGTGCCCTGTGTAGGTGCTGCTGAGCTGGGGCTCTTTGTCTGTGCTTGGAGAATTCAGCAGCTTGTTTGGGAGTTGATTGGTTATTATTATTGACCTGTGCTCTGTTCTTGATTGCGGGAGACCTGTGCTTCTGCTTTAGCAGAAGGTGGCAAGTGGCTCTTCCATCCCCCTCTTAAACATCCCAACTGAGTATTGGGTATCTGATTGTTTGGTGGGGCTTTTCAATAATTAATTGTTATAGTCTTAATGAAGAGCTGAACGTCCCTGGGGGTTAGAAGTCTCTGGCAGTGGAATATAACACGGCAGTGACAGTGGTGAGGGAGGGCGTGTGGCCGCAGTCGGTGAGGTTATAGAATGCACTGCAGCCATCAGTACTTTGAAACTCAGTGTTTCGAAACCACCTCCTGCCTGAGCGGGCACCTCTCCTGTCCCGTGTCCGCAGTACAAGTACCGGGAGTCCTACGAGAAGGACAAGGGCAAGCAGGTGGGGTACCGCAGCCTGCAGGACGACCCCAAGCTCGTGCACTACATGAACGTGGCCAAGATGCAGTCGGACCGGGAGTACAAGAAGGACTACGAGGTCACCAAGACCAAGTACCACACGCCCCTGGACATGTTCAGCGTGACGGCCGCCAAGAAGGCCCAGGAGGTGGTGACGAACACGGGCTACAAACAGCCGATCCACAATTACACCCTCCTGCCTGATTCTGTCAACCTGGAGCTCTCCAGGAACGTCATGCAGCTTCAGAGTGATGTATGTAGTCACTAATCAGCTCATTGTTTTCCTCTCAGAATGACTGGGCTGTACAATGAACCTTTTGAGGATAAAAAATTCACTTATATAATCCAATCTATATTATATTGAATTAACAGCGGGTTGGGATGTAAATAACTGCTCTGGAACCGTGTGTTTTCCAAAGATTATCAGAATTACCTTTAGCTGGTAAGTTCTAGGGAACTCACCTCATGAGTAACAACTTTCATGGTATCCCTACGTGTTTGGCTGTTTCCCAGCAAAGGAGCACGTTTTACTAACTCGTGTAGCTTTATCATCACAATGTGTTATTACTGTGATTCTTATTTGTCCTGGCAGAGACCATAGGTTAGGTACAGGGTCCAGATACTGACTCCGTTATATTTAAATTTTATTTAAGTCTAAATTTCCCCTCAGAAATGAACAAGCAGGAGAAGTTTTAAGGCCTTGCCCGTGTTTCTGTATATAGGCATGATAATTTTATTGACCTCACTATGCTCCCTTTTCTATCTTTTAAAAGAACTTGTACAAATCTGACTTCAATAACTGGTTGAGAGGAGTTGGCTGGGTACCAATTGAGTCACTGGAGGTAGAAAAGGCCAAAAAAGCCACAGAGATCCTCAGTGAGAAGAAGTACCGGCAGCACCCCGACCAGCTGAAGTTCTCCATCCCCACGGATGCCATGGAGCAAGTGCTGGCCAAGCAGAACGCCCAGACCATGAACAAGGTGAGAAGTCGGGCAGGTGGTCGTGGCTGAGCCGGTTTGGGGCTTTGGCTCACAAAGTTGTGGGGCAGGGGCGTTCCCAGTGGAGCTGTTCAAGTTTCCAGTGGGTGTAGTGGTTTCTTGGTTAACACCAGGCACTAAGAGGTCATGGAAGCCTCAGGCTGTTCATCATTAAGGAGTCTCCTTATCTGTTTATAAAGATTTCTTGTCTGTCCATGGGATTAAAGATTTCTTCTCCCAGTTTAAAGTGCTCTAGTAACCTTGGCTTTTTTCTGTAGAAAGTTTTAATAATCAATGAGCTGAAAAAAACCTGGAATTCTCTCAGTTTTGTACAACTCTCCTTGAAAATTTATCCCTAGCTATCTGGGACACCACTGATCCGTATTCCGTGTTTGTCACGGAAAGAATGTCTTTGAAGAAAAAAATATTCTTTCCATTGAATCAGTGAAGAATGCAGATTGAAAATTCCCATTTTCAATATTTATTAGTTATCAAAACATACTTTTCAAATTTCTCAAAGTACTAAGGAAAGGAGGGAGATAATGTTGTCCCTCAGCACTTACATTTGTGAGTGTTGTTTGTCATGCTTAGAGGGCTTTCTGTAAAATATTAATTATTGCTAACGAGCAGGACAAAAGCAAACTCTTATTTTACAGAGGTCAGTGCATTTTCAGTGCTAAAAATGACTTTGCATTGCAGCGGCTCTACACAGACAAATGGAACAAGGAGAAGACCAGCATCCACGTCATGCCAGATACCCCAGAAATCCTGCAGTGTAAAGTGAACCAGATCACCATGAGCGATGTGAGTGACCGTGCTCGTGGTGCACGGAGCAAAAATTGGTGTCATCCAATGTCCTTTTAAAAATATTTCAATTCAGGGCACCTCAGTAGTTCTGCCCTCACGATCCCTGTTCTCTTTCCCATTCGCAACCAGAAACTCTACAAGGCTGGCTGGGAGGAGGACAAGAAGAAGGGCTATGACCTGCAGCCAGATGCTATTCCCATCAAAGCAGCCAAAGCCTCCCGAGACATCGCCAGCGACGTGAGTTGTGTGACACCCTCACTGGAACACAGGGGCTGTGTTTAAGTGACTAAACCTGGCACCTTGTGGTGCTCGCAGCGATAAAACTGAGCTTTAGTGCCTGTTTTAACTGAAGTTTTTGCTGTTGTTTCTCTTTCCTGCTGCCAGTACAAATACAAACTGGCCTACGAGAAAGCCAAGGGCAAGCACATCGGGTTCCGCAGCCTCGAGGACGACCCCAAGCTGGTGCACTTCATGCAGGTGGCTAAAATGCAGTCAGATCGGGAGTACAAGAAGGACTATGAGAAGGCCAAGACCAGTTTCCAAACCCCAGTCGACATGGTCAGTGTCGTGGCAGCCAAGAAAGCCCAGGAGGTGGCTACGAACGCCAACTACAAAAACCTGATCCACACCTACAACGTGCTGCCCGATGCCATGAGCATCGAGCTGGCCAAGAACATGATGCAGCTGCAAAGTGATGTGAGTGGGGGTTCTGGTTTCAGCCTTTGCAGTGCACGTGCAGCCATTCTGGGCTCACGAAAGCACACTCTGAGATAAGGTATATAATCCAGTTTGTGTAGACCAACACAGGAAAAGCACAATTTCTCATTAACGGTTTTCATCTTGCACTTCCAAATCTACAAACAGGAGGAAGTGTCCTGATTCACAGGCTTGTTGTATGTATCTGGTGTGTTTCCCCTGTCTGTCTCCAGAATCAATACAAAGCAGAGTATGATGAAAGCATGAAGGGGGTCGGCTGGCTCCCCCTGGGCTCCCTGGAAGCCGAGAAGAACAAAAAAGCCATGGAGATTGTCAGTGAAAAGAAGTACCGGCAGCACCCGGACAAGCTGAAGTACTCTGTCCCTATGGACTCTATGAACATGGTCCTGGCTTTAAACAACGCTAAAATCATGGATGAGGTGAGGAAGGGGCCAGCAAAATTCACTCAGCCTTGCAGAAGTAAGAAACAAACTCTACCTGGGATTAGAGTCAATCTTATTGCAGGCAGAGCTTTAGAAATCATCAGTCTTTTGCAGTTAATCAATATGCTTTAAGTGCCAAAATAAATGATAAATTGTTGGGAGAAATGTTAATAATGAAATAAAAAATATGAGAGATAAACATAAAAATGTAAAAAATACAGAAAGAGAAATAAAAGATAAATGTTAGTATCTCATTATTAGCAAGGCTCTTTGTATTTCAAATAGGAAATAGTCTTTTAAATTGTCTTGTTTAATAAAAAGAGGTGCTGATATGTTTTTTTTCATCCTTCCAGCACAAGTACAAGCAAGCTTGGGAAGAAGACAAAAAGAAGGTTCACATGACCCCAGATATTCCCCAGATTGTTTTGGCCAAAGCAAATGCATTTAACATAAGTGAGGTGAGTACTGTTTGTAAGGCTATGCCCTTGCTCTTGTTTTTTTATTAGGAATAAGTGAGATGACAGCAAAAGAAAGTCCCCCTAATTCTCCCCTTGCTTTCCTGTAGTAATTTCAGAAAAAGTTAGTAATTTTCCTTTTCTCTGCTTCCTTCCCCAAAATTAAATACCAAAAGTTGCCAAGAGAAAACCATATTATTTATAGCCAGATCATGAAATGTCCATGTAGGTCATTAAAATGAACTAGTTGCTAACAAAATACAGCTTGAATAAGCTCTTCATGTTTGTTAGTGCATCTTTATTTATTATTTTACTTCCCCATGCACAAGGTTTTGTACTGGGCTGAAAATTCTTGCAGATTGCTCCTGCTCTTTTGGGAACAGATGAAATGACAGACAGGTTTTGGTAGCCAGTTATCAAAGCTGCATGTGCTAAATAAAGTATTGCTTGTAACGGTGCACTTAATGTGGGCAGAAATGGACATATTTGTGTCCTTTTTTTAAATCTGGCATCCTTATAAATATAACTTTTCCCCAATATTTGTCTTATGTGGGAAACATGCCATTTTTTGGCTTTTTAAAAGATGGTTCTTTTTGCTTTGACAGAAAATGTACAGATCTTCCTTTGAAGAATCCAGGAAGAAAGGATATGACCTCAGGGCTGATGCCATTCCCATTCAAGCTGCCAAAGCTTCCAGGGATATTGCCAGTGATGTGAGTTCTTAAAATCAAAAATGATCCATTTTGGAGGTGGTAAAGAGTTCAGTGCTTGACCCAAGTCAATTTTCTGTGCCAAATGTATGAAGTCTCTTCATTCTCTGCCTTGTAAATAATTCTGACATATTTATACATTGTGATATATATTGTAATACATATTTTTATTTCTCATTTATAAAGAAGTTAAAAATCAGGTGAGCCCCAGGTTGCACTGAACCTGGTGCAGGAGCACAGTTAACTATTGTCAGGCCATTTCCTTTATTAAGAAAGTGGTTTAAATACCCTGCTTTTGGAGGGACCCCAGACACCTGGTTTGCTTTAGAGAGCACCCCAAGGGGAAGTGGGCAAAGCCACCCCCTCTATGTGCTTTGTGGTGTTTTCTTAACCATGTAAAAACCTGACTTTAATCTGAGTTTGGGGGGTTATTTTTCTCATAAGATAGGTATTCCTTATTAAACAAATGGGTCATGGAACCATGTAATCATGGAATGGCCTGGATTGGAAGGGAAGTTAAGGATCACCCAGTGCCACCCCTGCCATGGGCTGGGACACCTCCCACCAGCCCAGGGTGCTCCAACCTGTCCTGGGACACTCCCAGGGATCCAGGGGCAGCCACAGCTTCTCTGCCCAACCTGTGCCAGCCCCTGCCCACCCTCCCAGGGCAGGATTCCCTCCTAGTGTCCCACCTAACAAACTGAAGTCTCTGTTTCGTGTTGCAGTACAAATACAAACTGGGCTACGAGAAGGACAAGGGCAAGCTGGTGGGCTTCCGCAGCCTGCAGGACGATCCCAAGCTCGTGCACTACATGAACGTGGCCAAGATGCAGTCGGACCGGGAGTACAAGAAGGCCTATGAGATGGGCAAGACCCACTACCAGACCCCCTCGGATGCCCTCAGCGTGGTGGCAGCCAAGGAGGCCCAAGGCCGGGTGACCAACACCAACTACAAGCGCCTGATCCACCAGTACATGCTCCTGCCAGATGCCATGAGCCTGGAGCTGTACAGGAACATGAACCAGATACAAAGCGACGTGAGTGTCTCTCTTCTTCTGGGGGCTTCTTTCCTGGTTTTAACTCACAGCTGCATTTGGGACACAGGGGGCTTACTCTGTGTGAGCTGTTTCGCAGCATGAGCTGAGCTGGACGGACCCCAAGGGTCACGGAGCCCAGCTCCTGGCCCATCCCCAAGGGTCACAGCCTGGGCCTGAGCGTGAATTGTGAGCTTTCCTTTGTGCTCTGGTTGGCAGAATGAGTACAAGCAGGATTACAAGGAGTGGTTCAAGGGCATTGGGTGGAGCCCCATTGGTTCCCTGGATGTGGAGAAATCCAAGAAAGCCACGGAGATTGCAAGTGATCGCAAGTACCGGCAGCACCCCAGCCTGTTCCCCTTCACCAAGCAGAATGATGCCATGGACTTGGTCCTTGCAAAGCAGAATGCAAATATAATGAACAAAGTGAGTATTTGTGGGGAGAATTGGGCCAGCATTCACACAGATTCCATTCCAATAAACAGTCTCTGAGTCGGTCACCTCTTTTATGGAGCAGCACTTCCCTGGGAAAAACTCCTGTCACAGGCTGCTCTTCCTTCAGGCTGTTTCTTAATGAAGCAGTTATTGATAAATAGCAATGGTTAAAAAAATCTTTTCTCATTTTTCTCCAACGTCTTTTCTTCCCATTCTTATATAGAAGTTACTGGTCCTGGAAGTCTTGGTAGTTGGATTTCGTGAGAAGCAAGACTGGTTAATAATGCAGCTAATTCTGGATCAGATTCTCACACAGTAACATAAATCTAAGCCAGCACATATATCCGTTTACCCATCAGTTCCCAAAGTGCACAAATGGAAAGGTGAAAACCCCAAAGAGCCATCTCCTGTGATTTATATTAACACATCTGATGTACTTTTTATCCACAGCATGCTTATACTCAAGCCTGGGAGAAGGACAAAACTCAGGTCCATGTGATGCCAGATACACCAGATATTCTCCAGGCAAAACAGAACAAGACAAACTACAGTCAGGTAGAGTTTTTTAATTCTTCCTCTTAACATTTTAAATTAATATCTACTGGGGATTTAGAACAGAGACAAGAATTTTCATGTGAGTAATGTTTTCAGAGTAACATTAAGTACCAGCCTCAGGCTAGCAAACTACCAGAGTAAATTGCATTGTAATATATGGAAAATGTAAGTCCTGTTTTGGAAACCTGGAAGTGCATAAGCCACACTCTATGCTTAACACAGAAATCAGTTAAAATGCTTTACTATAAAATGACAAGTTAATTGAGTATATTTTAAACCTATGGCAAAAGAAATACATGCAGTGATTCCCTCTTTTCTGTGAGCTTTCAAATAGGAGAAAGTGACAATTACGACAGTAAAACATCCTCAGGTCTTGCTTTGCATCCCTGCTCAGAGGCAAAGCTTTGACTTGCAAGTGCCTGTACTTAAAATGCACTGTGCACAAACTGGCTTTTCTATGGAATGGCTGCATGAAACCCTTATTGATTAAAATTTGGTCCAGCCAGTTGAACAGCTATCCCAGGTGTATGTATTTCAAATTCCCCAGATATGTTTCAAATCCCCAGGATAAGCTCTAGTAGGAAGCTGCTGCAGTGGTGCAAAACTATTTAGTCCCTTTCTTAAGCCTTGGAAGACCAGCATTCCTTGTTTATCGGTTTGCCATTTCTCAGTTCCCATTCCAGCAGCCCTTCTGTTGTGACTGAAGCCTGTGAGGTGCCCAGAATTTGGTAACATGGGTCATTAGTATATCTAAATGGAAAGGGACATACATGCTACTAAGACTGTTGAATTAATGCTGTTTTCAATTTTAGAAACTCTACAAGCTTGGCTGGCAGGAAATGATAAAGAAAGGCTATGACCTCACACCTGAAGCCATATCGGTGAAGGCTGCCAAAGCATCAAGGGACATTGCAAGTGATGTAAGCAGCATTTCTGGCTCTGGGACACGGCTCGGTGTAGTTGGGCTCCTGTGCAGTCACACTAGATTGAGACACACCTCCCTGCTAAGGTGTAGCCTGCTAAGTTTGGAGCACTGGGAATCAGAGGCACAGGAGACCCTCCTGGCCATGCCCTCCTCCTCTCCAGGGGCTCTGTTCCTTCCCAGAGAGAGCACTCACTGCCACCAAGTGATGCACTTTAATCAAGGGACTACTAAAACTTTACATGCAATGCCATAGCAAGTTGGTTTTTTATAAAATCACAGTCACAGAATGGGTTGGAAGGGACCTTAAGGGTCATCCAGTCCCACCCCTGCCATGGGCAGGGACACCTTCCACTAGCCCAGGTTGCTCCAAGCCTCATCCAGCCTGGCCTGGGCCACTCCCAGGGGTACTTCCTTGGCAGTGGTGATGGAAGTGGAGAATGTGCTGCTCTTTGACGCTGTTGTTTGATGGCCAACCCCTCTGGTTGCAGTTCAAGTACAAGGAGGGTTACCGCAAGCAGCAGGGACACCACATCGGCTTCCGCAGCCTGCAGGATGATCCCAAGATGCTGTGGTCTATGCAAGTGGCGAAAATGCAGAGCAACAGGGAGTACAAGAAAGACTTTGAGAAGTGGAAGACCAAGTTTAACATGCCTGTGGACATGCTGGGCTTCCTCCTGGCTAAGAAATGTCAGGAGCTGGTCAGCGATGTAGACTACAAACACATACTGCACCGCTGGACTTGTCTGCCAGACCAGGTTGATGTCACTGAGGCAAAGAGGGTCAACGAACTGCAGAGCGATGTAAGCTTCCTCTGGGTTTAATTCACTCGTTTTCTTCTTACATTACTGGAAAGTATCTTTAATAACTCTTTTGATGTCAGTATAGATCAGACTGAAGCTGAAATACCAGTTAGTCTTTTCATTGAGTTTAATAAATGATCAGTGAAATAATCTACTATGGCTTTCATTCTCATCCTTACCAGAATCTGTACAAGTCAGATCTGCAATGGCTCAGAGGCATTGGATGGAGTCCCTTGGGATCTCTGGAGTCTGAAAAGAACAAGAAAGCTTCTGAAATACTGAGTGAGAAGAAGTACCGGCAGCACCCAGACACCATCAAGTTCACAAGTATCCCAGATGCCATGGATATCGTTTTGGCAAAGTCTAATGCCAAGAACAGGAGTGATGTAAGTTGCCTCTGGAGACAGAATGTGGGATTCAGGAAGGAGTTACACTTTATATATATCTTTAAGTGAGCTCCACATCAAAACACGTGCTGAAAATACAGCAGTAGCAGATGTTTGCAGTCAGTGCCTCACTGTGCCTTGTTGAGAAGACCAAGGTGTTTGTGCTGGGTAACTTACCCAGGAATGGCTGCAAACAAGACCTTTGCCAGGTAGCATGTAAATATATTGCTTTAATGCTGTTTCCTTGGCATGGATGTAAAGAAGGAAAAATAGGTTGTGCTTCAGTAAGAAATCACTGTCCAGTGTGATTTTAATCTCTTGTGTTGTTTCCATCCTCAATTCTTGCATAGTACAGCTCTGCTTTGCTGATGCAGAGAAAAGGGGAACTGAAATTCCTGCTGTTCAGGGGAGCCTCGGGTCAGACAAGGTTTTTGTGTGCTCTTTCAGATCCTCTATAGAGAAGCTTGGAACAAGGACAAGACTCAGGTTCACATCATGCCTGATACCCCTGAAATCTTGCTGGCCAAATCCAACTTGATTAACACAAGTGATGTAAGTGTGTCTTTACAGTGTGTCCTTGATGGAATTACAATTGTGCTTCTCCTTTAAAAAACAGTGGTGCCATTCTGCAGTTCTAACAGCTGTAAACACACCTGGGATCTTTCCTGAGGAAATTGTGATGCCCTGGGAAACCTGAGGGGAATTGCTGAATTCTGAAGTGGAAGAGAAGTTGTCAGAATATAAGAAATACTAGGAAAATATCCAGCATGTTACCAGTTTTCTCTCTTGTCCCTACTGATCATGTTACCATTGTAGATATTCAGTACATTTTAGTAAGCCTGTCATTCTTGTGAAAATGTCTGATTATATTAAATTGCTGCTTTAGAATTATATAAAATTATATAATTCAAGTAAAAATCTTGGTTTTAAAGGAACAAATACAGACTATATGCAAAGGTAAAGAAATGTCAACAGCTCTATCAGGAGAACTCGAGAAGACAAAAATAATTGCATGTGAAATTGGGGGTGGAGAATCAGGGGGTTGTAATACTGACTCTGGAGAAGGCCCTGTGGATCATTCAGATTAATGCATTTGGGAGAAGAAAACTTGAATGAGATAATCAGAAAACCTTCAGATAGCATATTTTTCGTATTTTATTTCATCAATTACAAAATATAAGTCATTAAGAGCAAGATATGGAACTTCATTAAACTGTGTTTGGAAACTCGTGCTTTGTTTTCAGTATTAGAAAGTTGTACCATTGAAAAGCTCTGTGGAAAGATTTCTTTGCAATAATTCCTTTGCATCCTTCCCTGACAGAAACGCTACAAGGTAGGATATGAAGAGCTGAAGAAGAAGGGCTATGACCTTCCTCCTGATGCCATCCCCCTCCAGGCAGCAAAGGCATCCAGGGACATTGCCAGTGAGGTAGGACTTGCAGTGGGGCATAAAAATGGTTTATATTTAAAAGGAAGAGAGGTCTAAAACTGTAACACTGTTACATTGCTACCTCCTCCAAGGTTGTGTAATTCTTAATGCTGTAAGGGTAATTAAATTGAATACAGCAATTTAAACTGAGATACTGTATAAATACAGAAGATCTATTGATATCCCCTGCACCTCATATAAAATGTTGGGAAAATAAACAAAATCTACTAGACATTAAATGTTTAACCACTATATTAACAACAGAGAAATTGAAGTTGCAGCTTTACAAGAGGAGGTAATTGTTGTTTCTGCATTCCACCAGTACAAGTACAAAACTGCCTACAGAAAGCAGCTGGGCCACCACATCGGGGCCCGCAACATCGAGGACGACCCCAAGATGATGTGGTCCATGCACGTGGCCAAGATCCAGAGCGACAGGGAGTACAAGAAGGACTTTGAGAAGTCCAAGACACGCTTCAGCAGCCCTGTGGACATGCTGGGAGTGGTGTTGGCCAAGAAGTGCCAGGAGCTGGTCAGTGACGCCGATTACCGGCACCCTCTGCACCGCTGGACCTGCCTGCCCGACCAGAACGACGTCGTCCATGCCAAGACCGTGTACGACCTGCAGAGTGATGTGAGTTGTTCTCTGCTGCTGTGGGACACCCAGAAGTGTGTCCTGGGCCCTGTGCCACTGCTGGAGGAGGGGTCTGTGTGGCAGGGGAAGGGGAATGGCACCAAATATGTTCTTTGGGAGGACCAAGAGTTGGCAAAGGCGAGTGCTGTGTGCAGTGTTGAATGGAACGAGGAGCCTTAAGGAGGTGGGATAGAATGCTCCTCCCATGGCTCCATCAGATGGAGATTGCCAAATGTCATTGCTGGGGAGACTGGGAAGATGGAGGGGACAGTGTGTGGATTGCTTGAGAGCTGCTTGTGCTGTTGCCTTAGTGGGGGGCTGAGTTTAACAGGAGTCCCTCTGCTGGAGGCTGGTTGGTGGGTTGGCCCAGGGCAATGTGTTCCCTTCAGCAGAGCTTCCCCTGGCAGGAGAATTGCTTGAATCGAGCGAGGAGGGTGCTGAGCTCTTTGTGTCCTTGTGTGCCCTCCCAGAACGTGTACAAGTCAGACCTGCAGTGGCTGAGGGGCATTGGCTGGTCCCCAATTGGCTCTCTGGACGCAGAGAAGAACAAGAGGGCGAGCCAGATCCTGAGTGACAAGAAGTATCGGCAGCACCCCGACACCATCAAATTCACGAGCCTTCCCGACTCGATGCCCATGGTGCTGGCAAAGCACAACTCTCAAATCATGGACCACGTGAGATGGCTTTGTCTTTGCATCCTGCAGGAAAGGGGCCCCTTGCTGTCCCAGGACCCTGGGCTCTGTGCTGCCAGGGCCCACGTTCTGCCCAGGGGCTGTGGCATCCTCTTGTCCCAGGGTTTTGAGTTCCTTGTTTGAGATGAGGTTCTCCTGTGTGTGGTTGGGCAGGAACGGGGTGCAGGGTGGCAAAGAGAAGGGGGGAGCATTGGAAAGGTTTGGGTGAAGAGCAGCCAGGCACTGCTGGGGCAGAGGCCCCTTGGTGTGGTTGCTTGGGCTGATTTGGTGTTTGGGGTCGTTGGCCTGGGTGTGTTTTGTCCCATTTGCTGTTGTGCTCCTGCTGCAGCGCTCGTACACGTCCGCCTGGGAGAAGGACAAGACCAGCATCCACATCATGCCCGACACCCCTGGCATCTTGCTGGCCCAGCAGAACAAAGTGAACTTCAGCGAGGTGGGTGGCTGTGCTGGGCTGCAGAGCCCGTGGCTGGAGGCTGCTGTGCCCGGGAAGGAGTGTGGGTTGAGGGCAAGGTGGTGTGTCTTGCAGAAACTGTACAAGCTGGCCATGGAGGAGGAGAAGAAGAAGGGCTACGACATGCGGGCAGATGCCATTCCCATCAAGTCTGCCAAAGCTTCCCGGGACATCGCCAGTGATGTGAGTGCACAGGAGCCCTCGTGGCACACGCTGTGGGGTGGGTGCCAGGGGCTGGCAGGTGGAGCCCAGGGCTTGAAAGCTGAGCCCAGTGCACGCAACACAGCCCTTACCTGTTACTGTCATCCAGCTGGTCCATAAATGTTTTGGTTCTGAACTGCCCACCTGTGGCTGTCCCTGCATGTTCTGGATGTACTTGGTTGTGTGGGTAGGTCTCAGTGATGGGAACGATGAACTGTGGTCCCTGGGCGGTGTCCACAATCCAGCACAGTGACCATCCTGGCCTTGTGGCAGAGTGTCCCTGTGCAACAACCTGGGGTTTGAGGTGTTTTGCTGCCACCAGTGTTGCTGGTCTGCAGGGCCCTGCTGCTGCAGCTACACGGTTGGGCTGGACATTAGTAAAGAAATCCCAACACACGTTTTTGTTTAGAAGTTAAGGCCATATAAAAATAGGGTTTTTTTGTTAGTATGAGATATTAATACAAAAATGCATTCCTATGTGTGTTTGCAGTGTCCAATGAATCTTCCACATCAGTCTCTATGCTCTGTTCTTTATTGACTCAATTGGTTGAATAGGAGTTGATTTGGCTGTTGTACCTGAAGATCAATAACGGATTCATTTTGTAGGGGATATTTACTGAACTTCAGGCCTTTTGTATCACTCCCATGATTTGGAGACTATTTTTACTCTCAGTTACTGACATGTAGCTCTTAATATGTAGGTCAGGGAGTGTCTTTGAAACAGTGTCGTATCAGAAAGGTAATGTTGTGTGGATGCTTGTGTAGCCATTCACTGCATTCCATCACCTGGATACCTGCTCACTGTAAAGTCTCTGTGATTGCAGCAGATAAATTGGCTGGTGGTGGTGCCACAGGGACTGCTGGGACAAGTGAAACTCACTGAATATTTCTCTTCCCCTGCAGTACAAGTACAAGGAAGGGTATCGGAAGCAGCTGGGCCACCACATCGGGGCCCGCAACATCGAGGACGACCCCAAGATGATGTGGTCCATGCACGTGGCCAAGATCCAGAGTGACAGAGAGTACAAGAAGGACTTTGAGAAGTTCAAGACACGCTTCAGCAGCCCCGTGGACATGCTGGGAGTGGTGTTGGCCAAGAAGTGCCAGGAGCTGGTCAGTGACGCCGATTACCGGCACCCTCTGCACCGCTGGACCTGCCTGCCTGACCAGAACGACGTCGTCCATGCCAAGACCGTGTACGACCTGCAGAGTGATGTGAGTTGTTCTCTGCTGCTGTGGGACACCCAGAAGTGTGTCCTGGGCCCTGTGCCACTGCTGGAGGAGGGGTCTGAGTGGCAGGGGAAGGGGAATGGCACCACATATGTTCTTTGGGAGGACCAAGAGTTGGCAAAGGCAAGTGCTGTGTGCAGTGTTGAATGGAACGAGGAGCCTTAAGGAGGTGGGATAGAATGCTCCTCCCATGGCTCCATCAGATGGAGATTGCCAAATGTCATTGCTGGGGAGACTGGGAAGATGGAGGGGACAGTGTGTGGATTGCTTGAGAGCTGCTTGTGCTGTTGCCTTAGTGGGGGGCTGAGTTTAACAGGAGTCCCTCTGCTGGAGGCTGGTTGGTGGGTTGGCCCAGGGCAATGTGTTCCCTTCAGCAGAGCTTCCCCTGGCAGGAGAATTGCTTGAATCGAGCGAGGAGGGTGCTGAGCTCTTTGTGTCCTTGTGTGCCCTCCCAGAACGTGTACAAGTCAGACCTGCAGTGGCTGAGGGGCATTGGCTGGTCCCCAATTGGCTCTCTGGATGCAGAGAAGAACAAGAGGGCGAGCCAGATCCTGAGTGACAAGAAGTATCGGCAGCACCCCGACACCATCAAATTCACGAGCCTTCCCGACTCGATGCCCATGGTGCTGGCAAAGCACAACTCTCAAATCATGGACCACGTGAGATGGCTTTGTCTTTGCATCCTGCAGGAAAGGGGCCCCTTGCTGTCCCAGGACCCTGGGCTCTGTGCTGCCAGGGCCCACGTTCTGCCCAGGGGCTGTGGCATCCTCTTGTCCCAGGGTTTTGAGTTCCTTGTTTGAGATGAGGTTCTCCTGTGTGTGGTTGGGCAGGAACGGGGTGCAGGGTGGCAAAGAGAAGGGGGGAGCATTGGAAAGGTTTGGGTGAAGAGCAGCCAGGCACTGCTGGGGCAGAGGCCCCTTGGTGTGGTTGCTTGGGCTGATTTGGTGTTTGGGGTCGTTGGCCTGGGTGTGTTTTGTCCCATTTGCTGTTGTGCTCCTGCTGCAGCGCTCGTACACGTCCGCCTGGGAGAAGGACAAGACCAGCATCCACATCATGCCCGACACCCCTGGCATCTTGCTGGCCCAGCAGAACAAAGTGAACTTCAGCGAGGTGGGTGGCTGTGCTGGGCTGCAGAGCCCGTGGCTGGAGGCTGCTGTGCCCGGGAAGGAGTGTGGGTTGAGGGCAAGGTGGTGTGTCTTGCAGAAACTGTACAAGCTGGCCATGGAGGAGGAGAAGAAGAAGGGCTACGACATGCGGGCAGATGCCATTCCCATCAAGTCTGCCAAAGCTTCCCGGGACATTGCCAGTGATGTGAGTGCACAGGAGCCCTCGTGGCACACACTGTGGGGTGGGTGCCAGGGGCTGGCAGGTGGAGCCCAGGGCTTGAAAGCTGAGCCCAGTGCACGCAACACAGCCCTTACCTGTCATTGCCATCCATTGCCATTTGTTCTTTAAATGTCTTAGGTCTGGAAGGTTTGTCTGTAGCTTTCCCTGCATGTTCTGGGTGTGCAGGGTTGTGTGGGAGACTGTGGACTGTGGGGAGAGAATGATCATGGGAGCGGGATGATGGCCATAGCCCAAAGCAGTGCCCCTTGTGGGCTTGGACAGCATCTCCTTGGGCAACAGCCTGAGCTGCTGAGGTGTTGTGCTGCATCAGTACTGCTGCTCTGCAGGGCCCTGACACTGCATATACACAGCAGATCTGGGCATGGGAGAAGAAAACCCAAACCATGTTTTGTTTTGTGTCCAGGGCATTTATCTTCTCTGTTTGGACTGTGGGCAGGTCACTGTAGGCCATTCACTGCTGTGCCCCAGAGTATCTCCTCATGTCTGAGCTCTGCAGGAGCTGAATTTACTCTCTCCTATGAGGTTCTCTATTTCAGGTTTGCTCCCTTACTGTTAGGAGATGAGTTGCATCTGCCCTTAGTCTTGACCTTTCAGTAAGAGCTGGGGCAGTACATGTCACATGTCCTGTTGGCCCACAGTTACCTCCTGCACTGGGTGGCTGTGGTGCTGCAGCTGAGCACACACACAGGGCTGGCAGAGTGAGACTCCTGAGCACTGTGCAGAGACCCTGGGGCACTGCAGCGTGCCAGCTGCTGTGGGCACTGTGGCTGAGGGCAGGGAAGGCTGTGCAGGATGACACCCAGGCTACCTGGTGAAGAAGAGTAGTGGTTTTCAGGCTCCACTAGCAGAACACTTGCTCCCAGGAGCTGCTACAGGGAATGTCAGGAGGGAGCACAAGTATCTGACACTCACTGAGCCCCTTCCCCTGCAGTACAAGTACAAGGAAGGGTATCGGAAGCAGCTGGGCCACCACATCGGAGCCCGCAACATCGAGGACGACCCCAAGATGATGTGGTCCATGCACGTGGCCAAGATCCAGAGTGACAGGGAGTACAAGAAAGCCTTTGAGACATCCAAGACACACTTCAGCAGCCCCGTGGACATGCTGGGCATCGTGTTGGCCAAGAAGTGCCAGGAGCTGGTCAGTGACGCCGATTACCGGCACCCTCTGCACCGCTGGACCTGCCTGCCCGACCAGAACGACGTCGTCCATGCCAAGACCGTGTACGACCTGCAGAGTGATGTGAGTTGTTCTCTGCTGCTGTGGGACACCCAGAAGTGTGTCCTGGGCCCTGCCCCACTGCTGGAGGAGGGGTCCAGGTTGGGTGCACAACTCTAGGCCTATTCTGAGGGACTGAGTTTGTGTTGTGGCAGTCTTGTTCTGACAGGAGTTTTTGTCGTGAACAGTCAGAGATGAAGTTTGCATGGGGTCAAAATATACAGTCACAGAACAGCGCTGTCTTGGCTTGAATATTTGGAGGGGAGAGTTGCAGCCACAGGCTAGAGTTCAGCATGGCAGGGCATTGGCAACTCTTTGGGGGTCAAATATTTACTTTTGCCGGACCAATGGGGGGAAAAAGCAAAAAAAAGTGTGCAGCGATGAATGATACAAAGGGTCTTAGAAGGGGAGGTATGTGACTCCTCCCAGCTTGCAACTTCCAAGATGAGATATGTCTTTGCTGGGGAGACTGGGAATATGAAGATGAAGGGCTTGTGGATTACCTGACAGAGAAAGGTTGTGAGGAGCTGAGCTTAACAGGAGTCCCTCTGCTGGAGGCTGGTTGGTGGGTTGGCCCAGGGCAATGTGTTCCCTTCAGCAGAGCTTCCCCTGGCAGGAGAATTGCTTGAATCGAGCGAGGAGGGTGCTGAGCTCTTTGTGTCCTTGTGTGCCCTCCCAGAACGTGTACAAGTCGGACCTGCAGTGGCTGAGGGGCATTGGCTGGTCCCCAATTGGCTCTCTGGACGCAGAGAAGAACAAGAGGGCGAGCCAGATCCTGAGTGACAAGAAGTATCGGCAGCACCCCGACACCATCAAATTCACGAGCCTTCCCGACTCGATGCCCATGGTGCTGGCAAAGCACAACTCTCAAATCATGGACCACGTGAGATGGCTTTGTCTTTGCATCCTGCAGGAAAGGGGCCCCTTGCTGTCCCAGGACCCTGGGCTCTGTGCTGCCAGGGCCCACGTTCTGCCCAGGGGCTGTGGCATCCTCTTGTCCCAGGGTTTTGAGTTCCTTGTTTGAGATGAGGTTCTCCTGTGTGTGGTTGGGCAGGAACGGGGTGCAGGGTGGCAAAGAGAAGGGGGGAGCATTGGAAAGGTTTGGGTGAAGAGCAGCCAGGCACTGCTGGGGCAGAGGCCCCTTGGTGTGGTTGCTTGGGCTGATTTGGTGTTTGGGGTCGTTGGCCTGGGTGTGTTTTGTCCCATTTGCCGTTGTGCTCCTGCTGCAGCGCTCGTACACGTCCGCCTGGGAGAAGGACAAGACCAGCATCCACATCATGCCCGACACCCCTGGCATCTTGCTGGCCCAGCAGAACAAAGTGAACTTCAGCGAGGTGGGTGGCTGTGCTGGGCTGCAGAGCCCGTGGCTGGAGGCTGCTGTGCCCGGGAAGGAGTGTGGGTTGAGGGCAAGGTGGTGTGTCTTGCAGAAACTGTACAAGCTGGCCATGGAGGAGGAGAAGAAGAAGGGCTACGACATGCGGGCAGATGCCATTCCCATCAAGTCTGCCAAAGCTTCCCGGGACATCGCCAGTGATGTGAGTGCACAGGAGCCCTTACAGGCTCCAAGTGTTCTTTGGGTGTCCTAATCCCCTCCATGCAATCCCAGGCCTTATTCCTGTAATCTCCCCAGAACACGTATCCCTTCCTCTGTTGCCAATGCAATTTGATTTTGTGTTTTAGTTTGCCTAAGAGGTCTTGACTTAGCCAAGATAGCCTCTTGCCTCCCCTGCCTGAGTTCCAGCATGTTGGGATTGGGAGCTCTTGTGTCCCAAGAACAACATCTTTAAGTACCACCATCTATGAGGGCAGTTCCCCAAGCGATCCCAAGTGCCATTAGCAGCTGAGCATTTGCCTCTCTAAGGTTTAAGGTACTGGCTCTCTTTTGACTAGTGCTGTGCCCCTGGCAACTCTTTAATGCAGGGCACCGTTGCTGCAGCCCAAGCTGCCTCCAGTGTTCAGCTCTTCAATTTTGTTAGTGACAAAAGGTCCAGCAGTGCCTCTCCTCTGCTCAGGACTTCATCACCTCTGCTAGGAATGTGTCCTCAATGCACCCCAGCAGATGAGTGGGTGCTTGAGGTCTCCTATTAGGATCAGAGCCCGTGAGTGTGATGTTTGCTGCAGATGAGGGAAGCATTCATCCTCAGTGCTCTCTTTGCCTGATGTTCTGTTCTACAGCAGTCACAAAGTTCCTTTCGTTCACTTGGTCTCTTATTCTCACCCTTAACACTTCAATGTGTGCTGTGTTGAAGAAGTCTTGTCTTGCCCTTTATCCCTTACCAAGCAGAGCGGGTGTGGGCCTGTAGATTAAGACACAGCAGGCTGAGAGCAAGGACTTCTGAGCACTGTGGAGCATCTCTGTGTCCCTGCTGTGGGCCAGTGTAGGTGTGGGGTGGGACAGGAGGACACAGCAGGGATATCCTGCACTTAGGTGCATGTCCATGTGGTGATGCTGCCAAGCCCCACTAGCAGAACACTTGCTCCCAGGCGCTGCTACAGGGAATGTCAGGAGGGAGAACGAGTGTCCTGACACTCACTGAGCCCCTTCCCCTGCAGTACAAGTACAAGGAAGGGTATCGGAAGCAGCTGGGCCACCACATCGGGGCCCGCAACATCGAGGACGACCCCAAGATGATGTGGTCCATGCACGTGGCCAAGATCCAGAGTGACAGGGAGTACAAGAAAGCCTTTGAGACATCCAAGACACACTTCAGTAGCCCTGTGGACATGCTGGGCATCGTGTTGGCCAAGAAGTGCCAGGAGCTGGTCAGTGACGCCGATTACCGGCACCCTCTGCACCGCTGGACCTGCCTGCCTGACCAGAACGACGTCGTCCATGCCAAGACCGTGTACGACCTGCAGAGTGATGTGAGTTGTTCTCTGCTGCTGTGGGACACCCAGAAGTGTGTCCTGGGCCCTGTGCCACTGCTGGAGGAGGGGTCTGTGTGGCAGGGGAAGGGGAATGGCACCAAATATGTTCTTTGGGAGGACCAAGAGTTGGCAAAGGCAAGTGCTGTGTGCAGTGTTGAATGGAACGAGGAGCCTTAAGGAGGTGGGATAGAATGCTCCTCCCATGGCTCCATCAGATGGAGATTGCCAAATGTCATTGCTGGGGAGACTGGGAAGATGGAGGGGACAGTGTGTGGATTGCTTGAGAGCTGCTTGTGCTGTTGCCTTAGTGGGGGGCTGAGTTTAACAGGAGTCCCTCTGCTGGAGGCTGGTTGGTGGGTTGGCCCAGGGCAATGTGTTCCCTTCAGCAGAGCTTCCCCTGGCAGGAGAATTGCTTGAATCGAGCGAGGAGGGTGCTGAGCTCTTTGTGTCCTTGTGTGCCCTCCCAGAACGTGTACAAGTCAGACCTGCAGTGGCTGAGGGGCATTGGCTGGTCCCCAATTGGCTCTCTGGACGCAGAGAAGAACAAGAGGGCGAGCCAGATCCTGAGTGACAAGAAGTATCGGCAGCACCCCGACACCATCAAATTCACGAGCCTTCCCGACTCGATGCCCATGGTGCTGGCAAAGCACAACTCTCAAATCATGGACCACGTGAGATGGCTTTGTCTTTGCATCCTGCAGGAAAGGGGCCCCTTGCTGTCCCAGGACCCTGGGCTCTGTGCTGCCAGGGCCCACGTTCTGCCCAGGGGCTGTGGCATCCTCTTGTCCCAGGGTTTTGAGTTCCTTGTTTGAGATGAGGTTCTCCTGCGTGTGGTTGGGCAGGAACGGGGTGCAGGGTGGCAAAGAGAAGGGGGGAGCATTGGAAAGGTTTGGGTGAAGAGCAGCCAGGCACTGCTGGGGCAGAGGCCCCTTGGTGTGGTTGCTTGGGCTGATTTGGTGTTTGGGGTCGTTGGCCTGGGTGTGTTTTGTCCCATTTGCTGTTGTGCTCCTGCTGCAGCGCTCGTACACGTCCGCCTGGGAGAAGGACAAGACCAGCATCCACATCATGCCCGACACCCCTGGCATCTTGCTGGCCCAGCAGAACAAAGTGAACTTCAGCGAGGTGGGTGGCTGTGCTGGGCTGCAGAGCCCGTGGCTGGAGGCTGCTGTGCCCGGGAAGGAGTGTGGGTTGAGGGCAAGGTGGTGTGTCTTGCAGAAACTGTACAAGCTGGCCATGGAGGAGGAGAAGAAGAAGGGCTACGACATGCGGGCAGATGCCATTCCCATCAAGTCTGCCAAAGCTTCCCGGGACATCGCCAGCGATGTGAGTGCACAGGAGCCCTCGTGGCACTTCTCACTCACAGTCTCTGTGCTTTCAGCTCCTTTATTTTATGGACATGGTGCCACAGAAGGTCCTGGTGGCATAAAGAGAAGCCAAACTAAAACTCTCTGAATGCTTGTTTTTNCATTAGAGTTTGAGGAGGGAATGGCTCTGTGTGTCAGGAAGCATTTTGAAGGTTTATGTAGAGCCAAAGAGCAGAATTAGCTGCTTATAATCCTTCACAACAGACAGTCTCAATGCATTTATATGCTGATCGACTGCACATGAAGTGGAAATTGTGTGACTGCTGTCTCTGTTGTCCCAGAACTGCTACAAGTCTGACCTGCAATGGCTGCGGGGCATTGGCTGGGTCCCCATCGGTTCCCTGGAAGTTGAAAAGGCCAAGAAGGCTGGGGAGATCCTGAGTGACAAAATCTACCGTCAGCATCCGGACACCATCAAGTTCACCAGCATCCCAGACTCCCTGCCCATGGTGTTGGCCAAGCAGAACGCTGACACCATGAACAAGGTGAGTCGTGGTTTGACTGGGTAACGCAGCAGCAGCCTGTGCCTACAGCCCAGAGACAGGGCTGGAGCTGAGAGCTGCAGATTGCAGCACAGGGAGGCTTTGCAAGTGTAGGTTCTGTTCTTGGCAATCAGCAGGTAAGGTATTCCCAGCAAGTACTGATTCACTAATATCTTCCAAGTTGCTGAGGTCATTTGTCACAGCTGTCCGTTGGGAAGCTTTTCAGATACTCTGCTGTATATCTACGAATGTGTTACCTAACTTTAGCTAATTTTGAATATAGCAATTTGTCTAATAAGTCTAATAATTTACCCAGTTTATCCCATCATCTAATAGTTAATAAACTACTTTTATTAGGGCAGTCTTTGAAAAGCCCAATTTTTCAACAATTCAGCATAGTACTTAAAATATGAGTTTTTCGGAACCTTTGGCCCTGATCTCAATCTGATTTATGTCAAGAAACCCGTTTTCTCTTTCAAACAGGCCTTCTTAGAGTTTAGATCTCTGTGTGTCTGATTAGCATTCTGTGCTTTTTTCCTAAACATTTCTTAACAGAATCCTTTGTAGGTTGTTAATTCTTAACCTGGAATTTATGTATCCAGAGAGGTGAATATAAAATCTCAGGGGTGCATAAGGAATAAGGATTTTTTAGACTTTGACTACAGATCTATAATTCTTGTTATGTTTTAGGAGATCTCCAAGTAGCCAGTTTTTCCCCTTTAACACACATTATTCCCCCTGCAGCGTTTGTACACTGAGGCCTGGGATAAAGACAAGACACAGATCCACATAATGCCTGACACTCCTGAAATCACCCTGGCCAGAGAGAACAAGAAAAACTACAGCGCGGTGAGTGTCCAGCCCTGCAGAGTAACTGCTCTGTGCCAGGGCTGCACCAGGAGTGTCCTGGTGAACCTCCTGCATGAGACACCCTCAGTGTCCATAAGTGACTCCCATATTCATCCCTGAAACTGTGACTTTAAAAACACTGTTTGTATATTTGTAATAGTACATACATAGACCAGTGAGCACTGCTGAGAATGAATTCCATGGGAAATTAGGTTGAAGTTTTGGCCGTAATTTCTGCCGGTGTTCATATCACTGGGAAGGCACAAAATGAATTCCAACACTGGAAATACCAAAATGAGAATTTCAGTTCTGAAAAGCTTTGATCCCAGTGGCCAGGGTTAGATCAGGCAAAAATAATTCACATGAGTAAAAGATGGCTTTAAAAACTGTGATTTAGTCCCCTTGTATAGAAGAGAACTTTAGCTCTAAAATTGTAGTCAGTGTTCTGTTACTTAAAGTAGTAAAAGAAAAACTCATTATTGAATACATTTGGCAAAGAGCTTCCATTGCCATGAACTTGTATCAGCTCCTGAGCTGCTGCTCTGAGTTAAAGTGAAGTAATTGGGTTGGAAGAAATCTTAACACAACTTTGAGATCTCCTTACAAGCAGTTTGTTTTCCATAGTATATAATATATGGAACTTACATGAATCCCATTGTTTAATTCTTTCCCCAGAAACACTATAGACAGGCCATGGAAGATTCAAAGAAGAAAGGCTACGATATGAGAATTGATGCCATCCCCATTCAAGCAGCCAAAGCATCCAGGCAAATTGCCAGTGACGTAAGAATCCAATTTTTTTTTGTTTCTCTGTATGTAGCCATCACACCTCTGCAACCTGAGATGGTCAGAGGTGATGCAGAAATCCCCCGTGCTGGTTTGTGTTTCAGTACAAGTACAAGGAAGGGTACCGGCAGCAGCTGGGCCACCACATCGGGGCCCGCAACATCGAGGACGACCCCAAGATGATGTGGTCCATGCACGTGGCCAAGATCCAGAGCGACAGGGAGTACAAGAAGGACTTTGAGAAGACCAAGACACGCTTCAGCAGCCCCGTGGACATGCTGGGCATCGTGTTGGCCAAGAAATGCCAGGGGCTGGTGAGCGACATCGACTACCGGCACTACCTGCACCAGTGGATCTGCCTGCCCGACCAGAACGACGTGATCCACGCTCGGCAAGCCTACGACCTGCAGAGTGATGTGAGCTCTCTGGTGTTTCGCTTGGGGGGAGGAATGTCTTGGATATTCTGTGCACGTGGATCAGGCCATCACACCCTGATGGGGTAGAACCAGCTTTTCAAGACTTTTAAGTTTCCTGGTTAACTGAAGTTCCGATCTCCTACAGGATGTGTTATCCAGTTGATGCTTGAATGAAATCCTGTAATTCCAGAATTTGCACTGTTTGTCATTTACTGTTCTGTGAAACTTGCATAGTGGTTTCACTCTTCGTGTAGATGAAATGCAGTTATTTTTCCTATGATTTTCTCTAGGGCTTTGAATTTATTGGAATTAGTTGATAAAGTTGATTTATCAAAGGTTCCATAACGTTGACACAATCACTGTGTAAATTGCATTACGATTATTGTTAGAATAACCTTTGTGTGTTTTTTGGTGGGTTTTTCTTGCACCAGAACTGCTACAAGTCTGACCTGCAATGGCTGCGGGGCGTTGGTTGGGTCCCCATTGGCTCCTTGGAAGTGGAGAAAGCCAAGAGGGCTGGGGAGATCCTGAGTGACAAAATCTACCGTCAGCATCCGGACACCATCAAGTTCACCAGCATCCCAGACTCCCTGCCCATGGTGCTGGCCAAGCAGAACGCTGACACCATGAACAAGGTGAGTCCTGAGTGCACTGGGGCCACGGCAGCAGAGCTGGGCTGACCCTGGAGACAGGACTGGAGCTGTCCTGAGCACAGGCAATGCTGCAGTGCTTTATTCTTTCTCCTTAATCACTGTGGCTGTTTCCTAAGTCGTGTTAAATTCCCTCAGGTAAATTCTCCCTTTGTTAATGTTATCTCTGCCTAATTCCCCACCCATTCATTCCTGTTACATTTCCTGGATTTTTACCTGGTAGGCTCCGTGTTTTCCCTGATTTCTGAGACATCAGCCTGCTTTGGGGTGCAATATTGATCTCTTCCTGCTCTCTCTCCTAGCGTTTATACACTGAGGCTTGGAATAAAGACAAGACCTCCATTCACGTCATGCCTGACACACCAGAAATCCTGCTGGCCAAACAGAACCGAGTGAACTACAGTGAGGTGAGTGGCACTGGAGAGCTGAGACAGCTAAAGGCTTTCTGACAAGTACAAGTTGTCACCTCAGACTTTCAGTCAATAGCAGAATATTGTCAGGTTGTTCAGTTCCACAAATTGTCAGTTCCGGTGCTGAGATCAGAGTTGTTCTTGCACTGGAATTGACTCCTGGGTACCTACCTGGGCTTTTAAAAGATATTATCCACTATACATGAGAAATCATTTCTACAGCAAGGTGTGGAAATAAATAATTTTTCTTTGCCTTAACTAAACGATTTCCATTTCCCAAATGTCTATAATAAAATTACAAGGTCTTTGGAACTGCATTTTTTCATTTTCTAGAGAAGATTGAGCTCAGTTCAAGATGTTTAAGTTGCCTGAAGATTGAATAGATTGTTGAAGATCTTGCATAGTTTTATTACTCAGACACGCTTAACTCAAATGGTGTTTTGTTCTTGAGGATTAATTGTGAGTTTCTCTCCCAGAAAATGTACAGACTGGCCTTGGAGGAGTCCAAGAAGAAGGGCCACGATTTGCGCTTTGATGCCATTCCCATCCAGTCTGCCAAAGCCTCCCGGGAGATCGCCAGTGATGTAAGCGGGGCTTTGTT
>VWZF01003653.1:4005-39689 GCA_013396755.1 Sclerurus mexicanus | reverse complement strand
ACCCTGGAGACAGGACTGGAGCTGTCCTGAGCACAGGCAATGCTGCAGTGCTTTATTCTTTCTCCTTAATCACTGTGGCTGTTTCCTAAGTCGTGTTAAATTCCCTCAGGTAAATTCTCCCTTTGTTAATGTTATCTCTGCCTAATTCCCCACCCATTCATTCCTGTTACATTTCCTGGATTTTTACCTGGTAGGCTCCGTGTTTTCCCTGATTTCTGAGACATCAGCCTGCTTTGGGGTGCAATATTGATCTCTTCCTGCTCTCTCTCCTAGCGTTTATACACTGAGGCTTGGAATAAAGACAAGACCTCCATTCACGTCATGCCTGACACACCAGAAATCCTGCTGGCCAAACAGAACCGAGTGAACTACAGTGAGGTGAGTGGCACTGGAGAGCTGAGACAGCTAAAGGCTTTCTGACAAGTACAAGTTGTCACCTCAGACTTTCAGTCAATAGCAGAATATTGTCAGGTTGTTCAGTTCCACAAATTGTCAGTTCCGGTGCTGAGATCAGAGTTGTTCTTGCACTGGAATTGACTCCTGGGTACCTACCTGGGCTTTTAAAAGATATTATCCACTATACATGAGAAATCATTTCTACAGCAAGGTGTGGAAATAAATAATTTTTCTTTGCCTTAACTAAACGATTTCCATTTCCCAAATGTCTATAATAAAATTACAAGGTCTTTGGAACTGCATTTTTTCATTTTCTAGAGAAGATTGAGCTCAGTTCAAGATGTTTAAGTTGCCTGAAGATTGAATAGATTGTTGAAGATCTTGCATAGTTTTATTACTCAGACACGCTTAACTCAAATGGTGTTTTGTTCTTGAGGATTAATTGTGAGTTTCTCTCCCAGAAAATGTACAGACTGGCCTTGGAGGAGTCCAAGAAGAAGGGCCACGATTTGCGCTTTGATGCCATTCCCATCCAGTCTGCCAAAGCCTCGCGGGAGATCGCCAGTGATGTAAGCGGGGCTTTGTTATGCATTTGGGATACCAAAAAAGAGCCAGAGTGTTTGTTCGATTGTTTGTCCATGGCACACCTTAAACCCTAGAATAGATAATATTAAATTCAGTGTTTCTACTGCCTGCCTTTGGTGCAGGAGCTGCAATTAGTGCATTAAAGGAGTGGGCGACCAGTATGGTTATGCAGGAGGTTTGTATCACTGACAGAAATAAATAGAATAATGTCAAGATCATTTATATACCCTCTGCAATAGCTCTGTGGTGTCCATGGATGTTCAAATAGGGTGATCAAAGGGCATTTGAGTCAGTGCTAGAGTTTGTAAAGTTAAATTCTCATTCAAGGACACTATTTTTGTTGAAGTGTCATTGAGATTCAAGGTGTCTGAACACAAGATGAGGAATAAATGGCTATGAGAGGGTTTGTTTCTTGGGTGAGGCAACATCACCAAGAGAGGCAGAAGAACAGATTGTTATGCTTTTTCTTTTGCTGTCAAGGTTCATATTTCAACTGTTTGTATTCAAACCAACTCATACCATCTTCATCAAGGTGTTTTGTACAAAGTTTTTAAAATAAGTTAATAATTAGTCTTAACAGTAAAAGAATGTGGAATATCAAACTTACTAGAACGTGATGTTAAAAGTTTAATGAATTTAACCTGTGCTATAGATATATGACAAGTGTGAGATAATTGTATCTAATAAAAAAGCTTTTTATGTGAAAACTAATCCGATAGTGTAAAGACATAAAGCATATTTTTAATTTAACAAACCACTAGTGAATATGTTAAACAGTATGAATTATTGATGAACTTATCAATGCACCAAGTGATTGAATATCCCTTGCTGCAGTACAAGTACAAGGAAGGGTATCGGAAGCAGCTGGGCCACCACATCGGGGCCCGCAACATCGAGGACGACCCCAAGATGATGTGGTCCATGCACGTGGCCAAGATCCAGAGCGACAGGGAGTACAAGAAGGACTTTGAGAAGACCAAGACACGCTTCAGCAGCCCCGTGGACATGCTGGGCATCGTGTTGGCCAAGAAATGCCAAGGGTTGGTCAGCGATGCCGACTACCGGCACTACCTGCACCAGTGGATCTGCCTGCCCGACCAGAACGACGTGATCCACGCCAGGCAAGCCTACGACCTGCAGAGTGATGTGAGTGCTCACTAAAGAGCTCTGTAGTACTAAAATGTTTGTAATTTCCTTGCACTATAAACTACAGAAGCTGCTCTTGTGTAGTATTTTTTCCCACAGTGTTTTTCTTTCCCTGGTCCAAGCAAGGCCATTAGAGTTTGAGGAGGGAATGGCTCTGTGTGTCAGGAAGCATTTTGAAGGTTTATGTAGAGCCAAAGAGCAGAATTAGCTGCTTATAATCCTTCACAACAGACAGTCTCAATGCCTTTATATGCTGATCGACTGCACATGAAGTGGAAATTGTGTGACTGCTGTCTCTGTTGTCCCAGAACTGCTACAAGTCTGACCTGCAATGGCTGCGGGGCATTGGCTGGGTCCCCATCGGTTCCCTGGAAGTTGAAAAGGCCAAGAGGGCTGGGGAGATCCTGAGTGACAAAATCTACCGTCAGCATCCGGACACCATCAAGTTCACCAGCATCCCAGACTCCCTGCCCATGGTGCTGGCCAAGCAGAACGCTGACACCATGAACAAGGTGAGTCCTGAGTGCACTGGGGCCACGGCAGCAGAGCTGGGCTGAGCCTGGAGACAAGACTGGAGCTGTCCTGAGCACAGGCAATGCCACAGTTCAGAGGTGACATGTTTGCAAACCCTCTGCTCTGGTTATTGCACTCAAATCTCCCAGGCCAAGTGATGGAAGACTCAACTTTCCGTGATATTCTACACATTGCATTTTAACCTTTTCCCTGGCCTCTGTGTGCAGTGGGCAGTGATAGTGCTTTGGTTTAGTCATTATTCTGAAGCAACATGGCAGTTTCCCAAGTGGTGTTAAATTCCCTCAGATAAAATCTCCTTTTCTGTGTTATCCCTGCTCTATTTCAGAGTATCACAGAGGAGTCTGGGTTAGAAGGGACCTTAAAAATCACTGTTCCAGCCCCCTGCCATGGGCAGGGACACCTTCCACTAGAAGGGTTCCTACTAGTTTAATTAATACGCTCTGTGTTTTCCCTGATTTCTGAGACATCAGCCTGCTTTGGGGTGCAATACTGATCTCTTCCTGCTCTCTCTCCTAGCGTTTATACACTGAGGCTTGGAATAAAGACAAGACCTCCATTCACGTCATGCCTGACACGCCAGAAATCCTGCTGGCCAAACAGAACCGAGTGAACTACAGTGAGGTGAGTGGCACTGGAGAGCTGAGACAGCTAAAGGCTTTCTGACAAGTACAAGTTGTCACCTCAGACTTTCAGTCAATAGCAGAATATTGTCAGGTTGTTCAGTTCCACAAATTGTCAGTTCCGGTGCTGAGATCAGAGTTGTTCTTGCACTGGAATTGACTCCTGGGTACCTACCTGGGCTTTTAAAAGATATTATCCACTATACATGAGAAATCATTTCTACAGCAAGGTGTGGAAATAAATAATTTAACTCTCTCAATGTTCCTTTCTTTGCCTTCCCTACATGATTTCCATTTCCCAAGTACCTACAATATAGTTACAAGGTCTTCAAAACCCGCGATTTTTAATTTTCTGGAGAACAATGTTGAAGGTGCCTGAAGATCACCAGTACTGTTGAGGGACTTCTCTTGTTTTATTACACTATTGTGCTTCACTGAAGCCTAATTTTGCTTTAGAGACTAAAATGTGAATTTCTCTCCCAGAAAATGTACAGACTGGCCTTGGAGGAGTCCAAGAAGAAGGGGCACGATTTGCGCTTTGATGCCATTCCCATCCAGTCTGCCAAAGCCTCGCGGGAGATCGCCAGTGATGTAAGCGGGGCTTTGTTCTTCCTTATGGATTTGGTAATGGGAGAGGACCAGAGTGTTTGTTCCTCTGCTTGTTAATGTCATCCTTCATAGAACACCTAATACTGCAATCTGCTTCTTAGGGATTCTACCACAAGCCTTTAGTGCATGAAGAGGATGGGGGGCCAGTACTTTTATGCATGAGGTTCATATCACTGAAATAAATAACCAGGGCAATGTCAGGATCATTTACCTGTCCCCTGCAGGAGTTCCATGATGTCCATGGATGTTCAAGTAGGATGATGAAAAAGATCTCTATATTAGAGTTTAGTCAAGTTAATTTCTGATTCAAAATAAGAAATACTTTAAAATCTCTCCCCAGAAGAGACATATTAATAAATCAATTATAAAAGTTTAAATGCTTGTCTTTTGCAGATGGAAAAAAATTATTCTGTAAAAGTGTTGTATTGAAATTCAAAACCAGGAAAAAAAACCACAATGACTAGGACAGGTTTTGCATTGAGGATGAGGCAACATCACTAAGAGACAGGGAATTTTTGTGCTACTTGGTTTTCTATCAGGATTGGTATTTAAATGATATGTGTTTTAAAAAAATGAAATATATGTACGTGTATTTTTTCCCTGCAGTACAAGTACAAGGAAGGGTATCGGAAGCAGCTGGGCCACCACATCGGGGCCCGCAACATCGAGGACGACCCCAAGATGATGTGGTCCATGCACGTGGCCAAGATCCAGAGCGACAGGGAGTACAAGAAGGACTTTGAGAAGACCAAGACACGCTTCAGCAGCCCCGTGGACATGCTGGGAGTGGTGTTGGCCAAGAAGTGCCAGGGGCTGGTGAGCGACATCGACTACCGGCACTACCTGCACCAGTGGATCTGCCTGCCCGACCAGAACGACGTGATCCACGCTCGGCAAGCCTACGACCTGCAGAGTGATGTGAGCAGACCCTTCTCCTTGGAATGCAGAGTTCAAAATGCAGGATCTTGTGCGCTCCAGTTTTTCAATACATATTGTAATATTGTATGCCTCTGTCGCTTGCATTGGATTTGTCCAGGGAGGTCACATATTTGTGGCATCATCCAACTTGTGTTTAATTGTATTTCCTCTGTCCTTGACCTGAGGGATAATTTTGTTTCATCAGATTTATGTTTAATCCTATTTTCTCAGTCCTTAACCTGAGGGGTAATTTGTTTGTAACTGATATTTGTGGTGTGCTCCAATAACCCCTTATTTTTGTTATTTATTAATTATTTTACTTAATCTTCTAAAGCAACAATTTGTTTCAAAACTGTATCCTGTACCAGTCAGAAACACGTGCAGTTGTTCCTATAGACTAAGAAGTGCTCATTTATTTTAATACTTAATCACATTTGCACATATATAATGGACTTTGAAATCTTTTCAGGCTGTTTACAAATCAGACCTGGAATGGCTACGAGGTATTGGGTGGGTTCCTATTGGTTCCTTGGAAGTGGAGAAAGCCAAGAGAGCTGGAGAGATCCTGAGTGACAGGAAGTACCGTCAGCCTGCAGACAAAATCAAATTTACCAGCGTGACAGATTCCTTGCCCATGGTCTTAGCCAAGCAAAATGCTGAGATAATGAACAAGGTGAGCTTGGGTTTTTTTCTTGTCAAAATCACCACTATTACCAGCTGATACAATTTGTTCATGAGGTGAAAATGCAAGGTACAAAGTAAGAATAAAGACTTTTGTTCTGGACTTAAAATGAATGTCTAAATTCAGCCATTGTACAGGAAAGCTCTTATTGCAGGACTCTGTCTGAAGTGAGCACTTGATAAAAATGTCCAGGAAGAAGTCACCTAATTCACACATTTTTTAAGGGTGATACTGAATGGTGAACAAGTTGTGAGGAAATAGCAGAAGTTCTCTGGAAGTGAAGGTTCTGAGCTGGAGGATGGGAGTCATTAAGTGCCTCCTCCTTCTCCTTTTGAAGAAACATAATCAAACAACCTATACAGATACAGCAGAATAATAAATATCTTCTTCCTCCTACAGCAGTTTCTCAGCAATCCCAAATCAGCCAGTTTCTGCACCAGCTTAGCTTGAGAAATAAAGAGGGAAGACAAAGTTCCCTTCCTGAGCTGTTCAGTGAGAAGCTTTGCTGAGTTCAGGGTATTTTATTGCTTGGACGACCCACAGCAGTCTGTAAAATAATTTCTTTGAACCAATGTGTTAATTTGGTTATATTTATATCTTGTCCTGCTTCAAGGTTACTTTTATATCATGGATGTACTTTTTATCAGTATTGCTTTCAAATTTGCAGTGTTTCCATCATCCAAGAGGTGTTTCTAAAGGGCTGTTTCTCTCTCGCAGCGTTTGTACACCGAAGCCTGGGATGCAGACAAGAAGACCATCCATGTCATGCCTGACACACCAGACATTCTGCTGGCCAGGGCCAATGCAGCCAACGTGAGCAAGGTGAGGGCATGAAACATTCACTGAGCCAAGGGAAACGCAGAACTAAGGGAGCATTTCTTTAAGACATTCTAGAATATGCATCCATGATAATCTTGAGAAAATCTTATGAAATGTAGAAACCCATCTTAAATATTCATAAGCCATCTTCTGTCTTCTCTTGTGTAGAAACTTTACGTACAAGCCTGGGAAGAGGCCAAGAAGAAGGGTTATGACATGAGAGCTGATGCCATTCCAATCCAAAGTGCCAAGGCATCAAGAGATATTGCGAGTGACGTATGTTCTTCTCTCCCACGTGTTTCCAGTTACCTGGAAAACAAGGACTATGTCTCTGTGGTCAGTAGCAGTATGAAATGATGGGCCGTTCACCCCAGTTTCTCTTTGTATTTCTCAGTACAAGTACAAAGAGACCCACGAGAAGGAGAAGGGGCACTACATTGGGTGCCCGAGCGCCAAGGAGGACCCCAAGCTGGCGTGGGCCGCGCGGGCCATGGCGCTGCAGAACGACCGGCTCTACAGGAAGGCTTACCACGACTCCAAGACCCAGATCCACATTCCCGCGGATGCCCTGGCGGTGCAGGCAGCCAAGGACGGGCAGAGCCTGGTCAGCGACACCGAGTACCGGCAGTACCTGCACCAGTGGACGTGCCTGCCCGACCAGAACGACGTGATCCACGCGCGCCAAGCCTACGACCTGCAGAGTGACGTGAGTGGGAATCGCTGTAGGGAAGCTGCCTGTCTGAGGCTCTGTTTGGCAGTGGCTGTGTAAATGCTCTTCCAAATGCACATTCACAAGCCTGCAGACTGTCCAGCTGTGTTAATTTAGCCTTTCCAAATCAGTTGTGCTCTCAGCTTGCGGGCCAGAAATATTCAGGGCGGCTCGTAAGGCAGCCACGTTTTCTTGGTGTGCCATAGAATGTTTGCTTGCCCACTGTGCCCCTGGTTTGCAGGTACCAAGTGTCTGTTGCTGTGAAAATCCAGGGTTTGGCTGTGTGTGAAAGCACATGGAACATCACAGTGCCACTGACTAATTGTTGTGTAACTGTTGGAGAAGGAATTTGGGGAGAGCCTTATGGGGACCCTCCCCGCGCAAAGAGTCAGAACCACGGAATCCCACAGTGGTTTGGGTTGGAAGGGACCTTAAAGATCATCTCATTCCAACCCCTGCCATGGGTAGGGACACCTTCCACTAGACCGGGTCATTCAGAGCCTCATCCAGACTGGTCTTGAACCTCCAGGGATGGAGAGAGTTCACAACCTCTCTGGGCAAAGAGCTGTCCCCGCAACGTCAGTAACCCTCGGTGTGTTTGCAGAACGTGTACAAGTCCGACCTGGAGTGGCTGCGAGGCATCGGCTGGCTCACAGAAGGGTCTGTGGAGGTGGTCAAAGCCAAGAAGGCCCAGGAGCTGCTCAGTGACAGGCTGTACCGCACGCGGCCGGAGCAGATCAAGTTCACCAGCATCACCGACTCTCCAGACGTGGTCCTGGCCAAGACCAACGCCATGCAGCTCAGTGATGTAAGCTCACCATGCGCTGCCCTCCCATTTATGGCATGGAGTTTCTTTTCTCTGTGGTGGACGGTGGAATTTCCACCACGGGAATGACTGCTTGGAAATCAGTCGTGGAAATTCCCATTGCAGGGGTTTCCCCCATGGTGAGATGCCATTTTTTCCTTTCTCCTCAGCGTCTGTATCGTGAGGCCTGGGACAAAGACAAGACACAGATCTCTGTACCTTCTGATACCCCTGTGATGCTGCAGTCCAAAGTCAACGCCCTCAACATCAGCAATGTAAGAGAGTGAAATTCATTGCTTGTGCAGTGTTAGAAAGTGAAGAATGACAATTGTTCCTCAGGTTTTGGCCCGTGTCTTTTAGGTTTTGCTGTAAAGGGTGGTGCCCAAACACCATCTTCTAATGTGCTTGTAAACAGGAAATTACATCCCCTTTAGGATGAGAGGTTGTGTGCTCATGAGCCAGCTCCAAAGTTCAGTGTGTAATTCCTGCTCCCTTTGGCAAAACCCGCCAAACACTTTCCCTGGAGGAGCTGTTGGAGTCTGCAGACTCATCAGCCCTGACAGCCTTTGGGGACTTGTGTTGTTTCATTCGTTACTTTTATAGGACTTGAGCACTGGGGATTCTGTACAGCTGGAAACATCTCCCATTTTGGATTTCCAGCAGGACTTGACTGGGGCTTTGCCTGGAAAATGCATTTACTCCCAGCCTTTCTTGCTGTTGATACAATTATTTTTCAAAAGTACCTGATGTGATTGGGTTAGGCGTGAAGTATTTCAAGTGCTATTGCAAAAGGCATTTCACTGCCCCTATTTTTGTCTTGCTTGTGCTTTGACTACTGCTTTTTCTGACCTCCTTTTAGTCTGACCTACAATAGCATTTGGTTTCTGAATTTTTACAGACATTAAAAACAAATTAAGAAGTCCTTCATTTACCCACCTCTGCTAATGACAAAGTGGCCAGCTGGGCTGACTGAGTTTATGTGGACTGAGATGGCAGAATGCAGGAGGCCTCATGTTCTTGGTGTCCTGGACAGGTTGGGTGTCTCTGGTTTGGTTTCTGCTCAGCCTTAAAAATGGACTGAGCGTCTCTGCCTACACTCACCTTTTTGGACAGGAATAAAAGAAACTGGTAAAGAAAGAAATCCCCGGGAGCTGTCAGGGGCTTCAGAGCTTAAGGACAGTGTGGATGTGTCCTGTCAGTGGAACAGATGTTTTGTTCCTGTAGCTGTGGCCCTGCACTCAGGAGTGTGTGAGCAGAGCCTCCGGGTCATGCCCAGTTCAGGGCTGGCATTTAGAGGGGACACAGCGAGATGTTTGCAGGAATATTTCTGCTGCCTCTTTGTGTTTTGCATCTTGCACCTACTTTAATCATTAAGTTTCTGTTAAGACGCTTGCCAGGATCATTATTGAAACCCTGCCAGTTACAGTGGGCAAACAGGGCTCCTAGGTAATTCCAAGGGAAGGAGGTCTTCAGGAAAGGAGTTTGTATCAGAGAGACTTCGCTGTGTTCAATGAAGATGATTAATTTGCCTTGCAGAAACATTATCAGAAGGCCTGGGATGAGGCCAAGGCGAAGAGCTATGACCTCAGAGCAGATGCCATTCCCATCAAACAAGCCAAGGCTTCCAGGGACATTTGCAGCGAGGTACAGTCCTCTCCCAGTGTGCTGGTGGTGCCCATGCCCAGCTCAGCAGAGCCGAGCCAGGGTCAGCTCACGCAGCTGAGAGCTCGGGAAGCTGCAAACCCTTCTGTCTGGGGGTCGTGCCCAGGTGAGCAGAGTGTGACCGCTTGTGCCACCTCTGCCCTCGCAGTACAAGTACAAAGAGACCCACGAGAAGGAGAAGGGGCACTACATTGGGTGCCCGAGCGCCAAGGAGGACCCCAAGCTGGCGTGGGCGGCGCGGGCCATGGCGCTGCAGAACGACCGGCTCTACAGGAAGGCTTACCACGACTCCAAGACCCAGATCCACATTCCCGCGGATGCCCTGGCGGTGCAGGCAGCCAAGGACGGGCAGAGCCTGGTCAGCGACACCGAGTACCGGCAGTACCTGCACCAGTGGACGTGCCTGCCCGACCAGAACGACGTGATCCACGCGCGCCAAGCCTACGACCTGCAGAGTGATGTGAGTGTCTCTACACACCTGGGAGCTGCCACTCCTGCTACTTACTGTATTACAGCCCTGCCCCGGGGGTTGATACTTTACAGTCCCACGAGATTTATCTTTAGACTGTTTCCTTCCATTTTTTGTTTCACTGCTATAATCTGCTCTTTCTCACCTTTCAAAAGCATTAGTTTCTCTGGTACGTTTTATTAAACTTTGGTTGGTGTCCGCTGTGCTTTTGGAGAGGGTGAAGGATTTGTCTCTCTTGCTTTGTTGGGACTAATGAATAACAGCTGTTTGCTGTTATTGGAATCAGGTGGCTTTTAATGCTCCTGCTTACTTGAGTCAGCTTGGGAAGCTGTTTAATTGGAAGCAAACCATGAGAGGTACAGGTGAGATGTTTTAGTGGCTGATTGAGCAGGAGCAGTCAGTGCAGCGTTTCCTCACTCGGCTTTGTTGTGCATCAGCCAGCAGCAGGCACTCTGCCAATTCTGAGCTCTGAAGGTGAGATTTATGTTCTTTGCTTTTTGTCACATTTCCTGGTGGGCATCTTGGTTTTTTGTTTGGACTTGTAAACTGCTGGAATGACTAGAGGAATAAGTATTTTGGAGGGGATGGGGAGATCTTTTAAGATCTTAATATTCATCATCATTAGCAGCAATTCCTTTCAGTTGGTTCCCCTGTATTTAATTTCCCAAGATTTAGATTGTGTTGTTTAAGAAAGGAGCTACTTAGAACCTGGTTCCCAGCTTTAGTTTTACTTCTGACAGCGAACACCTCTTGTGTGTAAGAAGGGTTAACAATCACTTTGAGCCAAATGTTCTCCTTTTCTGCCCTTGTCCCACCCAGGCCGTGTATAAGTCAGACCTGGAGTGGCTCCGTGGGATTGGCTGGCTGCCCAATGACTCTCCTGAGATCAAGAGAGTGAAGAATGCCCAGGATCTCCTGAGTGACCATGTGTACCGGACGCCCATCGACAGCCTCAAGTACACCAGCGTGGTGGACTCTCCAGACGTGGTCCTGGCTAAAACCAATGCCGAGCAGCTCAGCGTTGTACGTAGCGGCCTCCTGGGGCTCTCAGGGGGAGCAATCTCACTGCTGAAATACAGAATTGATTGGTGGCTTCTTAAGTTCAGTGCTTTTCCAAGCACTTTATTCCTTAGAAATGATAAGTCAGCAGAGATTTATGAGATTCTATGTTATTGGCAAGTGGGATTCCGTAATTGTAATATAAAATAAACTGTTTTAACAGCCAAAATACAAAGAAGCCTGGGAAAAGGACAAGACCATGATCCATGTTATGCCAGACACACCTGAAATCAACCTAGCCAAGGCTAATGCTGTTAATTATAGCCAGGTATGCTTATCATTATTTTATACTTTCATTTTCTATTGTGTATCATTTTCTACTCTTTTCTACGTGTCTCTGAAATGGGATGTGTGTCCTGTGAATTATATCATTCTTAGATACTGCTTCCAAAGCTGGATATAAAGTCACACAAACTCATGGAAGTCTGTCCTCATGCAGGGCTTGCAACATTCCCTTCCCTCTGCTGACTATCCTTAAAATATTTAGCCATTTAAAAATAAATGCTTGCATAGAGCTGCCTAAAAACTATTAATATCACGCACCGTTCAGGTGACATTTTGTTGATGAGAGCCCAAGGCATATAAATGGTTTCTACACCTTTACAGACACCCTTCTGTGCTTTGTAGGTTGCAAAACTGATGCAGCAGGTCCAGGGTATGTTTTAAGGGCAGTAAGATTTGCAGCACAATTCATGGCTGGGAGCAGGAGTCATGCACAAAATAATTCATGGTATTTCAGCACACAAAGGGCAGGAAACTCTGTGTTTCTTTAATGGTAAATGCCAGGGAATTTAGCACATGTGTGGCATTTTCCTGTCTTTTCAGAAAAAGTATAAAGGAGCTTGGGATGAGGTGAAGGTGAGCTACGATTTGAGAGCAGACGCGATCCCCATCAAGACAGCCAAGGCTTCCAGAGAGATTGCCAGTGATGTAAGTGCCAAGAGAGACATCTCGATCTTCACGTGCTCTGGGAGCTATTCATGATAACTGTTAATGGTGGCCTGTGCTCTTCCCCCAGTACAAGTACAAGCTGGAGCACGAGAAGCAGAAGGGACACTACGTTGGAGTGCCAAACGCAAAAGGAGACTCCAAAATCCAGTTTGCCCTCGACGTAGCCAAAGTTCAGAGCGAACGGGAGTACAAGAAGCACTTTGCCAAGTGGAGGACCCAGTGCCACCTCCCAGTGGACATGATGGCCATCGTGGCAGCCAAGCACGGGCAGACTCTGGTCAGCGATGCCGATTACCGGCAGTACCTTCACCAGTGGATCTGCCTCCCGGACCAGAACGATGTCATCCATGCCAGGCAGGCCTATGACCTCCAGAGTGATGTAAGATTTCATGGAAACATCCCTCAGCTTATTGCTGTATGTCCCTTCTTACTCTGCTCCAGCTCCAAGCAGTGGGAACCTGCTGAACTCAGGGAATTGGCTCTGCTCTTTGTTAGGACTACAAAATATATCCCAGTTATATATTGCCAAGTTTCAAGGGTGCTAAATCCAGATGCAGTGCTCACGGTGGGATTACTGCTCTCCTCTTAGCCCCTGGAAGTGGGTGGCAGTGCTCCCGGGTCTCGCTGGAGCTGCAGCTCACAGCTCGGGCCCTGCTTTGTTTTCCCAGGCCGTGTACAAGGCTGACCTGGAATGGCTGCGGGGAATCGGGTGGCTGCCAAACGATTCCCTCGGAGTCAAGCACGTCAAATACGCCGGGGATCTCCTGAGCGAGGTAACCCGATGTTCTTCACACTGACGTTTGCTGCAGGCTATTGGTCACCCGACGGGTTTTAAATGGTTAAACACGTTAGTTGGTTTCTAGTGCAAAACACACCTGTGGTATTTTCACACCGTTCCCTGTATGGGGAGCGTTGTTCCCTGTGAAGTCCTTGCCTTGGCTGTGTTTGGAGGGCTGGCTGAGGCCGGGGCTGGTGCGGGGCTGTGACTGTTCCCTCCTGTCACGCAGAGGAAGTACCGCACCAAGGCTGCCGCCCTGCCCTTCACCGCCGTGGCAGACAGGGTGGACTTCGTCACCGCCAAGAACAGCGGGGAGATTCTCAGTGATGTGAGTTCACCCGGCTCCACTTGGCTTCCGGGGCTCTGTGTCTGGTGTGTGTTGTCTAACAGCCTTGCAAACTCAGGGCTTTGGGCATTGTTTCGTGTGTAAACTACGGTGTTTCCCCGGTCCTGTGATGGTGCTCCAAGGCCTTTCTTTCTCTGCTCTAGATTAAATACCACAAAGCCTGGAATGAGGCCAAGTCCAATTACACTCTGACAGATACACCACAGCTGGATATGGCCCGGGAGGCAGCCAGGATTCTAAATCAGGTACGTGAGCTCTCCTTGGCAGTTTCTACTCACATTAGAAACTCTTTTAAGGTCTTTAGAAAAGCTGCCTTATTAAGAACAACCCAAAAGAGGGATTTGTTATCATTACACTTTAATACAGGTTACACATATAGAATGGTTTGGGTTGAAAGGGACCTTACAGCTCCTCTCACTCCACCCCCTGCCATGGGCAGGGACACCTTCCACCAACACAGGTTGCTCCAAGCCCCGTCCAACCTGGCCTTGAAATATATGTGTATATATATCTATACTGCAGTAGTTATCATTACACTAGTGTTGACTTCCTCCTCACTCTTACTGCCCACAGAATTTATACAAGGAAAGCTGGGAGAAAGAAAAAGCCACTGGGTACCTGTTACCCCCTGACACGGTGCAGATCTCTCATGCCAAGCACTCGAGTGATGTCCAAAGCGAGGTAAGGATTTTTCTCCCTGGGGAAACAAGTGCTTGGGAGTCTGAAACGTTAAAGGCATTGAAAACACAACAACAGACTTTGAAAGCTTTCCATTTGAGGTAACATCCAGACCTTCCATTTTGGAGATGTCAGTGCTGAAAGGTCAGACTGACCCTTCCACATTTGCTCTCTCCAGAAACGGTCATTTCAAAATCAGCTGAAGTGGACTTTGATATTTTATAGGTGTTAAATAATTGAAGTGATATTATGATTGCAGTGTATAGCTCTGATTTGACTTCTCTGGCATATCAGGGAGGCTTCCTCCTTGGAAACCTGTAGGACAGTACACACTTTCCATTTTAACCTTGTGCATAAGGGATATTGAAATTATTCTGTGGCTTTTATTTGGAATGTACATTTTGTCAAAACAGTGTGATGTAAATACCTTAAACAAGCACCCACTCTTCTGCCAGTCTTCAGGAGTTTGTTGCAAGATTGAGACTAAATGCACTTATCAGCAAACATTTCCCCTTGTGTTGGCAAAACTGTTTACTAAAAATCAGAAGCATTTCAGTCTAGAACAGGCCATATTTTGAACTGGAAGGCCTGTACAAAGTCCTGTTCCTGTTTGTCCCATGTTCTCGTCTGGTCCCATATTGAAAACCTAAAGCTGCATTGGGCAGTTCTCTGTCTCACCTGCTCTCAGTGCTGACAAACCCTGGGCTGTTCCCAGCTTAGAACCAGGGTGGGGATCATCAGTGCTGATTTTTCTGTATTTCTCCCTCTCCCCTCAGCTGAAATACAAGGCTGAGTACGTCAAGCAAAGAGGGCACTACGTTGGGGTGGCCAAAATGAGGGATGACCCCAAGCTGGTGTGGTACGAGCACGCGGGCGAGATCCAGAACGACCGCCTGTACAAGTCCGACTACAACAAAACCAAGTCCAAAATCCACATTCCCGCGGATGCCCTGGCAGTGGTGGCAGCCAAGGACGGGCAGAGCCTGGTCAGCGACACCGAGTACCGGCAGCACCTGCACCAGTGGACGTGCCTGCCCGACCAGAATGACGTGATCCACGCGCGCCAAGCCTACGACCTGCAGAGCGACGTGAGTGGGGCTGCGGGCGCGCCACGCCGGGCACGCCACGCCGTGCCCACTGCGTGTGGCCTGAGCACGGCGCAGCACTCGGCCTGCGTTCAACCACCTCCCTCCTTTGCCTTGTCTTTATCACTTAGAACGTTTACAAAGCCGACCTGGAATGGCTGCGTGGCATTGGTTGGATCCCTCTGGATTCGGTGGAGCACAAGAAGGTGAAGAACGCACAAGAACTGATAAACAAGGTAAGAGAGAACATTTCAGCAGGGCCACGGTGAGCTCTTCCTTCTCATGCACGGTGTTTAAGGTATTATTTCCTCTCTTGGCAGAGATCATACACCAAAGACGCCCTGGATAACTTTTCCAAATATACCAGCGTGGTTGACACTCCTGACATAGTGTTGGCAAAGATGAACTCTGTCAATCAGAGTGATGTATGTACTTTCTTTCTTATAACAGAAACATAGATACATGAATTAGTAAATTATTTACTTGCTCTTGCTAAAGTGTCCTATGTTTATCCTTGTGTGTGTGTGAAAATGCTGCTTCATGAATAACAGGCTTTCCTGGGGGAAGCAAATTTAGTAAGAAGTGATATGAATGAACAACACAATATTCTATCCAAAATAATTCAACGTTTTTCTGTAGAAGACTACAGGACGTGTCTGATGTAGATTTTGCTTATAGTGGTTGAAAATTGAGTCCTGTTCTCAGGATATACGTAAGAGAAAATGAATGTCTGCTTCTGAGAGGTGGAATGATGTGTTTCTCCTGGGGAGTTAACACTGTGTTGGTTTTCTTTTTGTAGCTAAAATACAAAGAAACCTTTAACCTTGAGAAAGGCCAGTATCTTGGGTCTGATGATACTCCTGCACTGCACCATGCCAAGGACATGGCCTTACTCCACAGTGAGGTAAGAGCCCAGAAATATCCCCCTAATCCTTGATTTCTTAGTTTGGAAAGCAGCAGAATGTGGACTGGGCTTCAGGAGACTGTTCCATCCCTGTTTCTGTCAGTGGTCTGCTGGGTGGCACTGGCAAAATTAAGTTCCAGGTTTGGATCCTTGGAATCAGGATAATTTTCTTCCTTACTGAACCGATCTTAAAGCACAGCTGGGTGGTGTTTGGAAGTCATAACAGTAGAGTTTGTGTGACAAAACCAATTTATAGTCCCATCCAATAATCTCTTCCTTGACTACTGGTGACATTTACATTTATTTTTTTTGTAAGAAAGGAAAACTGTAGATGACTTACATGAATAAACTGCTGCTTTTGGGTAGTCTCACTGATTTTAATAGGAAATCTCTATTTTTTGGAAATGTAAGTGACCACTTATTCATAGGAATGGGCACTTCATAACCTAGTGTAAAGGCAAATATATTTAATATTTGACAAAATGAGATGTATTAGAAAAGTGCCACTGACAGAGTTACTGTTTCTATAGTAAACGTCAATATCATTTGAGGATTTTTGATCATGTCTACAAAATAACCCATCTCAATTCTACACTGCACTTTTAAGCAAGAGTTTGTATCTACATTTGGGATATTTTTGTTACTCTTCTGGATATAAATATAACAAAGAAAGCAGAAATGAGCTCAAATTTGTGCTCAGATACCTTCCTGGTGTGGAACATGGACCCTGCTTGCCTTGCACTGAATAACTGTTCAAAATAAGCATAATTTACTTTATTGGGAACCACTCCCTAAAAACAACCACATTCCATGATAAATGGCAGAGTCAGGTTTCTTGGAAAGTATGAGTTTTTATTTTTTTTTGACAAAACTTGTGTGTGCTCTGTCTAGAAACATTATAAGAAGGCCTGGGAGCTGAGCAAGCCCATCGGGTACACCCTGGACGAGAAGTACGTGCCCCTGGTGGGAGCGAAGCACGCGAACCACGTCAACAGTGAGGTGAGCAGGGATCCCCCTTCTTTCCCTCTTTTCCCTCTAGTTGTTGGTAGAGTGAAAGCTAAAATTGCCACGTTGTTTTTCAGCGAAAATATAAGGAAATATATGAGAAGCTGAAAGGCCATTACCTGGCTGGGAAGGACATTGGGGACTTCCCCGGCGTCGTCCACTCGCTGGAATTCCAGAAAATGAGGAGTGCGGTGAGGAATTATCTGACTGGGCCGTGCTCCAGTGTCTTTATTTCACTATTCATCTCACTGATTTCACTAATGGAATCCACTATTTCATTATTTAAACACAAATAATGCATTGCTTAATAGAATTCTAGGATCGCAGAGGCAGCGAGGCTGGAAAAGACCTCCCAGGTCAAGCTGGACTCACCAAGTCCAGCTTTAACATCCAGCCCCAATAACATCACTAGAACTGGTTTCAGCATATCTGTGTTACTTTATACATGGGTTCAATAACTGAACTTGAAATGATTTGGGAGATTAAGAAGGCATTTGTTTAGCTATGAGAGGGACTAGAATAGGAAATGTAGAAAACAAGGGATTTCTATTTCAGTTAAAGAATATGAGGAGTAAGAAATAGCACTTGGTGTTCTTTTGCTTTACAAATAAAAGTGTAGATTTTGAATTGCAATAGGAATTTAAGAGCTGGACAAGTAAATGCACGTGTGGTGTTTTGCTGTTATCACCACTGCACATCCAGCAAGTGAGGCAGGGCATAAAAGGAGTGTAATCCCAAATGTTCTGTCCTTAATTAGATGAACACCATGTTTGTAGCGTAGGACTTTTTAAATCTTGAAGTCTTTTTAGTTTTGCCAGTTGTTAAAGCTGCAGGTGAAGAAGGTCATTCTTGTCCTTTTAGACCCCCATCAGAATAAATGGTGATTAATATCCAAGTTAGGATTTCATCCTGTTGGATCCCATGGGAGTTTAAGCTGCTCAATCCAGAAATCATGGCTCAGATTGTGCTACGGGCTGTGAGTCAAAGTCCTGCAGAAAATCACTGTTCTGCCCTTTCCCCATCTCTCCTCTCTAGCTGGCCTACAGAAAGAATTATGAAGACACCAAGAAGAATGTCCATATTCCAACGGACATGATGAACCACGTGCTGGCCAAGAAGTGCCAGTATATCCTCAGCGACCTGGAATACAGAACTTACTTCCATCAGTGGAATTGTTCCCCTGAAGAAAATGATGTTATTCAGGCCAGAAGAGCCCAGGAAATCCTGAGTGATGTATGTTTAGCATTTATTTGGAACAGGCTGAGTTGGAAGGAACCCAGCAGCAGCAGCAGGTCCAGCTCCTGGCCCTGCACAGACACTCCAAAAATGCCACCATGTCCTGAAAGCAATGTCCAAATACTTCTGGAAATTATTGGAACTTGTGTGGCATCATAGTAGTACCTTTCATGCAATTTTTTCCATGGTTTTAAAATATAAAATACTTTCAAATGTCTCCCATAGTATTCAAACATGGAATTAGTAACTGTGGCTTCAGATTTCTAGTAGCACAGAACCAATCCTTCTGGATCCAGTGGGTCTGGGAAGGAATTCTCCTGGTCCATTTGGGGTTGTATCAGCCCCAGAGTGTGAGCTGAGGGATGGTCTCTGAGCCATGACACTTGCCCATATTCCGTGCTCAGCAGCATCTCAGCTTGGCCAGTCAACTCCCCTGTGGAAATCTGGTGGGCTTGTTCACTGCCTGGTCTCCAGAGCAGGAGGCTCCACGTCCTCTCTGGTCAGCCTGTTCCAGTGCTCCCTCCCCCTGGACAATGTTCCCAGCAATAATACTTGTTTTTTCCAAGCACAAAGCTAGTTTCTTCCTAACTTCATGTTTTTCTACATCCGTGTAGGCAGTGTATAAAGATGACCTCAACTGGCTCAAGGGCCTTGGGTGTTATGTCTGGGATACTCCACAGATCATCCAGGCTAAGAAATCCTATGACCTCCAGAGCCAAGTAAGTATGCTTCCCTTCAGAAAGGGACTATTTGTAAGACTTTTTTTAATGATTCCCTGGGATTGACACCTGTTCTAGTCCAGAGCAGAATGAAATAATTCCTATTACATGTTGTTAAATCTGGGGCAATACAGTCTTTGAGTTTTGTCTGTAGAGACATCACTTATGTTATTGAAGGAGCAGAAAAGAGGAGAATGGAGGGAGAGCAAGACTGGATTTTATCAGTGAGAAGATACCACGTTTTTATTTCTGTATGGACAAGGTACCTCAGGGAGACATTTCTGCTGGGGAAACAGTGTCTCCTGCCTGGCTGGTTGTCCTCTGAGCCTGCCAGATGCTACACAGTGATGCATAATTGCCATTATTCCTTAGCTCAGACTGCCTTTATAGTAAGTCTTTCCGTTTTATAACCTGTCACTTTTAGAACTGTCTTAGCTGAGCTGTAATCCTGGGCTTCAGAACCAATTTCAAAAGGAGCTGGCAGGGAATTTCCACGTTGTTTTCAGCACTGCTGAGTTCTTTGCTTGTTCTTTGCCTTAGATAAAATACACCTCTGCGGGAAAGGACAACTTGCAGAACTTCAGTGTGGTGACAGACACGCCTGTGTACGTGACTGCCCTGCAGAGCGCTGCCAACGCCAGCGAGGTGAGAGCCCCCCTGCTCCCACTCCAGCTCCTCCAGCGTTCCTCTGCACAGCTGAAACAGCTGCAACTAACTCTGGCTGTCATTCCAGGTGAAATACAAGGAAGAGTTCCATAAAACCAAGGACAAGTACACGACTGTGACTGAAACAGCGGACTCGGAGAGGGTTCAGAATTTGAAACATCTCTACAGCAACGTAAGTGGTCCCTTCCACCTGGGAATATTCTGGGGTTCAGGTGTTTTACACATCTTTTCTTCTCTTAAGCTGCTGCTAAGAGGCATTTTTGTTTTATTTTGTTGGTTCCCTCTGTCTGAAGATAAATATCAAGCAAGGAACTTCTCAAAGCCAGTGAGAACCCTCTGCACTACTTGAGGGTGGAGGAGATGTTGTATTTCAGGCAGATGGATTATTTTCTCATAACCTCATTTTATCCAAACACAGGCAATAATAAATGGATTCCCTGAATACAATTACACCTGAACAAAATTCAAACCTTCTATGAGAACAAACATGAATACCTAGAAAGCTTTTTTTCTGACACTTTGGGTGCACTGTCAAGATTAAACTAAATGTCAAGGAACAGTTGTGGGGTCTGAATGAAACCAAAAGGGCTTTGGATTTCTGCTGGAATTTCTACTGATTTCTCTTGGTTGTTGGTTCTTACTGAGGAAAAGGATTCTCCCACTCACACAGACTTTGTATTCCCCCCCAGAATCTCTACAGGAAAGCCTGGGATAAAGTGAAGGCCACTGGATATGCACTGCCCTCCGACTCTGTAGCCCTGGCACGTGCCAAGGAGCTGAAGCACAATGCCAGTATTGTGAGTGAATTCGGTGCTTTATTTTTGATCAGATCATCAGTTAGAACAAATAACTCACGTCTTGAGTGTGTTACAGGTATAGAAAGGGCTTTTAAGGTTTATTTTCTCTTTTCAATTGAGATCTAATATGTATCTGTAGATAATCGGTTTTCTGTGATAATCATTTGGATAATTTATTCCTTTGTGTCTTCTTGTAATGGGAAAAAGGTCACGTTTTGTAGGAGTCTGTCTCTTGGAAATGCCTGATAAGTGTTTTTTTAGTCTAAATTTCATGAGCATCCAGGTCAGAAAAATGCCAAAAAATTTTAAATAATGCTTTTTTTAAGTATAGAAGAACATCTTATGTTTAACTCAGCTGAGGATTAGGAGAAATAACTCCATGGATCTGCTTAAATGGAAGAGCTGGAACAATAAATAAATACCTTATTCTACATTTATTTATTCTTAAAACCTTCCAGCCAGCTGTCATTGCTACAGTATGGTGGTTATGGTGTGCTTCCTTTGCTATTTAAGATAAAACAGAAAACCAAACTCCTGCTTTAAGGCCTTTCTCTGCTTGTTGGGCTCAACCCTCAGTTCCCAATTGTGTTTGAGCTCCCTGGGTCAGTCCTTGTTGCCTTTCTTTGCTGCTGCTCAGGTGAAGTACCGTGAGGAATACGACAAGTTCAAGGCGCTGTACACGCTGCCCCGGGGCGTGGAGGACGATCCCAACACCGAGCGCTGCCTCAGAGTGGGAAAGCTCAACATTGATGTAAGTGTTGCCTTGGCACGTGTGTTCCCTGCCAAAACCATGCTTGCCTCAGAAGAGCTGCTCAAAGACTCCCCCTGGTCCAGATGTCCCATTCCCACGGGCATTTGGCAGTATTTGCTGAATTCTGGAGCACATCTACAAATTTAAGCTTTTGACTCAACTGGTGCTTTGCTTGCACAGCCAAACCTTTAGTGTGAAGGTAAAACTACATTTTCTGCCTCTTCTGAACTCCTCAGCACAATGAAAATAGAACAAATCCTATTCTATCACCCCTGATAAGGTTTTGCAAATTATTTTTCAAGCAGGCAAGATGTAAATTCTAGTCATGACCAAAGTGATATCAATGATTTCCTTCAAATTTACCAAGCCTTAATGCTCAGAATTATCACCGATGTTCTGCTCCAACCCCACAGCGACTGTACAAAGAAGCCTACGAGAAGACTAAAGCCAAGGTGCACATCATTCCAGACATGGTGGACATCATTTCTGCCAAGGATGCCCAGAAGAAGATCAGCGAGGTGGATTACCGCACGCGCCTGCACGAGTGGCTCTGCCTGCCCGACCTGCAGGTCAACGCCCACGTGCGCACGGTCACCGATCAAATCAGTGATGTAAGTTCTGAGGAGGCTCCTGTGTCTGTCTGTTGGAGGAAATGGTTCAACCGAAGATTTGTATTTCTGCTCCATTTGAAGAAATGGTTCGGCCAAGGTTGATTCAGAGAGCTCTGAGGTGGCCCTTGGCCCCGTTGTGTTGGTTTTGGAACACTTGGCAATAAATGTGTAGCTGAGTTGGGGCTTAGTTCATTGACTCATAGAATCCCAGACTGGTTTGGGTTGGAGGGGCCTCAAAGCCCATCCACTCCCACCCCCTGCCATGGGCAGGGACACCTTCCACCAGCCCAGGGTGCTCCAACCTGGCCTCGGGCACCTCCGGGAATGGGAAGTCCACAACCTTTCTGGGCAACAGTTCCGGTAATTTCAGTGTTATCACTGTAGGCGTTGGGTCATGGCATTACAGTTCCACCACTTCAACCACCCCTGTCTGTAAATTGTCCTTTATTTGGTTGTATAAGGTGTGGAAACTTTGCAAGCCTGAGAAAATCCTGGTTGGTTGAAGCTCCTACACACTTGCCTTGTGTAGGCATCCCAGGAGCAGGCCAGTGACCTCTCAGTAAATCAGTACCCAGTAGGATGTGCAGGTAGTTTTTTTTTGAAAAATAATTGGATTCTTAATTTATTGGTCAAATTGAAGCAATGAAGAAAAACTATTTAAATTGCCAAAGGAACTGTTTTGATTTTTTCAAACAGAAGTCGAAGTACTGGGCACCTTAGTCATGTTCCAGCCTGAGTTAGAAACCAGGGCTTCGATGCTGGTGCAGTTGTGACAGGCTGTTTCTCTGCTCTGCCACTGCAGGTGATCTACAAGGACGATCTGAACTGGCTGAAAGGCATTGGCTGCTTTGTGTGGGACACCCCTGAGATCCTGCACGCCAAGCAGGCCTATGATCTCCGCAGTGATGTGAGTCCTCTGCTGAAGTGGTCACTAAATAACCACCGTTTCATATTTCCTCTTGCACTGCTGCTTCACGAAGAGTCCGGCGTTAACATAAATCATCAATAGAATAATACATTCAAATAACAGTGGTTCCATTTGCTAATTAGAGCTCTTGTATTCCTCTCTGCAGATTAAGTACAAGTCTAAGGCAGAAAAAATGAAGAAGGACTTCACTGTGGTCACAGATACCCCCGTGTATGTCCAGAATGTCCTCAGTGCCTTGAATTTAAGTGAAGTAAGTGTTTGTGTCACCTTCCCCCCTGCAGTGTTCCATATGCCACCACCTCGCAAGGTCTAGAAATGTGACTTTTAATGTATTCTTTTAACAATTTAATCATTCCTGCTTATCTGCAGCTCATTGTAGGCACAATCACTGAAATTCCTAGTTGCCTGGAGCCAAAAACTTCCATGCAGCTTTTATTTTTTGGTCCAAACAACACCTGCTGTGAGAGACCATCACAACTGTGCCCTCTCCTCTTTCCCAGGCTGTGTATCGTGGGGATTATTTGAGGAATGTTAAAGGCAAAACGATTCCTACTGACAAAACCATCGACTTGGAGCGAGCGTATAACGCCAACAAAATACAGAGTGAGGTCAGTATGGGATGTGGGCTCCTCGGGGTTTGTCATGCCCCAAACCCAAATGCTTTCCGTGTCTGTGTCTGGTTTTAGCTCCCCAGACGGAGCCACGTGTCACTATCTGAAATGAAAGGGGGAAACGTCCTTATTTATTTCCAGGGGCGCACTTCAGCGCGGGCACGGGGCGGGGGCTGTTTTGCCAGCTGTGCTCCAGAGATCCCCGGGGCTGGGATTTTACCCTGAGGTGTTGCCCACAGCCGTGACAAAGTGTGCCTGCCCTCTCTTGCAGAACCTGTACCGCTGGGCCGGCGTGAGCGCGCTGCCCACTGGCTACAGCCTGCCCACGGACACGCCGCACTTCCAGCACGCCAAGCACGTGCAGCGCATCGGCAGTGACGTAAGTGCCGCCCTGAATCCTTCTGGCCACGGGGACCAGCAGCGGCCCGGGGAGGGACTGCCAGCTTGGGCAATTGCTGTCGAAACGGGCATCTTCTCGGGGGCGTGAAATGCCTTGTTAGGTGCAGGAGGAAGGTGATATGTTATCAGTCAAGGTTTTTAACTCTGATACAGCTGCACCTCACTTGTTCAGCTCTAAGGGTCTGCCTCGCTGAACGGCATAAACTGCAGTGTCTGTAGAACCACAATCAAATTCAGGTCCTCTGTGTTTCTTCCGCTTTGTAGCTGAAATATAAAGAAGCCTATGAACACATGAAAGCCAAAGGTTATACTCTGGGACCTAAAGATGTTGGCTTTGAAAACGTGAAGAAAGTGAACCAAGTCATTAACGAGGTACAGGAAACGCATGGATTTGCTTTCAGTTGTGTTTGGAGTCCCCAGAATGTGAATGGTGAAAGTACATTGGCTGGGAAGTTGTTCCTTGGGGCTTTTAAGGGCAGTTTAGATAAATACCCATCAAGAATGTCAGGGCATCATGAATCCAGGGTACAACTGTTACCGTAATATAACACTGCAGCCTAGTTTTATTGGCCAATCTGCTGCTCTGTGAGTAAAGTTGAATAGAAAATCCTGTATCTGTATGACATTGGGTCTAAGTGGTTTTAGGCTTTGTATGTTTACTCACTTCTCTGGTCGTTGGCTTTTAGAGGATTAAAATGAAACATACATATTTACATGCCTTTAGTTGGGATTAGAGTCTGAGATTCTTCATGAATTATTTAATTTATAAAGACTGAAGGTGCTGCTACTGAAAACAATAGTGGAAACCCTTTGCCTGGTTAGAAAAGGGCATTTGTGGCAGAACTTCCACTGTGCCAAACCGCTTGGCCATTTCAATGTCATAAATGTGTCAAAGTGTCTTCAAACGTGTTAAAATGTTTGAAATGTGCTAAAACGTGCTGTGTTGTCTCCTCCGTCACAGAGGCTCTATCGGGCCACGTACCACAAGAACAAGGACAAGATTCACACCACTCCAGACACGCCCGAAATCCGGCAGGTCCGGGCGACCCAGGAAGCCGTCAGCGACGTAGGTGCCTTCCTAGCAGGGCAGACAGAGAGCTTGCGTTATCCGTGAGCACACACGTGAACTGCTGCTTGTCCCTTTGCCTTTCAGCTGATCTACAAGTCGGATTTCTTCAAGATGCAGGGCCACCTGATCTCCCTGCCGTACACGCCCCACGTGCTGCACTGCCGCTACGCTGGGGACATGGCCAGCGACGTGAGTGACCCTGCTCACACGCAGAGGGGTGGATGTGCCCTCTCTCACTCCCCCCTGTTCTGGGCTAAATAAGGCTTTGGGGGCTGGCCAGGGAGACTCCCTCAGACATGCACTGTTGGTTTTCCTCTGTCCCACAGAATAAATACAAAGAGGACCTGAGGTGGCTGAAGGGCTTGGGCTGTTTCCTGTATGACACTCCTGACATGGTCCGTGCTCGTGAGCTCAAAAAGCTTTGGGTAAGAGGCTTCTCCTGGAACCACATTTGGCAACAGTTGATTTATTTCTGTGCACTCAGGAGGGCAAGTACATGAAAATGAGCAAAGGCCGGTGGCAGAATCCCTTGCCTTGCAGCCAATTAGCTGAGTCAAAGCATTGTCAACCTACAGGAAATGCTTCCTTTGCGCTGGAAAGTTTCCTTTCCTCCGGGATAACAAAAGCTTCCCAAGTAATGCTGCCTTTCCTTTCCAGTCGAATTACATCTACACTGATAGTGCAAAGAAGATGTGGCCCAAAGTCCAAGTGGTGTTGGATACTCCTGGCTACAGAGCAGTTCAGGAGCTCAAAACTCACCTGAGCGAAGTAAGTTGTGTGTTACTTTTGCACAGCTTCACAGCTCTAATGAACGTCCCACTGGTGATGTGTGTCTGAGAGAGCTGAGATGTTTGAATGCCGAGCTGGGGCTGTGCAGCTGCTCAGAGGACATGTGTGACAGGAGAAATAATTCATGGACCTCTCTTCCCAGCTGGTTTACAGAGCTGCAGGCAACGAGCTGAAGACAAAGTACACTTCCATCCTTGACACACCAGACCTGATAAGAGCCAAGGAAGGACAGAAAATACAGAGCCAGGTGAAAAATTTGTACTGATAAAAACCCCGTCAGGGACCCCTCTTGATATATTGGCAAAGTACAGAAAAATCCTTCCACACCATTTCAAATCAATGTAGAATTCCCAGAGAAACTGTGTGCTTATGTGTGTATTTTGAATTTACAGACATTTTGCAGAGACATACAGTAGGATTTACTTGCAATTGATTTTTTTTTTAATTACTTTCTTCTTGCTGCAGTACTTGTACGTGGAACTTGCCACAAAAGAGAGGCCCCATCATCATGCTGATGGACAGACTCAAGCCTTTACACATGCCAGGCATGTCAAGGACATGATCAGTGAGGTAAAAGATTGCTTTTGTGATTTGGCACCACCATGCTGAACTCCTCACAAGTTTTATTTCTGATTGTGGTGATAATTTCAAGGCTCAAACCTGTTTACCCTTCATTTATTTCCTTCTCTTTTATACTTAAGTTCCATGATGCCTTTGGAAGTTCTGGTAAAATAAAACATTTTAAAAATAAGTTTTAGTGTTTTATAAGATCCCTGTTTCCAAGTGCTTGTTTGCAGATTGGAAAATGCTTTCAGCATTGAAATTGGAACTCTTCCCTTTTCTCTCTCCTAGAAAAAGTATAAAACCCAGTATGAGAAGATGAAGGACAAATACACCCCTGTCCCTGACACGCCAGTCCTGATCAGAGCCAAGAGGGCCTATCTGAATGCCAGTGATGTGAGTACCCCAGGAGCACTTCCACTGCTGCTGGGCCTTGGGTTCTTGCCAGAAACAACAGCAAGAGCATCACCAGGGAGCAAGGATTCCAAGCAGAGAGTATCTCAGTGTGGGTCATGAACGAGGTCACCCCCCTCGCATGGCCATTTCCCTTTGATGTTATGGAGATTATTGAGTTCTGGCTTGATGGCACTGTGATTATTTTTCAGTTGTTATAATTCATTCTCACTTCCCACTGCACTGAACAACAAAGGCAAACCAAATTTAAAGTCGTTTGCTTACACATCAGATCTCCAAACAGTGCAGACTGGAGAGCAATGACTGATGCTGGAGCCAGGACAGAGTGCCTTTTATCAGCTTTTTCATCTCTTTCTGTGGTAGGAGTAAAGTGCCCTGGCACTGAGAATGTGGGCAGTTTGTAAGTCAGAAGTGGGTTGGAGAGAAAAATTAGCTGAGCTGCTGCACAGAAGGTTATTAGGGTGGAAGTGATCTCTTCCTTCAAGTGTGGAATAGTTATTTGTGATTTAAGGCAATGGAAGAGCATCATTTGGGAGGTCTTTCCTACGTGCTGCAGAACCAGCAGGATGTGAGAGCACATGTGCTGGGCTGCTTCGAGGGATTAGTCTTGCTGCTTTCCTAAAAGTGATTTTTAAATACTTTAAAGGGGCATCCCAGCTCTTCTGCACATCTCAGTTTCTCCGCTGAGAAAGCCTTTCCCCAAGGACTGGGATGATCTTCCTGCTTTGTTCTAGATCAGGACACGGAAGAAAGGACAGGTAGTTTTTCGTACCAACACTGCCACTCGTGTCCTGTGAAACAGGGGTATATTTTTCCAGCCTGAAAGTGAATTGGGTGAAATTCTCTCAGACTTTCACCATAAGTCTCAGTCAAATTACAGCTGATTGTAGGAAACTGCAGCTTCCTCAAGCTCCTCAGGGCTTCAGGAGGACGTTGGGCAGCAGCACATCCCTGGGTGTGCCTCCTGAGGGCCAAGGAGTGCACCCAGAGCAGCTCTGGCAGATGAAAATGTTGCTGTGTGTGTTGTTGTCGTGCCCAGCTGCGCTACAAGGAGACCTTTGAGAACACGAAGGGCAGGTACCGCACGGTGAAGGACGCCTTGGACATCGTCTACCATCGCAAGGTCACCGACGACATCAGCAGTGTACGTACCGCAGGGCCAGCCCTCGGTGGTGTGCCCACGCCTAGAGGGTGAGAGCAGTTATGGGGCAGCAGCACTGCTAGCATGGAAGTCCTTCCTTCCATGGAATGTTAGACTTGATTGCCTTTGACGACACAAAGGTGACTCTCGTTCCCACTCAGTTCTGATGTTTCAGAAAAACTGTGGAACGGGGCGGTCTGGGGTGTTCTTTTCAATTGTTGTACTCAATTCTTCAATGTTCTTTGTAGATCAAATATAAGGAAAATTACATGAGCCAGCTGGGCATCTGGAGATCCATCCCAGACCGTCCGGAGCACTTCCATCACCGCCTGGTCACGGATGCCATCAGTGATGTGAGTTCACAGAGCTCCTGGTGGGACAGGCTCAAGGCCAGAAGGAGGTTTCCAAAATTAAATCCAGCTCTTCTTTCTGGAGAAAGAATTTTTTTTTTAAGTGATTTACATTTTCACCTGGGCTGTGAAATAACAGACAAACCATATGGTTAAAATTGCAGCCCATCCCCTTCCTCAAATCAACAGAACAATCTCAATTTCAGCTGCATTTGTGTGTTAACCCTGGAACAACCTTTAATTGTACGTGCACAGTAACCCTCACTTGTACAAGAGTAAATGTTTTAATTGACACAGGGACTCCCATAGCTAATGACAGCTTAGGTATGTGAATAATCTGATTCTGTCCAAAAGATATGAGTAACTAATTTCCTTTATAATGGAACAATAACAGATGTGACTGTTTGCCACACCTTGTGTCGAGGTGGCGTTTCAGCACTGATGGTCTGCTTGAAACTGAATCCTTTTGCTTCCTTTTCCAAAGGTTAAGTACAAGGAGGACTTGGCATGGCTCAGGGGCACTGGGTGTTACGCATGGGATACTCCAAGCTTTGTCCTGGCAGAAAAGAACAAAGTGCTCTACAGTGGGGTGAGTAGAACAGTCTGAGCTGTTGCTGAGAGTCTCTTTGGCATTTGCTCTACATTTGCAGCCATTTGTTGTTTGTAGAAAAGTTAAACACATCTGATGTGTTTAAAGTTAAACACAGAATTCTGCCGTGGTTTTGCTGCAGGTTGCCTTCAAAACACGGTTTTGTTGCCTGGCCCTTCTTTAGACTAAAATGGGGATGTTTTCTGTGTGTTTGGTTGTGTTTTGCCCCAGTGCAAGTACAAGGAGAGCTTTGAGAAGACCAAGTCCCAGTTTAAGTACGTGGCCGACTCTCCCATTAACGACCATTTCAGATACGCGACGCAGCTCATGGACATGGTGAGTGCTGGGGCCCTCTGGGTCTCACGCCGAGGATCTGCAGTCTGTGTGTAAGGACAGACTTTGGGGTTCATCTGCCTCCTGCTCGGGCTTAAAGGTGCCTTCACATCAGGCTAAAATCAGGAAAGACAAGGCTGTTGTTCTTGTCTGTTTGGTAGGAGGGCAGGGCGGGTTTATAACACCTGAAAGGTGAAATCTCCACCCCTGTCCCGTTAATTTGTCATTGCAAAGGAACTTTTCCTTTGCTGACTGGGAAATAAATGATAAGTTAAATAATGCTGCTCGTGGAGTAACCCTGGTTGTTGATTTCCATCTGATAAAGGTATAGAGAGAATTCCAGTTGTTTTCCTAAAATGTTGAAAAAACTAGTGTTAGGAAGACAGTGTTATGTCTGAATTTACCAAAGCTCATTTTATTTCAGATACTTTGCTTTGAATGTTTCCACTCTACAACTTACTTTTATCTTATTTTTCTCCTCTAGGGCTAAAGAATCAATAGATACACCTTGTAGTGAAGGGGGTTTATGAGCACCCCGGGGTTTAGGGTTAAGATCACCTCTGCAATTTGTGGGATTAATTCTCTACACCCACAGGACAGAGACCGTGGAGAACCACCACGTTCTAGGTGATTCCCATCAGCCCAGAGCTGGAATATCACACCCAGCTCTGGTGGTTTTCATGAAAGAGGCAGACACTGAGCTTCACATTTTGGTATTTTATTATTTTCAGCAGCTGTTATGTTAAATTGTTCCTCTGTCAGTCAGTGCACTGCAGCATGACCTGCTCTAGGTAAGAAAAGCTGTTCCACAACAACTGCCAGCCCAGCTGCTGTAATTTCCCACTCAGATAAACAATGAACCAGAATTTCTTAAGGATTATTGTTACTCTTCAGTTCTTATTGTTCAGTAGAGCAAATACGGACAAGTTTAATATCAGAAAGATAAATTTTAGCACTGGGGGCTCCATGCTTTGAAAGGAACTTTACTAAATGTTTTCTCCTATAGGAACGTTGGGCTCTTAATAAGAGATTATGGGTTTTGCTTACAAACAACATTGTATATTACCCCCACACCTCATTGTGTTCTCTCTATAATCAAGAATGCACACTGCAGAGTTCTGCTGTTATTGTTCATGAAGGAAGTCAGTGGTGAAATGGCTCACTGCAGTGGCAGGGATGTATAGATATGCTGAAATTGTGGTTCAGGCCTTCCAGTGGGAACCTAGAAACGCGTGTACCTTTGAAAATATCCTCTCTTCTTTTTGTTTTTAATGTTATTTTTCTCTTCTGGACATGACCTTCCCTCCCAGCCTGTAATGATCCATGTCCAGAGGTTCCAGTGGTTAGATCAATGACCTCTCTGTGTTTTCACTCCCTTGTCACTGTCCGCTGCTCCCGTGAGCAGAAATTGTACAGAGCTGCCTATGAGAAGCTCAAAGATAGGTACAGCGTTATTGTGGATGACCCCAGGAACCTCCTGGCCAAGTGGGGCTGCAGGCTGAGCAGTCAGGTACCGTGGGAGCAGTGGCTGCCTCGAGCCGTGTGTCACCGCACACCGGCGCTGTCCCCTGGGACGCTGCTGTGCCTGGCAGCTCACCCACCGCCCCTCTGCGTTCCGCCACCCAAAAAGAGCTGGGCCTTTTTGCGTGAGCTGCTCTGTGCTCTGTGTACTGCCATCCTGTGCATCAACTCACAGCAGGACCTGAGCCCTCTGCGAGCCGTTGGAGGGGGTTAAAAATGCCTTTGTTCATCAAGCATTTATTAACACCTCTCTTTTCCTGGCCTTCGCCAAGATTATCTCTGCCTTCCTAGATAAGCAACAGTGCCACATTTGCCCTTTGAGTGCCCTCACCTTCATCCTCTCCGCCCCAAAAATTCAGAATTCTTTTCCTTCCCTATGCACATAGGGAAGGAAATAGATTTATATATTTGCGTATATACGTTATATATATTTATATTTCATATATAAATATTTATATCTTTAATGTCCGCCCCTGACATCCCAGAGTCTGCAGAAGTGAGTTGTATGCACATGTCAGTGAATCCACACAGTCCCTTGCCTACATCTCTCCACTCTCCAAGTGTCTGGGATCTAGAGCTGTGGTGTTGTTCTTGTTGTTCATGAGTCTCTCTTGTCCTTGGTTGCCATTTGCATGAACAGAAAAGCTATAAGTCCTTTGCCAAGATGCTCCTGCAACATGGATGTAATGAAATTCTGAGGCCAGATATGCTGACAGCTCTCTACAACACTTACCTGTGGAGCCAGGTAATATGAAGAACTGCTCTAGGAGACATTTAGACACCAATTAGCTGCTTGGACTTGTAATATCTCCTGCTTTCCTGTGGACTCCAAGGATTTGCTGTTGTGCTTTATGCTGGCAATGATCAAAGAGTTATGAGCACAGAGTAGCAGATTGACTCTCACTTGGTCACTCAGCTCGGGCTTATCTTGTCTCCATTTTCTCCCTTCATTATAAATAATTGTGATGTATTTCATGTATTTGCATAAAAAGCAATTTTCCAGACATTTCAAATATTTTGTTTCATCTGTTCCCACTATTTCCTTAACCCAGTTCTCATTCTGCCACCATTTCTTGGACTGCCCACCTCTCATGACACAAATTCCTTAATTAAGGAATTAGTGATGAAGTAATTTAAAGTGGGTTACAGCATTTATGTCCCACTCTGCCTGGAACGGTGTCAGATAGAGAACAGTGATTGTGCTCTGAAATCACAGCTGCTGCCAGTGACCTTATCTTTTCAATAGTAAAAAACTTCCTGATCATGAGAGAAATTACAAAACTGGAAATTAATAACAATAAATTATTAATGAATGCTATATAAATTATAAAGTGGCAATGCAACAATAGAGAACAATTCCACGAGAGGAAGAAGGGTGTTCTTCTTTACTCTTAGCACAAGTAATAGTCTTCAGTAATAAGTTACTGAAGGTCTTTACTAGACATTTTTATTCCATTTTTTTTTTAAATTTCTATTATCCCATTCAAAACTCCTCACAGGTAACTTTGAGTGTGTTTGAATTTACACCAGGGAGTGCCTGAGCTGCATGTTCACTTCACGTTCATGTTCTCATTGATTGTTTGTTTCTGGGGTTTTCCATTTCATCTGTCCCAGTCCTGTTTCCAAAGCATGCGTTTGTTTTCTGATGCAGTGAAAGCTCTGTTTTGAAAATGGGGTTTTAAAACGTTTCCAAACCTCTTCCAGCTGCCCTCAGGTTGCCTGCAATGAATCCACACTCCTGGTGAACAGCCTGTTCTCGCTGAGCTCGGGGAAAACAGGGCCAGAAAAGTGTTCCCAAGGCACAAATCCTGCTGCCAAAGCCTTGGGAATATCCTGGCTTTCTGAGATAGTCAGTGGATGTTTTAGTCTTTGGTTGTGGAAGATGTTTTACATTTCTCCTTATTCTGATTATAAAATCACTAAGGTTGGAAAGGACCCTCAAGGTCGTCGAGCCCAACCCTGCACTGAATGTGGTGAATATTTAAAAAGGAGATATTGTCCAGTTAGGAAATTTAAAAGTCCCTGATCTGCCAAGACTGATGATTTAGCTCAGTCTTGATGATAAATTAATAAATTGAATCAGGCAAATTAGTTACTCAGGCGGCCTCTTGGGCACAGAAGGGGTTTGCAGAGCTCAGCTCACGGTGCATGTTCAGCTTTCCTGGGAGGGTCTTGCCATGGGTTGTTGCATAAAATCACACCTCTCCCAAGAGGTTTTGTCCTGCCCTGGGTGTTCATGTGCAGTCTCTCCCCACCCCAGATTCAATACAAGAAGGACTATGAGAAGAAGAAGGACAAATACACCACGGTGGTGGACACCCCAGAATACCTGAGGACCACCAAAGTCAACAAGCAGATCAGCGACGTGAGTGTGCTCTGAGCTCCCCCCTCGCCGTCCCCGCAGGGAACGCTCGCCCGCCCACTGTCCCTCTGCTCACCCCGCTCCCCACCCTGTCTCTGCAGATCATCTACAAGCTGGAGTACAACAAGGCCAAGCCCAAGGGCTACACCACCATCCAGGACACGCCGATGCTGCTCCACGTGCGCAAGGTCAAGGACAGGATCAGCGATGTGAGTAGAGAGGTCCCGGCTGGGGCAAACCCTCCTGCTGAGCTTCTTCCTCCGTGCCCACGGTCCTTCAGCCAGCTGTCACCCTCGGGAAAACTGCCTTCTTGTTGGCCTGTTAAACTCTGGTTTCCTCTAAAGCTTTCTCAAAAAGCAGTTTTTCCAGAAGCTTTTCATGGAATGTTCTTCTGTAGCTCCTGAAGCATTTTGGGGGGTGAACCACCCCTCCCTAGTAAATCACGCCGTGAGCTGGAACTGGTCTCTAACTCGTGAATTTGGGAGCTTCTTTCTAGGTTTTCTTCCTCCAGTGAGGAGCCCTGCATAAATTATTTAATACTTTTCTGTATTTATTAATTTCTTCTATGGCCATTGTGACTGTGTAAGGTAAATATTGTGATCTGAAATGAATGTGTTTTGATTCTGGGGCAATGGAAGTCTGAAAAGGAGAGAGAAAGGAAGATGGATTTAGGAGTCCTGCTCCTAATTCCTCCTCCTGCCTTAGGCTTTCTCCCTGGCCTATTGTTGTTCCCTAGATATCCTTAAAAAATGAGGATATTAGCACTTCTGTATCCCAGTACAGTTCTGTCAGAATAAGGAGCCTGAGTGTCATTCAGGTGCTCCATGGATTATCTATAGAATCAATAGGTCTGGGAGGGGAACACAACGATATTATGGAGATACCAATGGAATAACTGGGAGGCAGAGCTGCTCCACAGTGAACTAAACTGCAGTTTTGCTATTGCACACCTCACATTCGGGTGCTTCCCTTGTTGCTGCTGGTGCTGTCCCTGGGCCATTGGGTGTGTTTGTCCTCCTGCAGCTGAAGTACAAAGAAATGTATGAGAGGAGCAAATCTCGCTGCAACGTCGTGGCAGACTCTGTTCACATCAAGACTCCGAGGCACGCTTACAAGCTCAACAGCAACGTGAGTTCCCTTCGAGCCGTGCCTTCATTTCACTGGGGACAGTGGCTTGGACTGGCAGGAGGGGCCAGGAGCTCCATTTTCAGTTCCATTGAATTCTCTGAGCTTGGATGTCATTTCTAATTCTTAGGCAGCTTGAACTAAATATATCTCAATTTACTTTGTGCTAAATGCTCACTCTTGCAAGTGGTCCTTGTATGTCACAATCTACTGTTCTCCTGGTTGTCCTGTTTCCTGGCGGACACCCCACTATCCCAGGAATTCCCTGGGATGATGTTCCCGTAGACAAAGGGAGCACTCCACGGGAAGCTTCCCCATGTTTTCTGTTATTGGTGGCCCCACACCCATTTCAGTAGGAAGGGTCTGAAAGCTCCACCTTCCTCATAGCCAGGGCATCGTTTCAGTCCTTCATATTCCTTTTGCCACCTCTCTCTCAGTGGGAAAACTGGAGTAACTGCACCGTGCCTGACTCAGAGGAAAGCCCAAGGCTGATGCAGATGCACTTTGTTACACCTTTCTCTGGTTTTTGGTGCAGACCAGAGAGAATTCAGGTCTCTGTGTGGTGTGTAAAGCACAGGGCTCCCAGCTAACTCTCTGCTTGCTGTTCCCTGCCAACAGCTGGACTACAAGAAGAAATACGAGGCAGCCAAGGCTCACTGGCACCTGATTGCTGACAGGCCAGACTTCGTGCAGGCAGCCAAGTCCTCCCTGCAGCAGAGCGATGTAAGGGAGGCAGGGTCCCTGAGAGCCCCCTGCCCACCCCTCCCGCGCCCAGGGCGCTCAGAGACACAGCACCAGGTCTGACACTCCTCTCTCTGCTCTGCGTTCCTGCAGTACGAATACAAGCTGGACCGGGAGTTCCTGAAGGGATGCAAAATCTCTGTCACGGACGATAAAAACACGGTGTTGGCCTTGAATAATGCCATTTTAGCCAGTGATGTAAGTACTGGACTCAGCCCTGCTCTCTGAGTGAGTAAAGTTCCTTGTCAGCATTCACTTAGAAGAGAATTGCTTTATTAGGAACATTACCGAGTGAAGCCTCGAACAGTTGCTCGCAGTGTCACTCCATTTTTTTAATTGATTTGCTTATTTCAGTAATGAATCAACGAAATCTGAATAACTTGGTCTTGTTGATTCACACAGTGTTCAATTAATATTCAAAATTAACATTGCCTGAACACCCCAGCCTTTCCACCCAGGTTATCTCTGCATTCCTGTTACTGAAAAGCAAATATCTGGAGAAAACAACAAAAAAAGCTGCAGCTGTAAACAGTGCATAGCACAAAGTATCTTTAATAACTACTAACAGTATATTAATATTCAATATATCCATAAAATTCCAAGTGAGAGCTCTAGGAATGTATAGACTAAAATGAGTTTATCTGGGAATATATTAAAACAGGGGATTTTCAGCAAAGTTTTGCCCTTACAATCAAACACAGATATAACAATTACTCTTTAATCTGCCAGGAGACAAGATAAACATGGCTTAAAACCTGACCTTTCCTTCCTGGTAGATCAAGTACAAAGAGAAGCACAACAAAGCCCGAGGGACGTACCATGTGGTCCCAGACACTCCTCAGATCCTCCTGGCCAAGAATGTCAGCTCTCTTGTCTCTGAGGTAAAACACCAGCAGACACTTGCTCCTCTTAATTTGACTTCATCCTTGAACTGTTGGGTTTTACCTCTTTCTCTGCTGTGCTTTCAGAACAAGTACAAAGAGCACAGCAAGAAGCAGCTTCCCCACGGCTCCTTCACAACCCTGCCCGAGACACGGGACACGGCTCACGTGAAAGAGGTGACCAAGAATGTCAGTGAGGTGAGTCCAGACCAGCCGTTCCCTCCAGGAGCCACCCCTGAATCCAAACTCCAGCCGTTCCCTCCAGGAGCCACCCCTGAATCCAAACTCCAGCCATTCCCTCCAGGAGCCACCCCTGAATCCAAACTCCAG
>VWZF01003650.1:181-17205 GCA_013396755.1 Sclerurus mexicanus | reverse complement strand
GGGGACAGGAGTGTTTGGGGGTTGCAGGAGGTTTTGGGGATGGCAGAATGGTTTCGGGGGTTGCAGGACAGTTTTGGGGTGAATAGGACAGTTTTGGGGTGGGCAGGACAGTTTTGGAGGTGGCAGGATGGTTTGGGGGAGTGACAGGGTAATTTTAGGGGTTGCAGGATGGTTTTAGGGGTGGCAGGATGGTTCTGGGGACTGCAGGGTGATTTTGGGGTGACAGGGTGGTTTTGGGGCTTGCAGGACTGTTTTGGGGTGGGCAAGACGGTTTTGGGGGATGACAGGACGCTTTTGGCAGTTCCAGGGCAGTTTTGGGGGTTGCAGGATGGTTTTGGGGTGCACAAGACGTTTTTTGGGGGTTGCAGGACAGTTTNCAGGATGGTTTTGGGGTGGGCAGGACGGATTTTGGGGGTTGCAGGATGGTTTTGGGGTGCACAAGACGTTTTTTGGGGGTTGCAGGACAGTTTTGGGGTGGGCAGGACCGTTCAGGGAGCGAGTGACCTCTCCCAAGGCAAGGGATAAAAGGATGCTCTCGGGAGGGCCAGACATGGAGCATCATCCTTGTTCCTCCATAAATCAGTGTGTGTGATCCATGTGGGGAGCAGGGAGGGAAGAGGGGATGGTTCCCACCTTGGAGGGTGGAAATATCCCAAAATCCTGCCTGCGCCATAGGCTGCCTCCGGGTCACCTCTGCAGGGCTGGAGGACTCTGTCCCTGTGCTGCGGCTGATTCCCGGCATAGGGATGCTCCCTGGTGGCTGATTCCAGGGATAGGGATGCTCCCTGGTGGCGTCAGGAGCCATCCCTGCCTTGTCCTTCAGCTGAGCCGTAACCCTGGAGCTGCAGGTTTAGGAATTCTGGCCCCAGCTGCAGCCTCCCTCGTGCTCCATAAAACCCCAGGGCTGGATGGGATGTGGGAGCCCATCCCTGGGGATTGGGGGTGGTATCTCTCACGTGAGCCTCCACACTGGGAATTTTGCAGGAGGAGAGGGGAAATCTGAGGAGCCTGCAGTCTGTAAGGTGGATTTTTTTGGGGCTATTTAAAGCTGTTACTGAAATTCTGCTGGAGCTTGTTCTTCTCTGTGCTCTGGTGACAAACTAATGCTGCTTGGAGGCTGCCAGTTCCAGAGCTCCATAGAATCCTGGAATGGTTTGGGTTGGAAGAGACATTAAAGCCCATCCAGTGCCACCCCCTGCCGTGGGCAGGGACACCTCCCAGTGTGCCAGGGTGCTCCAGCCTGGCCTTGGACACTGCCAGGGATGGATCCAGGGGCAGCCACAGCTTCTCTGGGCAATCCAGCCCAGCCCCTGCCCACCCTCCCAGCCAGCAATCCCTTCCCAATGTCCCAGCCAGCCCTGCCCTCTGGCACTGGGAAGCCATTCCTGTCACCACGTGCCCTTGTAAAAAGCCCTCTCCATCTTTTTTGTAGTCTCCCTGTGTTTGTTCTGCTGGGGGATTCCTGGGCAAACCTGGGGGTCACAGAATCATGGAATGATTTGGGTTGGAAAAGACTTTAAAACTCATCCAATTCCAACCCCCAGGAACACCTCCCACCATCCCAGGTTGCTCCCACCTGCCCTTGAACGCTTCCAGGGATCCAGGGGCAGCCACAGCTTCTCTGGGCACCCTGTGCCAGGACCTGCCCACCCTCAGAGGAAGGAATTCCTTCCCAATACTGTCCCACCTGTGGGATGCCAAATACCCATTTCCTCCGTGTCTGGGGTTTTGTGTCTTCACTCCCTCCCTCCTTCCTCCCTCTGCAGGCTTCTGGGCCGACCAGACCCCGGTGCACGAGGCTGCCAGGAGGGGGGAGATCCTGCAGCTGCAGCAGCTCATTGAGGACGGGGCCTGTGTCAACGCTGTCACCTACGACTCCATCACCCCCCTGCACGAGGCCAGCCTGCGGGGCCAGACCCAGTGTGTCAAACTGCTGCTGGATGCAGGGGCCCAGGTGTGCTTTGGGGGGCTGGGAGCTTCGTCCCGTGTCCCGCTTATTTCTGGGATGTGGGATAACCCCCTCTAGGTCAGGGCTCTACAGGGAAACTCAGCTGGAGTTTGTGCCAAGGGATTGTCCACCTGTGCTGAGCACTGGGGAGGCCCCTCCTGGAATGCTGGAGGCAGTTCTGGGCTCTCATGGAAGAGACATGGAAGGGCTGAGGGAGCTGGGGGGGCTCAGCCTGATATATTCTGGAGTTTCCTTTGGATTTCTATCTTTAAATTCAGGATTAGATCCAGGATGGATGCAGGTCTTGGAGGCTGGTGATTGGCTTTGTTCCTATACACAGTAGGTCTGAGGGTTAACACAACAACATTCCAGGGAAATCTGAATATCCTGGATAGTGCTGAGGCTGAGCCTGGAGAAAAGGAGGCTCAGGGGGGATCTTGTGGCTCTGCAAGTCCCTGCCAGGAGGGGGGAGCCGGGGGGGTCGGGCTCTGCTCCCAGGGAACAGGGACAGGAGCAGAGGGAACGGGCTCAGGTGGGACAGGGCAGGGGCAGGGGGGACATGGGGAGGAATTCCCTCCTGGAAAGGGTGGTCAGGCCTTGGAAGGGGCTGCCCAGGGAGGGTGGAATCACCATGTGCAGAAGTGGCACTTGGGGACAGGGGTTGGTCTTTGCAGTGCTGGAGTAACTGTTGGTCTCGATGACCTTGGAGGTCTTTTCCAGCCTTAATGTTTCTGATTCCAATATTTGGGGGGATTTGGTGGTCTCGGCAACTGGTCCATGTCTGGCTGAAGTGTTCAGAAGTTGTTTCTTTGTGTTCAGTAGACTCAGTAAGATGTTCAGAAGTTGTTTCTTTGTGTTCAATGCGCTCAGAAGGTGCAGATGTGGCACTTGGGGACGTGGATCAGTGGCAACCTTACAGTGCAGGTCCAGTTGGTCTCTGTGACCTCATACTTCTTTTCCAACCCAAGTAATTCCTGTTTTCTCGGATTTTTCCCCTGCCCTGCAGGTGGATGCCAGGAATATTGATGGCAGCACCCCCCTGTGCGATGCCTGTGCCTCGGGCAGCATCGAGTGTGTCAAAGTGCTGCTGTCCCACGGTGCCAAGGTGAACCCCCCCCTGTACACGGCCTCTCCTCTCCACGAAGCCTGCATGAATGGTAAATCCATGTGGTTCCATCTTTCCATGGATACCTGCAGACTGGAGGATAAAAAAAGCAGCACCAAGTATCTTGATTTCACCAGAAGCTGTTGGTGCTCGGCCCCTCCTGGTTGGGTTGTTGGGTGGGAAGGAGGTGCCAGGGATTGCTGGGAATGCTGCTGCCTGTGCTGCTCCTTGTCCTTATCCCAGTGTTTTCCCGCTGGTGGGGCTGTCCAGGGAATAAGAGCAAACAGCAGGTGCCAAAATTATGTCCCAGGGATTGCTGGGATTGGTGCTGGTTTTCTGCTCCTTTTCCTTATCCCAGTGTTTTCCAGCTGGTGGGGCTGTCCAGGGAATAAGAGCAAACTGCAGGGGCCAAAATGATGTCCCAGAATGGTTTGGGCTGGAAAGGACCTTAAAGCCCATCCAGTTCCAACCCCGACACCTCCCAGTGTGCCAGGGTGCTCCAACCTGCCCTTGGACACTTCCAGGGATGGATCCAGGGGCAGCCACAGCTTTTCTGGGAAATCCAGCCCAGCCCCTGCCCATCCTCACAGGGAAGAATTTACTAATTACTTTAACTAATTTAAGTGTATTAAGTTAAGTGTAATTAATCCCTCCAACTTCCCCTTGCAGAGACAGCACAGCAGGAAAAGGTGGATGTGGCAGTGGCGATGTCCCTGTTAGATAATTGTGACAAAATCTCTTGCTCATGAGCCATTCTGTGCCTCAGTAATTCTCCCTGTTTCATCCCCTCCATTACTTTCATCACCTTCTGTCCTGGACGGAGTTTTCCTTCAACTCCGGAGCATTTTTAACCATTAAATGATTGTTAAATCCGTAACTGGGAGCTCTGTAGCTTTTCCTCAATAAGCCTTTTTCCCAAGGCTTGATGATAATTCCCTGCTTTTTTTGTAAAGCTGTATAGTTACCGTGGCAAAAATAAATTTGGGATAGTCTTAAGGGTGATCTAATCCCCCCAGGGCAGGGTCAGCAGTACAACAGCTCCACAAACCGTGGGTGATTCAGTGCAAATCCTTGGATTTGGGGTTGTTTGACCCGATTCCCCTTGGCCCCAGCTCGGTGACTCGATTCCTGCTCTTGTGGGATTTATTTCACAAGCCTTTCCAGCTCACAGCCATCCCCCCAAACACCAAACAGGCAGATCCCAACATCCCACTGGAGCTGGATTCTTGCTGTTGACTGGGATCTTCCCTTCCCAAAGGCAGCCCTGAGTGTGTGCAGCTCCTCATCGACGTCGGCGCCAACCTGGAGGCTCACGACTGCCACTTCGGGACTCCCCTGCACGTGGCCTGTGCCAGGGAACATCTGGACTGTGCCAAGCTGCTCCTCAAGGCAGGTATGGCACCCACAGGGCTTGCTTTAGGTGGGCAGCACACCGTGGTGCTCCTGGGAAGCATTTCCCCCGGCGCTCCGCAGCGGAATTCCTTTTGGCATGGAGCAAAAGTTGATGTTTGAACGTGATTCCATGAATATCCAGCTTGGGATGCTCCCAGTGACATCCACGCTGTGGATGCTCCTGCCCTGGGAGTGCTCAAGGACAAGCTGGGCAGTTGGAATGGGATGACCTTTAAGGTCCCTTCCAACCCAACCCATTCCAGGGTTCCCGTTCTCTAAATTTCCTCAAACTCAGAACTCACTCAAAGCACAGAACCTGGGATTATGCCCAGATGGCTTTGCTGGATGTTCAAGTCTACATTTGGCTCCAGGTTTCACATCCCAGTTTTCTTCTCCTTTTGGGAGGGATTTGGGTTGAACTTCCTCCTGGAAGCACAGGGAAAGGCAGGAGATTTAGCCCAGGGGTGGGATTTATTCAACAGAATAATAGCTGTCTAAAAATTACACATCTAAGCCAGTTTGGTTCCAGCCACTCCACTTCCCCATTCATTGATTCCCAAGAAATTCCACTTTCTCCTCATTAATTCTAGTTAGGTTCAACGTGGCCACGCATTCCCAAAAGGGAACTGTTTGAGTTCAGTGAGGTCTCTCTCACCTCCCAGTTGATCAAATTGCAGCTGTTTGGGGGGAAGAGAAGGACTTTTTGCTATAAACTTATAAACCCCAAACTTCCGTGGCAAAAATATCCGTAACTAAAACTTGGTGGAGGAGTTGGAACATCTCAAAAGTTCTCACTGTCCTGAGTGGGAGCGTTCCATGGGAATGGCTCTTTGCCGGCTTTGGGTTCAGGAAGTTCTTCTGAACTTCACAGCACCTCATTCCCCCCAAAAACATGGACTGAACTCCCTTCCCTGCAAGGAAAACAGAAACCTAGAGAGGGAGACTCACGTTTCGCCGGCACCAAGAGCCGAGTTTGCTTTCCTGTTCGTGCCGGATTTTTGGCGTCTCATTCCAGCTGCTCCTGTTTTTTAAGAGCATTTTTCTCACTGCGGCCCAAGCGCTCCTGGATTTTGGGGTGAGGGAGGCTTTCCTGGGGTTGCTCTGTGTCCTCAGGGGCCAACGTGAACGCCGCCAAGCTGCACGAGACGGCCCTTCACCACGCGGCCAAGGTGAAGAACGTGGACCTGGTGGAGATGCTGGTGGAGTTCGGAGGGAATATCTACGCCAGGGACAACCGGGGCAAGAAGCCGTCAGATTACACCTGGAGCAGCAGCCCTACTGCAAAGTGCTTTGAGTACTACGAGAGTAAGTGGGGCGCAGTCCTGGGAATTGGGTGGTGTGGTCAGCTGAGGGGCATGGGATGGGTTGGGTTGGAAGGGACCTTAAACACCATCCGGTTCCACTCCTGCCAGGGGGCACAACTTCCGCTAGCCCAGGGTGCTCCAGCCTGGCCTTGGACACTTTCAGGGATTCAGGGGCAGCCACAGCTTCTCTGGGAACCTATTTTCCTCTCCCAGGAATAAAAATTCCTCCTTATGGAAAGAAAAGGTTCTTCCTTACAGAGGAAACAATTATTTCCTGGCTGTACACCTGTAAATACTCCCANTGGGCTGGGAGGGCTTTTCCAATCTTAATAATTCCATGACCCTGTGATTCTTCCCAACGCTTTTCTCTGCCTTGAAGGGGGATATCAGGAACGTCAATGGCACCACCCCCTCTCCAAGGTGACCCTGATGGTCCTGGAGGCCTTTTCCAACCTAAATAATCCCCTGGTTCTAACAATTCCATCCAGGCCAGGAAGGGAGCCGAGAGAACCCTCCCAGTGGGATTTCCATCGGCATGAGCCGACCCCATGTCCCTCCATGCCATGGGAGATCAACCCACACTTGTCACCGCAGCGTGGACAATTCCAGGTGTCCCCCAGCTGGGAATCTGTGCAGTGCAGCCCCTCAGCCCCCACTGATCCCATCCTGGATCCCCTTTTCTCCTTCCAGAGACGCCCCTGAGCCTGTCCCAGCTGTGCAGGGTGACGGTGAGGAAGGCGGCCGGGCAGCGAGCCCTGGAGAAGATCTCCAAGCTCAACATTCCCCCTCGGCTCATCCAGTACCTCTCCTACAACTGACAGGCCTGGCTGGGAAGGACAAGCCCTGCGGCCCCCGCACCATGAAGGATCTTCTCTTCCTCTTCTACCTCCCCCCAAGAAACTCACTTTAATTTAAGCAAACTGGTGGAAATAGTATTGATGAGGCAGCGCTTCCTCTCCTCCGTGGGCAAAGCATGGGAAGGCTCCTGGTGGGAGCTTTAGGCTCGTGGAATGGGATTGATGTTCCCTAATTTTCCCTGCCTCCGGCCTGAGGGCACCCCCGGGATGCAGCCAGGCTCCCTTTGCAGCCAGTGGAGAGAAGTGGAGAGTCCTGGGCCGTGATTCATCCGTCCCCTTTTAGATCCCCTGGGGTGCCGGGGTGACATGGAATGACACGGAATGACACAGGACACCTGTCCCCGCTGGCTGCAGAGGGATTGGGGTGGGAATAACCTTGGATGTGGTTCCCCAGGGGGTCCCACCCCTGTCAGCAACTCAAGTGACAACGAGCAGCACCAAGGGACAAAGCTCGGGCCCTGCTGGAGGCAAATTAAGCCCCCCAATTAGCTAATTAGACTTTCAGGAGGATCCAGAGGCTTTGGCTCCACACCGGGAGTGAGGAGAAGCTGCTGCCAGGTCAGGGTTGGCTTTGGCTCCTCCCTCCCTGAAGGAGATCCAGAGCTGAGTGTCCCCTGAGGGTGTCACCGTTTCCAGGCCCTTTTCCAAGCCCAGGTCTCCACATCCAGGGATGCTTCTCTGCTCCCAAAATATTCCCTCGCTCCCCGAGCCACCGGTCGCTTCATGTGCAATCAGTGGGAACACATCCCACGTGTGGAGCTGCATCCCTGTGGGATCCAACAGGAAGGGTGAGCTCTGCCTGGAATGCTGGGATGTTTAGTTGATTTTCCTGCTTTGGGTTGTCGCTCCAGAGGTTGGCAGCCCCAGTTCCTGTGCTGGAATCCTGGGGATTTGTCCTTGGAGGTGATTTTAAACCTTCAGGGTGACGTTGGAGCAGAGCCAGGATAACCATCCACCTTCCAGAAGGGACATTCCGTGTTGTCCACAGCCGGGAGCCCACGGGATCCTGGAGGGATGGAGCTCCCTGAGGCCCCCATGGCACATCTTAGCACTGTGATGAGGACGAGTTTCCCCAAATGGGCTGAAATCCACTGCCCAAGGAGTCATCCAGGCCTCCCAGCATCCCTCCTCCTGGGAATTCATCCCAGCAGTCGCTTCCAAGGTCTCTCCTGCTTGGCAAGGAGGAGGGGACGGCATAATCCAGGCTTGGAGAGCTGAGCTGGAGCTGAGAGCACTTTATGGTGGCCAGCAAACCACTTTATTTTGAATTTTTAGTTAGATTTGTTCCCCAACCCCCCTTGTTTTGTGCTGTCTCTTGTGGAGCTGGAGGGAAAAATTCCAAGATCCCGCTCTTCTAATTCTGATTTTGGTGTTTCAAGTCCCAGAAATGTGAAGCTCAGGGAAGCCCTAGAGGTGTTGGCTGTGGGATTCATCCCTGTGATCGATGGGATAAAGGGAATTATTGCAGGCAATAGTTGGGGTTGCAAAGGACTTTCCAAGGTCATTTAGTCTGACCCTCGTGTTGGAATTTCAGGATAAGCTTCCCCTGTCCTGACAGATAAATACGGATCAGGAAAGTGGATCTGGGGTGAAAACCTCCCCTTTTGGTTCAAACTCAAGATTACGAGGCTGCTTTTTGACATGGGTGGGAATAATGAAATAATAAACCCCAACTTTCCAATGTCAAAGCGAAAAATCCCTCGAGCAACCGGTAATAAAACCACAGCATCCCGTGGATGTCGTCCGTGCTTTATCCTCCCTTGGAAGGCTCCGCTCAGGTAGGGCCTAAAATCTGCTTATTTATTCGAAATGTCTTTGTTTTAAAGGTGTTCATTTCGAGTCTCTTTGGTTTATATGTCTTTATTTTAAGTCTTTCAAATCTCTGCTGATCAATTCACGCGTCGGGAGGGGCTTAAAGGGAGAACAAACACCTCTGGCTTGGTGGTGACAACCAGAGCTCGTTCAGTAGGATTTTTATTCGGATTCCGGTGGTCAGAGCCGTGTCTGGAAGCAGAAATATTCCAGGGAATTCCTCGGAGAGCCAAACAACCCCCAAACCAACCCTGTGCCGTGGTGGCCAGACCATCCCACAGCTGGTGGTGACCCAAGGGGTGTTTATTTGGGAGTTTGGGGGTTCTAAACCACAAAGAAAACATCCCTGAGGTTCTTTTCCATCCTTTATCCAGCCTGTCCATCCCTCAGCTCTTTGGATCCCACTGGGATTTCTCGAGTGGTTGTGAAGCATCGGCCGAGCTCTTGGATTTAGAGCTTGGAATTAAAGCACAGTTGGTCCAAATCAGACCAAAGGGATGTTTTGGCTTCTCTTGGTATCCCAGGCTCTGATTTTCCTGGTTCTAGGCAATTCCTGCAGCGTTATCCTTGCTGGAATTATGGTCTGGAAGGCTGGGAATTGCTGCAAATTAAGAGGGGAATGAGAAATTTTGGAGAGAGAACAAGGAGTTTTGGGGACAAACAAGGAGTTTTGGAGATAACTCTGCCCTGGAGATGCACTTGGAGTCAAGCCTGGATTGTGGTCCCTCCTGGTCCAGGAATTGCTGGGAATGTCTCCACTTATGAATAGCAGAGGAATGTCACGGGAGAGCCATTCCCAACACTCCCCTTCTCCCAGCCCTGTGCATCCCATGGAAGCGGATGGGCCAGGATCACCCACGGCACATCCCAGGCATCCCAAAAGCCGTGGATTTGCTGCTCTCCGTGTCCCATTGATCCAGCCCCACCTCCCATTGCTCCGCCAGGTTGCAGGGGTGGCTGGGAAAGGCCTTTCCCAGGAGATTCCCCACGAGAGTCCTCCTCTGGGTGTGTTTTGTGTGGATGAGGGAGGTGGCCTCCAGAGGAGCTGATCTTTGGAATTTTCGGGATCTCCCCTGGGTGGTGACACCTCTGGCCACGTAGGGTTGACTTCTCTCATTTGTGGGATGAAAACCTTGGAGATCCCAAGGATCCAAACCATGGAAGGGACTGGGTGTGTCTCCTGTCCCAGTGGGAGGGGAAGGACCTGATTTATGGAGTTTTGGGAATGCTGGGAGTGAAAGAAGCTGCTGAATCCCTGGGGTTATTCCATGGAAGTCCCAGACTGGGTCACGCCCTCAGCCTTGTTTTTAGGGCAGGTCCTGCCAATTCTTGGACTTCCTTTGATCCCAAACTCCAATCCAACTCCAACAAACCCAAACCCACCAGGCCACTCCTGACTTTATCCCTCCCCTTCCCGAAACTCCCTGGCCTCCAAACCATTTTGGGCCAACTCCTCTCTCCTGGGGGTTTCTCCATTGGGTCCAGCAGCACCAGGAATGGCCCAAAATATCTTCAGGGAAAGCCCAGGTGAGAACAGGGATTGCTTTCAACCATGGGAATCCTCTGGACAGCCAGCCTTGCTCCTGGCTGGAATTCCAGAGGTTGGCTGGTGAAGGGGAGCTCTCTTGTCCAGGGAAAACAAGGTGGGATTGAAGGTGATTCCTTGGAATAAAGCCCTGGGGACCTGAAGGATGAACTCCTTGTAAGCCCAGCAGCTGTTTTCCCTGGGTGAGGTGGACCATCCACCCAACCTCTCCATGAAGGAAGGATTTGTGTTCTTTAATGTCTTCAGGGCCTTTGGAGGGGAGAAAAAATTCCAAGAGCTGCCCTGAGCTTTCCAGCACCAAAGAGAGCCCTCAGAGTCCTCTGGAAACCCTTTGGAAGTCCTTTGGACTCATCCTGAAGATGAGCCAGGTGTTGGTTTCGTCACCTTCTGACCAAGCATGACCATAAAATGCTGTTCTACCTCCTCATCTGGAAACAAAACCACTCAAGAAGATCTGGAATATTTAGTGAGTTTTCACCCCCCTCTTTTCATCCCTTCCCTCCTTTTTCCAGGGAAATGCAGGATCCTGCAGGTCTTTGCACGGAGATGGAGCCGGTCCCACGTTTTGGAGCGGGTTTAACCCAATTGGGGGAGTCTCTGGTGACTTCCTTGGCCGTCCTGGAGCCTGGAGAACATCCCTGGGGGCAGCTGCAGTACCAGCTGTTCTGAAATCCTGGGGTTTAAGCCCAAAGTTGGGGTTTTCAAGCTCAAAGCCAACACCTAAACCCACAGCCAGGCAAGAGGAAAACCCGGCTGATTTCTTGGGATCTCTGGAGACCTGGATGAGCTCTTTAGGTCTGCCTGACCCAGGCCCTTCTCCCTGCGTGTCCCAACCCTGTGTCCTGCAAATAAACCCCCCAAACCCACTCACTTTTCACCCAAATTCACTCATTTCCCCCCCAGCAGCGTAGATGCATCCTGTGCTTCGGTTGGTGCCCTGAGACTGTGACATCCTGATTTTTCCCGGGATTTAGGCACCAACACTCCAGGCTCGGACCTGTGGGGAGGGCGAGGAACTCTGTGAAGGTTTTGGGTTTAATTGTGGTGAATTTGGGGCCCGTGGGGGGTTATTTGTGATTAAAACTCACCTTGAAAGGTTTGATCCGTGCCTGGCTGTTCCTGCCTCACCCCTAATCCCAGCGAGGCTTTGGGCAGGCTGCCCATGGATTATGGACCAGGACCAGTCTCTTTAGTATCTTCACCCTTAAAATGCGGGATTGGGAAGAATTTGGGATAACCCTTTTAGCAGCCCTTCGGCTGGGGGCCTTTTCAGGTTCCTGAAATCCCGTTTAATGTTCCTTGTCAAGGATTTCGGCGGACGAAGATTTTGGGAGGAGCACCTAGAAAGCACAACAGGGACATTGTTGGATGGAACTCCAGAGTATTCCAGAGGCCTGGAAAGGACTCCAAGCAGGACAGAGGTGGTGAGGAAGAGGAAGACAAGCTGAAGATAAGGGGTCGTGGAGACCTCCAGCTCAATTCAGGAGGTGTGTCGAGGGAGGGGCAGTTTGGAAGTGGGTGCAGCAGCAATAGGCAATGCTTTGAACTGTTAATTAGGTAACTAATTAAAGGCGGGAGGCTTTTGTAACTCTGATCCATGCTTTGGGAGAAAAATCAGGTTCTCCTGCATCCAACATGATGATAAAAGGAATGCTGTCCCCCAAAACTCCCACATTGAGTCTTGGGGGTTCTCCTTAACAGCTGGTTTTGGGCATCAGAGGCGGGGTGGGATCGACTTTGGAGGTGACACTGGGGTGAGGGACACCTGATCTGCTGGAAGGATGGGATGGGGCATCCAGAGGGATCTGGGAGAACCTCGTGAGGGTCGGCAAGGGTCAATCCCTTGGTCATTGGAGGTGATTGAGGGGNGCCTTTTCAGGTTCCTGAAATCCCGTTTAATGTTCCTTGTCAAGGATTTCGGCGGACGAGGATTTTGGGAGGAGCACCTAGAAAGCACAACAGGGACATTGTTGGATGGAACTCCAGAGTATTCCAGAGGCCTGGAAAGGACTCCAAGCAGGACAGAGGTGGTGAGGAAGAGGAAGACAAGCTGAAGATAAGGGGTCGTGGAGACCTCCAGCTCAATTCAGGAGGTGTGTCGAGGGAGGGGCAGTTTGGAAGTGGGTGCAGCAGCAATAGGCAATGCTTTGAACTGTTAATTAGGTAACTAATTAAAGGCGGGAGGCTTTTGTAACTCTGATCCATGCTTTGGGAGAAAAATCAGGTTCTCCTGCATCCAACATGATGATAAAAGGAATGCTGTCCCCCAAAACTCCCACATTGAGTCTTGGGGGTTCTCCTTAACAGCTGGTTTTGGGCATCAGAGGCGGGGTGGGATCGACTTTGGAGGTGACACTGGGGTGAGGGACACCTGATCTGCTGGAAGGATGGGATGGGGCATCCAGAGGGATCTGGGAGAACCTCGTGAGGGTCGGCAAGGGTCAATCCCTTGGTCATTGGAGGTGATTGAGGGGAGTCCTGAGAAGGACTTGGGGGTGACAAAATGGACAGGAGTCCCTTCTGCACCTCTGGAGTCCTGGGCTGGAGCCCCTCTGCTCTGGAGCCAGGCTGGGAGAGCTGGGGGGTCACCTGGAGAAGAGAAGGCTCCAGGGACACCTGAGAGCCCCTTTTGGGGCCTGAAGGGGCTCCAGGAGAGCTGGAGAGGGACTGGGGACAAGGCGTGGAGGGCCAGGACACAGGGAATGGCTTCCCAGTGCCAGAGGGCAGGGCTGGCTGGGACATTGGGAAGGGATTGCTGGCTGGGAGGGTGGGCAGGGGCTGGGCTGGATTTCCCAGAGAAGCTGTGGCTGCCCCTGGATCCATCCCTGGCAGTGCCCAAGGCCAGGCTGGAGCACCATGGCACACTGGGAGGTGTCGGGGTTGGAAGTGGATGGGCTTTGAGGTCCCTCCCAACCCAAACCATTCCAGGATTCCCTAAAAACAGGCTTGTTTTTATGCCAGTCACAGACTTTTAGGGACACGCTGGCTGGGATTTGTAGCGGGCGCTGAAATGATGGGAAACGACCCCATCGTGTCCCTCCCAAAACATTTCAGCCCCTCTTTCCCAGGGATGCTTCCCACATCCCACTAAAACCTGGAGAAGGGCTGGGACTCGGAAAACCTTCTGGGGGGAATCCCGAGTCCTGGAAGGAAACAGAGGCTGGAAACATCACCCCAAAGAAAGATGTTGGGGAACACAGGGACGGGGGAAACATCATCCCAAAGAAACCGGGATGAAGATGTTTGGGAACGCAGGGACATTCCGTTTTCCCCAGGGATGCTCCCCAGCCTCATGGACCAGAGGAGCGGGTTAGGATGGGGAAAAGGTGCCTGTGAGTTTTTGGGATGGGTTTTATTTTGTGGGAATTGCCACCAAACCGGGATGTGCGGGTGCCAAAGCCCCGAATGCTCCGGGCGCGGGAGCCTCGTCCCGCCGCGGTGCCGCTTGGCGGAGCTGCTGCCCCCGGAAAGAGCAGGAAAAGCTCCAGGGAATGGGAATATTCAACCAGCCGGCTCCGCACGAGCCACGTTTAGCCTGGAGAAAGCCAAATCCTGGAAAAGCTTTGGAAAAGCTGCTCCCGAAAGAAGCCCGGGCGCTTTCCCGTGCGTGGGAGTCCCCCCCCATCCCGCCCCCCGGAGCCAAAATGCTCTTTTATCCCGGGAAAATTCCTAAATGTGCCAACACGGGTCCCGTTTCACCCGTATTTGGGGGATTTTTTCCCCCTTATCCCGGTTAAAAATGAATGGAAGCGCAAATCGCCTCTACTCCAACCTCCGGGATTCAAATCCCGCCGTCCCAAAAAAGGCTTCGAGTTCCCCAGATCCTCCAGGAATAAAATTCCCTCCGATCTGTGCTCAGGGGAGAAAAGCAGGAATCCAGGGAAAGGTGGGAAGGGGGGAGGAGGGAAGGAGCACGGGGCAGGCTGTGCCTCCCTGGATGGAGGGAAAACAGGGAAAACCAGGGGAAAACAGGGGTGGAAGTGCTGCAGAACAGGAATTCCTTCTTTGGGCTTGGCTCATTTTTGGGGAGGGATTCCCGCTCCCAGGGGCTGGTTTGGGATTCGCAGGGGCCAAAGTGGGGAACTAATTCCCCCAAATGGGAAATCGATTCCCCAAAGTGGGAAATCGATTCCCCAAAGTGGGAAATCAATTCCCCGAAGTGGGAAATCAGTAAGGACCGAACTGGGAATTTTTTTTTCAGCCTATGAATGAATGGGAATTCCTTCCGCTGGAAATGTTCATGGGAATTGTTTCTCCCCGGGGGTGATCTGTGCACCTCCAGCCCCATCCCCCCGCCCCTCCCGGCGGAGGGAAGAGGGAGAAGATCCCGAATTCCCCAATCCCTGCCCTGGCTGTCTGAGGTCATTCATTCCCCCTTTGTCAGAGTTCCTGACAGCCCCAGCCCCCGCTGCTTTAACCCCTGCAGGGATCCCTGCCTTTGCTTTTGGGTGGCCTCCAGCCCTTGGAGCATCTCCTGGGGGGTTCCGGATCCCCTCCGGTGTCCCAAAGACCCTCTCGGAGCTTCCAGGGACCTTGTTCCGGTTTGATCCCCCTCATTCCTTGGGATTCCCGCTGAGCCTTGGGAATGCTGGGGAAAAGGGATGGAGGGGCTGGGGAGGTGTCCCCTCCTCCTGGGGGCGCAGGGCTCTTCTCATCTGGGAGTGCTGTCTTTGTCCTTGTCCCTCTTGTCCCCGTCTCCTGCTCCTTCTGGTCCCATCCTCTTGTCCCACTTGTCTCCTGCTCCCACTTTGCCCAGCCCAAAACTTGTTCTCTGGTTCTTCTGGTCTCCATCTCCTGGTTCTTCTGGTCCCCTCCTCTTGTCCCACTTGTCCCCAGCCCAAAACTTGTTCTTGTCCTCTGGTTCCACTGGTCCCTTCTGGTTCTTCCCCATCCTCTTGTCCCCACCCCAAAGCCTTGTCCTGGTCTCCCGGTCCTGCTTTTCCTCGTCCCACTGGTCCTTTCTCTTGGTCCCACTTGTTCCCTGGTCCCTTCTCCTGGTCCCACTTGTCCCACTGGTCCCTTCTGATCCAACCTGTCCCAATCTCTTGTTCCCTCTTTTTCCAGTGGTCCCTTCTCCTGGTCCCACTTGTCCCCATCTCCTGTTTTGGATGATCCCCTTTTATTGTCCCACTTGTCTCCTGTTTCCACTTATCCCCAGACCAGTCCTGTCCTTGTCTCCTGGTCCCATTTGTCTCCATCTCCTGATCCCACGTTTTCCTTGTCCCCTGGTCCCACTAATCCCTCCTCCTGATCCCACTTGTCTCCATCTCCTGCTCCCCCTTGTCCCCCGGTCCCACCGGTCCCTTCTCCTCATTCCACTTGTCCCCATCTCCTGATCCCATTTGTTCCATCTTCTGGTCCCATTTCCCCCCCTCTCCTGGTCCTTGTGCCCAACTCCTGGTCCCATTTATTTCCCTCTCACCTCATCCCATTGTTCTCCTGGCACATTTGTCCCTTCTCCTTGTCCTGCTCGTCCCCTTCCTTGTCCCCAGAGTTCCCACATGGAACAGAGGGACTAACCCCGCCCCAAAAACCAAACCAGGGAATAAACCCAACCGCTCCATTCCCCAAACCAGGAATTTTGTCCCCTCTGGTGCAACCCCAGGCTCAGTGTTGGAATTGGCACCGACTTTCCCCTTTTGGCCTCCTTTTGGCCACCCCTGGCACCGGTTCCCACATTTCCCTCCGTCCCGAGCCCGGATTTGGGGTGATTTGTGTGTTTTGATTAATCCCCCCCAAGTAATTCCCCCTTTCCCAAATAACCTGCAAGGGGAAAATCACCAGGGGCAAGAAAACCCACTTTGAAAGAGGTTAAAAAACCCCCCTGAGCAACGAAACCATTCCCTGCCAAACTAAACCTTGGAAAAAACCTTTCCAAAGGATTTGGGGGGGGAATGTCTTTGGTTTAATTATTTTAATGATTCACCCCCCTGTGCAGAACCTGGATTGATATCCCAACCGAGCTCTTCTCCAGCCCCTCACCCCCCAATCCAAATCCCAAAATCCCACTCCCAAATCCTTTATTCCCCAGGTTTTTATGGCCTTTGGGTGTCCGGGGGCCTCCCCTTCCCGACATTTCCCAGGCACTACGTCATGTTTGCTTAAGGGACGGGTTAGTGCCGAGCAGGGGGAAGGGAGCCCTGGATCCAGAGGGCTGGGAAGGGGGAGAAAGGGGGGAAAAATCCCACCTTTTCTTTGGGAGAGCTTGGAAAAGCTCCTTGGTCCCCCTTGGGAGGTCTCGGTGTTGATTCTCCCTTTAATTGATATGTTTTTCAAGCCCCCTTGTTGAAACAGGATTAAAATCTCCCAGTGTCGCTAAAATTACAGGGAAGGGGGAGAATTTGGGATTGATCCCACGGAGCCGGAACATGGCTGGGATGGGTGGTCCTGGGGGGGATCATGAGCTGCTTTTCTCCTTAAAAAAGTGCCGTTTTAGAGGAAAAACCGTGGCCAGGGGGAGCAGATCCCGGAGCAGGGAAAGGGGAGCAATGAGGGGTTAAATCTGGGAGGTGCCGGAGCCCTCGGAGGCTTCTTTTCTTGGAAAACACATGGAAAAGTGCTGGAAGATTGTCAGTGGTGGAGGTGGGAGCAGCTGGCATGGCCTGGATCCAGGAGAACCCCCCAGGCCCCATCCCAAGGCATCCCATCCCACAGGGATGTGTCCCATTCCAGTGATTCCCTAAATGAGCCCCCCGATCCCACCCCGGGATCCTCCACGGGCCATTCCAAGTGATCCCTCTCCTGCCACCCCGGATGATCCCCCAGGTCCGAGCACTGGCAGGATCCCCCAAGCCCCATCCCAAGTGATTCCCAGTGTGTCATCCCGGGCGACCCCCTCCCAGATCCCATCCTAGCTCATCCCTCAGGTCTTATTCCAAAGGATCTCCCAGGGCCTGGCTTAGATGATCCCCCAGGACCCATCCCAGGTGATCCTACCCCAGATCCCACCCCAGATGATCCCCAAGTCCCCAAATTTTGGGGCTGCATTTGGGGTTTGGGGCTGGATTTGGGGGTTTTATGCTGGATTTGAGATTTTTTGCTGGATTTGGGGGGGGGGGGG
>VWZF01003646.1:549267-612570 GCA_013396755.1 Sclerurus mexicanus | reverse complement strand
ATCTTCCAGAAATTCATCCACATGCCATTTCCTCTATGTATTCATAAAACCATTTTTTATTGTCTTTTACAGCAGCTGCCCTTCTAATTTTCTCCCTGCATAACCTCATGACATCCTTGGAGTCCTCCTGAGTTGCCTTCTCCTCCTGACCTTTTTTTTCCTGAGTTCCAGCCAAAGCTCTCTGTGCAGCAAGGCTGGTCTTCTTCCTTGCCAGCTCATCTTCTTGCTCACAGGGATGGCCTGCTCCTGGTCTTTAAGATTTCCCTCTTGAAGGATATCCTGAACAACTTTGCTCTTCAGGTCTGCCTCCCAAGGGGCTCTGCCAACCAGTTTGCTAAACACAGCAAAGTCTGCCTTCCACAAGTCCAAGGTGGCAATTCTGCTGTCCATCCTCCTTACTTCTCCAAGAACCAATGGCTTAATTATTTTGTGATTGCTGTGCCCATGATGCCTCCAATCATCACATCACCCACCACTCTGTTCATTAACAACATGTCTAGTGGGGCACCTCCCTTTGTTGGCACACTCATTAGTTTTGTCGGGAAGATCTCTTCCACACACTCCAGGAACCTTCTGGACTGTTTTCTCTCTGATGTGTTATATTTCCAGAAGATATTTGGTGAGTTGAAATCCCCCATGAGAACAGGAACTAGTGATTGTGAAACTTGTTTTGAGCTGTTCTGTAATAATTTCTGAGTGTTCAGGTGAGGTTATTGGAAGGTTTTGAGCCTTCACATTGAAAGACAGAACTGGGAGGTTTTGTGATTTGCTTTCTTCAACTATTGGTCTCTGAAGGGCTTCCAGCTACCTTCCAGCGTCCTTGGAGAATGAATCCTGACACAGAAAGAACACCTTTACATCTATGCTTGGCCACTTAGGACATGTTTCCCATGTGTGAAAGACCTAATATCAATCAGGTAATTTGCTGTCTTTGGCTCCACAAGCATGATATTGTAGGAATTCAGATAAAAGTAAATACTAATATTAAATATTTATAACTCAAAAGGAGAATTGAGAAATTTCTCACAGCATTTGTTCCATTCTTGTGCTTGCTTGTGATTAGCAAGAAGTTGACTCAAGTTATCTATTCAAACTGCTACTATAAGAAGCAATTAAGTCAGTATATTGAACTGATTATTGATACATTTTCTCAAGACTGCATTTTTTTAGTAGATCTGGATATTGTTTCTTTTTTAAAGAGACAAAAAGAATGGTTCAAGCCAAGTCGGACTGCAGGAAACAAGAGAGAATTGGATATCATTGCCTGTGAAACAACTGAGCTGAGAAACTATTCTGAAGCAGGACAGAAAAAGTTCCTGCCATGCAGGAGATCAAAAGAACTCTCCTGCAGGTCTAAAAATGAGCACTTGCTCCGTGGAGAGTAATTATCTTGGAACAACCAGCTGAGACACAGGACCTTGTGGGACCAGAAGAAGTTACAAGTAGCTTCATTATCATCAGGAGATCAAAAGATTTTAAGATAGATGAGCATGCCAGCTGCTCTGTCAGGAAATACTGTCCCTTTGTTACGACAGCTTAACACTTCCATTTTAAGAAGGCTGTTATGTATCTATGTATGATCTGTATCTGAGTCATAAAAACTACAGACACCTGAAAACAGTCAGACTTACTGAGAAAATGCAGTCTCCCTTGAAGTTTTGTAACCTGGGTGTTCTCTGAGCATGAGAAAAGCATCAATAAACTGGAGCAAGATTGGTCAGGGATTGGAACACTCGCCCTATGAGGACAGGCCGAGGGAGTTTGGCTTGTTGAGCCTGTAGACAGAAGGCTCTGGGTGGATCTTAATGCTGTCCTCAACTTTCCAATGGAAAGAAATAAGGGAAAAAAGAGCTGGATTCTTAGAGGAAGAATGATGGGTAATGGACAAGAGATGGATGATGGTAAATTCTGGCTCACCATCAGGAAAAAATTCTCAACATGAGTGTAATCAAACCCTGAAATGAGTTTTCAGATAGGTTGAGGAATCTCCATTCTTTGACATCTTCAAAATTCCATTTGAAAAGTCCATGAGTAGCCAGCTATAAGGGAGTCTGCTTTAAGCAAAAGGGTTGAAATTGCTAAAGGTCCTTCACACCTACATAATTCTGTGATTGTAAGCTCAGGTTACAATGAAAACAGGGTCAACCATATGTAGTGGGTTTACCTTGGCTGCCTGCCAGGCCCCTAGACTTGCTCTTTCTCTTTATTCCTCTTCAACAGAACAGGGGCAAAAAATAAAGATGGAAAAGCTCATGGGATGCCATAAAGGCAATGTAATAACCATTACTTCCCACTGGCAGACAGATGTCAACCATTCTCTCGGCCTCCTTACCTGTAGTGGTTACTTGGACAGACAAACAGCATAACCACAAATGTATCCACATTTGCCTCCTTGCCTCAGATTTCATTGCTGAGCACAATGTCATAGGGTATGGAATGGCCTTTTGGTGAATTTGAGTCAGCAGTCCTGGCTGCGTCCTCTTAAGCTCTTGCCCACCCCCAGCCTACCAGCCTTTGTAGCTGGTAGGGAAAGCCTTGATGCAGTGCAAGCACTGCTCAGCAAAAACCAAAGCACTGGTGTGTTATCAATACCAGTTTAGTTAAAAATGCAAAGCACAGCACCATATGGGATACTACAAGGAAATTTAACTTAACCAGAAACAGTACACTGGAATGTAGTTGTGCATCATAAAGACTTATTGCTTGAAAGAGATGTCCACAGGGATGCAGGGATGGATCAAAAAATACAGTTTATCCTGAATTGTGACAATAATGTTGTTCAAACAGTTCTACTTATTTGTATTTCAATAAAATTGATCTGACATTAATGCACAGTGGAGGCTGACCTTAGGATCCACATGCATGAGAAAACAATTAAATACTGTGCTCCCAAAGTGCTAAGCAATGACTAAAATTTAACAGAAAGAACTTGGGCATGCCAAGGATAAATTATCTAGGAAAAACCCCCTAGATTTTTTTTTTTCAGTTCAGTATTGATTTGACTGCTGGAGTGGTGAAAATTGCAGGATAGCAAATCCAATTAGTGAATTATGGTGCCTTTTAAAATAAGCAAATATGTTTTGGTGGCCAAAATTTGGGTGTTTTTTTATTTGGTTGGTTCTGGGTTTTTTTTGTTGTTTTTTTTTTTTTGTTTGTTTGTTTGTTTGTTTGTTTTGTTTTGTTTTTTTCTGTTTTCACTTCAAGACCTGCTTCCCAGCTTTAATGCCTAATCCTCAAATGTGCTGCTGAGTACATTTAGTGACAACTCAGAAAATCTACCTATCAACAGCTTCTGAATTTTCTGTAACACAATGGGTGTTGTTTATCTTAGTCAAAGTCAGTCTTCTCAGCTTTAAAGTGCACCTCCTTAAGTCTCTCTGTTCTTCTGCCTTTCTGACAGTTTAGTATTCACAGAGGTGCGCTTATGCAGCCAGGAACAGAAGATATGTTCAAACAGAAAAAAACCTCCCAAAGCTGGCACCTGATTAAGAGAACTGGTTTAAATGGGATATCTGGCAAGCAGGTCACACACTAGGGGTCTCTGATTGTATGTCAGACCTCTCCACAATGTGTCCTGAGGAACAGAGACAGAGAGTATAAAAAAAGAAACCCAACACATGACAAACTGATATTTTTGAGGGACATTTTCATTAGCCTTCCTGAGGACAGTTGAGCCAATATCTGATGGAGGAGGAACTCTGACTTACTGAGTACATGATTGGTTCTTAATGAACAGGGCATAGAGGGTGAGGAATATGATCTACAGAGACTCTGTGGGGTTTATTAGATTCTTTGCTAAACAGCATTACTAGGAAAAGAACAGCAACCCTTAAAGAAACAATTAAAGAAAAGGAAAAGACATTGAAATCTATAGAACAGAATATTGTTACAGGGTAGATAGCTGAAATCAGCCGTTTTTTGTTCTACCACCTAGGTGGAAGACAATTCCATTTTCATTATTCTGGGTAAAATCCAGACAAAGTTTATTTATGACTAGTTCATACAAATTTGTTCTGCTGCCAAATTTTTTTAGCTTAAATTAGCTCTCCTCTCTCTCTCTGTCATCTGTCACCCTGATGATTTTACGGACTGATTTCTACTTTTTTCTTCCCAAATTAAATGAGCCAATTTTTTTCTCAAGTGTCCTTTCCAAACATAAGCTCTCCATTCTGTTGACCATTCTTAGAAAGATTTCATTGCATACATTCCAATATAAACTAATCTATCTTGAAATGGATGAATAAGACTGTGGTGTATGTGAGTGGTCACTAATGCTTTAAACAATGGTATGATTGCAAGACAAAAATAGGCTTGCATTGAGAGGCTTTTCAAGGTGTTTATTTTGGGGCTCTGAGTAGAAAAACCATTATCTAATCAAAGAAAATGTAATTTTTGGCCTTTCTTGAATCAAATGTCTTGCATGAACTTGCAGTGTAGAATTAAAAAAAACCCAAAAACCCAAACTATTTTGACAGTAGGAATTTCTCTACCAAAATATTTCAGCTGACAAGATCAAAATAAGCATCCCAAACCTATTTTTATATCTAGAGTTTCAGATGGAACACTGTTTGGGCCAAGGAACAAAGAAGAAATTGAGGATTAGTAGATGAACTGTTTTTATTGTGGCAGAAGCACTTCTGTATGAAACAATATTTTGCCATGCTCTGCATTATGTGAACTAAAAAGAATTCACGTAGGATGTGTAGATTGGTGTCAGGTCACAAACAGAAATAATGAGCAAATGAAGGACCCAGATGTGCTGGTTGACAGCCGACTGAACAAGAGCTAACAGTGTGCCCAGGTGGTCCAGAAGGCCAGTGGCATCCTGGCCTGTATCAGCAATAGTGTGACCAGCAGGACCAGAGCAGTGATTGTCCCTCTGTACTTGGCACTGGCGAGGCCACACTTCAAGTGCTGTGTCCAGTTCTGGGCCCCTCAATTCAAGAAAGACATTGAGCTGCTGGAGTGTGTCCGGAGAAGGGCAGTGGGGCTGGTGAAGGGTCGGGAGCACAAGTCTTGGGAGAAGAAGCTGAGAGAACTGGGGTCATTTAGCTTGTTTAGCCATGGCAGGGTGCTGGAATTAGATGATCTTTTAAGGGCCTTCCAACCCAAAGTATTTTATGATTCTATAAGATTATGAATCATTTAAGTAAAACTTTTTTTTGGTTTTTTTTTTTTTTTAAGCCCAGATAGGTCTATTATGGATCATAATACCATGGATGTCACTTTATTCTGGGTTTTTTCCCAGAGTCTACAGAGACAGGTAATCAAAGAACCCCCAATAATTTGCTGACTAAAACTTCTTCATGGTCTGCTACTGTTAAACTTTGTTATGTCATAAAAAGCTTCTGAAAAAATGGAGAAGTTACATTTCCAAAAAAATAAAAAAAGAAAAATAGAGAAATTAATTTAGTATTCTGGAATTAAAATACTGGACCCTAGGGAGAAAAAAAGAAAAAAAAAACAGAAAAGAAACCTTCACAAAGTAGCAGGAAAGATTTTGGAGAAAGACTCCAAATCAGCAAGGAAATGATGAATGTCCCCACTCTGTATATGAAAAAGTTGCAATCACCAGTGCTTACATTCAAATAACATTACATGAATGGCATTAAGAATGAATAATCAATCATAAAAATATTAGACATGTCCAAGGCATTACCCACTCCAAATCAAATTTTTCCTAGGCTGCCTACTTATAAAAATCACACAGACCTAGTAGAAATATCAAATAAGACAAAAAACCAAGCAGAGATAATTTAAGCTCTGAAACTGTAAATTTCTAAAAACTTCCTTGTGAGAGAAAATTATTAAACTACATGACTAAAAAGAGCTATTGCCACCTCACTCACTGTGATGTACAATTTTAGGGCCTAGTTGATGCTGTGTTGGCATTTCAGTTTTGGTCAGGAGATGAGTTATTCGAAAGTGCTGTTTATTTGCAGAAGTTCTAATTAGACAAATATGAACACTTGGATATGGAAACTGTTTTTTTTTTATCTTGACTTTTCCTCGAGCATTCCTCTTGATATTAATAGAAGCTTGGGTCAAAGCTCTAAACATAAATGAAGTATAATTGCCTGTGATTCTTGTGATTAGCCATACCTATTGCTACACTATTACAAAATGCCATTATCCCAAATACCTTTCAGCAATTTTCCATGTGCTCTTTCAGCGTTACTAATTTGTGATTTTCAGTATGACTTGTTTTAGGTATATTGACAAGTGGCATATAACTACTCAATCAAGCATATCAAGTCCTTTAATTTGGCCTAATTCAGGCATCAATGAAAGGTGTGAAGCTTTTACACTTGCTCTACTGAAACTAATGTCCATCAGAAAGCAAATTGATTTTCAGTTTCAATACAAATCAAAATTTGATAACATGAAAAAATGTTGTCAACCCTGCTAAATTGGTAATGAATGAACAAAGTAAAGTGACTGTTGAATATCTGCCTCCCATTTTCCTTTTCACTGGTGTATAATTTCTAGCCATTCAAAGTAATTTTCTAAAAGATGAAAAGTCTCAGTAACTTTTTGCATATCTACTTTGTTTAATACTCCAGATACACCTTTTGGTCATATTCTATGTTACCATATTTCACACAAGCAAAATAAATGGATCTTTTGGTATAAGTGTTTCTGACTTGGCAAACAGCCAAATGCAAGAGACAAAGCTGAAAATGCATGTGAAGGAGAGAATGTGTCTCTACCAAATGTGGCTTCATCTTCCATTTTCCCACAGATACACAGGTGGTTGGCAGAGAAATATATATCACTTATAACAGTTTTGAAAGTCAAATAAGAAAGCATGAAGATTATGTCTATAGTTCCTTTGCTTGTGGAAGCTGTAATTCCCCTAATAACACTGATTAAGAGACATGTCTGCTTTTGTTGCCTTTATATTGTCAGTGATCTAAGAAATCTTAAACAGTTCCACAATTATTACCTATAAAGACTGAAAAATGTCTGGTGTTGCTTTTAGTTAATGTTTTTATTTATCAGAAATTCTGGAAGCAATACACATAAAATAGGGTTAATCAGTTAATCCTTGATATCATCTCTCTAACATCTTTAACACATTAATGTTTTGGGCATATCCTCTGTGTCCTGATCTATGCCTGGAGATCTATATTTCTTCTAACAGGCTTATGAGCAAGTCGTTAATAGCATAGAAACATTTGTTTTATAAAACTGTGTTGTGGCTTAGGAATGGCAATAGCGCTCCCATTAAAATGAAAAACCAGAAGCCAGTCCTCTCCCCACCCCCTCCAGTGAGAAAGAGACAAAAGGCAAAGAGCCCAAGTTGAGAAAAAAACAAGTTACTGGCAACCGCAATGAGATAAGAGAACAAACAGTAACAGCAACAATATTAAAAACAAGAGCATACAAAAAAAGAGTGATTTACATACAAAAAGTGCTTACCAACTGACCCAATCTGGCGCTGTGTGGTCCCCAGAAAGAAAGAACAAGATAGCCTCTGGGCCCTCTACGCACATGTTTTTCCCCCTAAGATCAAGACAATGAACAATGATGTCAGGGCCAGCATTACCCCACCGCTCTATTCACCACTCGCTCCTCCGGAAAAGGACAAAATGCTAGTGGGACCTCCACATGCTACCTTGTTTCCTCCAGTGATGGGGGTGGTATAGAATAACAACCAAGACACGCCCACGTGGCTCCAGGCTATGCCCCCTCACATCCTTGGCTAAAACTAGGCCAAACTATAAAACCATTAATTGCAACAAAGAAACTGCAATATCTCCAGAACAATGCCCATTTATGCAGAAACCACCACTCCCTATTAAGCTAATTTTATTTAATTTTGTTTTACATCTACCCTTTCCAAGATTTTTCTCAGGAAGTCTCTACACTGAATCAGTATCTTAATGGCCTGCACATTTATTTGCCATACTATGGTATTTTAAGTGAAAGTCCTCATTGATTTCTACAAAAGACAACTTAGGAACAGCGTGTGTTGCCTAACAAATGGTAGGACCCTTAACAGATTCACCAGTTATAGAATATCCATCTTTATGTGGTATGAACAAGAAATCAAAATCTAGTAGAGTACATCAAGATAGAGCACGTATAAGAAAGATTGTGGTCCTTGTATGAATTGTATTGATTATGTTCATGTCCTTGACTTCTACAAATCTAGTTGATTTTCAGGTGAAAAATTTGGAATCCAAATAATAGAAGTTATATGATTTAACTGTAATCAAATGTAGATATATATTCTCATACAGTGATTAATTTGCAACTCAGTTTACATCTTCAGCTCAGCTAGTTCTGCCTCTGAGACTCAGCTATAGTGCTTTTGGTTCTCCTTGAAACTTCTCATTTAAAAGACACTTCTAGAGAGCTGAGTCTAAATCGGACTACAACTGGAATAGGGTTTAGTCATCCTCTAGCGCCCTCTCTTGGCTCCATTCTTTGTTACAGTATAATTGAGAAGCATGTGAAATTCCACACACGCTAAAAATGTTCTGAAGGTTGCCTATACCCATGCTACACAACAAATTGTTTGCTGTTATGTTCTTCTAAGATGCGTGGAAAAGCTGGCTTTCAAAACATTCCAAGACAAGGCTCTGGACCTTATTTGTCTCAGTTCTTGCATGAATGACCTGAAATCTAAACTTTGCAACGTAGGATGGACAAAGCCATCCTTATCATTTGACATAAATGCAAAAGAAGACTTCATCTTGTCTTTGGAGGTATAGCTGGAGTTTGCTTTGGAGAAAGAACTCTGAATCTGGCTCATAAATGGATGAAGGTATTTGGTTCATAAACTTAGGCATATATATATGGTAGTTGGGATGCACTTAAAATATCCAGTTAGTTGACTGAAAGTGGTCTACCTCTCAGTGTGCAAACAACTTTTGGACCCTCCTTTAGAAACAAAATACATAGAAGGGTACTATGCACAAAGTCTTCCACAAGAAGACAGGAATTTTCCACCTACCAACTCTCTGAGATACCAGCTAACAGTCAAATCTTAACCAGAAACTCTGTAGCCCCACTAGGAAGCTACACAGTAGAGCCAGTTCAACCACATCTGACTTGAATATGCCTGAGTCTTTGGTGGGATTTAGTCCTTAGCCTATAGGAAGGGGAAATCTTCTTGTCCCGATAGATGTTTTCTGTAATTCAGGGATAACAGATAGTGTGTTTGTTTCCTTTTGGAAGATCAAAGTGACTTCAAAGAGATTTTAGGAAGGGAGAGTCTTTCCCACAGCAGCCATTGCTCCTTTTCTCATGCTGCTGTAAACAGAAATACTAAGTCCCATCTCCAAAACATTTAAGACTCCATTTTCCTGTGGTAGGAATTGCCTGGCTTTGGGTTAATTCCAGTGTCTTCCTGTAGTGGCATCACATTCAATTCTTCTTGAACTTCTTTTTTAAGGTCTTATGTTAAATTTTTGGTGGAAAATAATCTAATATCATTAAATATGTTTAGTTTTGACCCCAAATCCAGTCATGATCTCCATATTTAAAAGCTCATTACTGTGGGCTAGTTGTCTGTTACGACAGATGTCATTAGTTTGAACTGGAAAGGAAAAGAACAATGTCTGCCTGTCAAATCTGAACAGGAAGAAGTTGTTTGTGCTGGTTTTGGTATGCTTCCTAACTCTAAAGGTAGTAGGAAGACACCTGCCATTTTGTTAAGAACTTTGACAATGAGCTTCTCTCCATCTATGTTCAAATTGTTAGTCCAATGTCTTTGTTAAATTCATGGCTAATTGTTCTGTGTATGTTTTTGCATGCAGATTTACTATGTGGACTTCTAACTTCCTTGATCCCCAATGTAACAGTGTGTGAAACAGAATCAACTTCTTTTTTTTTTCAATTGAATCCTGTAAAGTTTATTTAAATCATCAAGACCTTTAAAGTCCTCAGGGCAAGAAAGTAAAAAGGGGTGCAAAAAGTCATTAAGATTTCTTTAGCTGAGTAAAAGAGGTAGAAAGCAATATTATTATTAGAATGGTGGAAGAGAAAACAATAAAAAAGCTGGAAAGAAGGCTCTTTAAGCAGGTGAAAGACTGTCAGACAAGATCATCATTTAGGGTTTTACCAGGGTGGGTTCTTATGAGACTATAAATACAGAAAGCACAGTCTACATCAGTAGAAAAATAAATCCAATAGTAAAATCAATGTGATTAATGGCACTTGGGAATTTTGGAATGAATGCTCCCTCAAACCACTCTTACAAGGTGGAACAGAAAGTGATGTGGAAAGAAAGAACAGGAAAATGACGATATGGTCTCTTGAGCAAAGGGCTGACGGGATAGTTTATGTACTGTAGGCAAAAGCACAGACCCCTGAAAGCAAAATCCTCCCTTGAGTCCAGAAACATTGGTAGTATAAATTTGCCACAATATCTATGGCAGTTAACCAGATGACTAGTGTGACATTCTCAGTCTGAAATATCTCATGCATTCCTATAGGTGAAAAATACTTGCTAACAACGATTGTCTCCTTGTTCCTCTATCTGATTCTAGAACAGTTTTCATTAACAGTGGTCAGTCTCAGGTTTTAAAGTTATTAAGCAAAGTAGACCAAAGTGTGCTCCTAATTTAAATACTAATATAATAGAATGAAGTAATTTAATACTGTTGATTGTTGATAGGAAAGGGAGGAGGTACTCTATAATACTCAAACATTTAATCCAGAAAAGGCAATAAACTGTCCCATGTCATTTTCTGACACTGCATTTGTTTGCATTCCTTGATAATGATCACCACTGAAGTTCCAAATGTTGGCATGATGGTTTGAGATGAGAATTGTGAGGTGCATTTTTTCATGCATGTTTCATCACTGAAATATTATCAAGATGAAGCACTGACTGCTAATCCTCTCTTGCAGTTTGTCTTCCCTGAAAATCCAGGCCTGTGACCTTGCTGATGTGGGCTATGGTGACAAATCTCTCGCTAAAATCATTCATTTCTTTATAAGGAAAATATAGTTTTCTGGGATATGAAAGAAGGGGAAGTTACTGCCTCCCTTGTCCTGTTTTCTAAAGTCAGGGAAAGGTTGGAGTTGTATTTTGGTCCAACAGTTTAGATGAGCCTCATGGCTGTGTCAGCTGTTGCAATATAAAGTGAAGGAGGTATTGAGGAGAAGTTGGATAATAGTGAGAATGAGGAGATTAGTTCCTATAGCTGAAAGATAACATCAGTGATGGAGCTGAGCATCTTTACTTCTCTACCCAAATGGAACTGTTTTATTTCTGAGCTGAAGGTAGAACATTCCTTGTAGCAGTATAGTGATCCTCTTTTTTGTTTTTGGACAGAGATATTCAAAAACATTGCAAGCAATCCTCATGTGAGAACGCTGTGGCATTTGACACAGGATTATCAGCACAGGCATTTTCTCTAGGCTAGGTAGTGACATAGGAGAAGATGAGGACTATAATTTCAAATATGAGGGCTGATTGCTCAGTCATACTGACTGCAGTTGACCTTTAAGAAGATCAGCTTATTTGGGACCAAAAAGCAATAGGTTTCCTGTAAAGTTCTCTGTGCCTGATTATTGTTATTACCCCAGACTGAACATTTCTCTCCTTCCGCAGCTGAAATTTTAATTGGATGTTCTGTTCCTATAACAGCTGCTAAGAAGCTTTGTTCTTCCCCTAACTGCTCTATTACAGTTACACAGCATCAAATGCAGATAATTTTTTTTTAATCCATGAATACTTAATTTTTATCTCATTTCAGTTCATTTGGCTTCTTAAGAAATGAATGGAGCCTTAGTGTGGTTTAAAAGTATTGCTGGTTTTCTTGGATTGACAGGCACCGGCATACTGGCATGTTGAAGCTTTGTTTGTAGATGATGCCTAAGTGTGGTGAAGATATGCCAACATTCATCCTCAGCATGTTGCAGCTTGCTAGATTTGCGCAAGAAAAGCTCATAGCCTTGTGTATGTATTTTGCAATACCACAGGGAAAGCTGGATCTGACAGATGAGGAAGAAGATCTATTGATGTTTCACTACTCTAAGCCGTAAATGCCTTTCAGAGCCACCACCTGCACATTTCCTCAGGTTGAGCTTTATCTCTCCTTGCCCAAAACAGAATAGTTTCTCCTCATGGAAGGCCAGCAACATGTCCTTTCCAGGCATCTCCTGCTCAAATTCAAATTCTGGGATCTAGTCCAGGGATTCATGGTGCGATTTGGAGGATGGCCAGCACACACATTGTGCTGTGCATTTCCTTATCTGAAGAGGCAGCTAGCAAATGCTGTCATAAGAACAAGCCCATTTTTTCTCCATTCATTTGATTTTTTGAGTTGCACTACTCTTGTGTCTCTAAAGCTGATTGGAAGGCCTAAGAAAGGACTGTGAATAAGCCAATCACCAATCTGTGTCCTGAATATTGACTTTGGCTACTAATAGGAGCATTTAGATACAGGAGCAAGTGCTCTTATTGGTTGCCAAAGGACAGGATTGCTTACTAGAAAAATAGAGCTGACAATCTGCTTCACAGGGAAAATACATCTGGGCTCACCTTAAGTGTGTTGGCCATCTTGGAAAACAAAATATCAAGGCCAATGAAATAAAATGGATGATAAATAGAAATATTCACTTGCTGTTTGCAAGTAACTAATACTCCATATATGCCCAAAAATAAGGAACTGCATGTAGTCTGTGATCCCTGATTAGAAACAGTAGATTAACACTTAGTTTGCTGGTAGTTTGAGAATGGTACGGAGTAATGGATGCTCTGTAGATGCTAAGGGCAAACTATGTTAAAATGAAAATATAATTATTGAAAATGGTTTACTGATCTTATTTTACACCTCTGTTTTGTGTTCAGGCAAATAGATGATTTTAAAACACTTGTTTCACTATCCATTTATGTTCTATCTTCTTCTATATTTTAATACCTAATAATTTTCTATTTCCTTAATATTTGTTTCATGTGGCTGGTCCTTCTTTTAGAGAAGATCTTAGGGTTCAGTAGCTCAAAAGCTAGAAGAGATTTTGCCTTCCTTATATTGCTTATTTAATCAGAGCTAATTTAAAAACAGTTTTCAAGAATAGGTAAATATTTTCTCATGAGTTCAAGGTCATTTGGACACCTAAAATTTGAACAGCCCAAACTAAGCATTCTCAAAGTCTCTAGTAATTTTTGAGTGAGTCATATGCCTTTCTTGACTTTCTAATATTTTTTCTTTTTAATTTCCTATAGCATATTTCTGTTCTTCTCCCTTTGTTCCTTGCACTTCTTTCCACATCCTACAAGATTCCTCTCTAATTCTCATAGTTTTCCTTGCATCCTAATTATTTGCGTACTGTTAGGAAGCCTGCACATGATTTTTCAGACTTCTGATTTAATGATCTCAAAACCGTGCCAGCAACAGTAATACTATTTTGAAAAGGTTAATGATAGAGTATCATCACCATCTATGCTAAGTCTGCTGGCAAAGCCTGAACTCACTCCAAGCCAGCAGCAGGTTATCCAAAGTAACCCAGTCCCTGGGAAGAACAGGGTCTGGTGAGGAACCCTGAACAAGGAAACTCATAGCAGTACTTACTCTACACAGTTGAGGAAATAAGGCATAGAGCAAAAGACATAGATATGTAGAGTGAGTAAGCAATGCTCCTTTGCTTGGAGCTTTCTATTCTGCTCTCTGAGGTCAGCTGGTTGTTCAGGTCTAAGGACTCTGCAGTGCTTTTGTAGGAGTAACTCTTGTAGATGGTGCACCTGTAATCCCAGTAGTTAAACAAGAGGATCTTGCTATCTGTGCAGAAGGCCATTCAATGGTGAAATGGAGCTGCACTTCTTCTTTCTCAAACAGCCTCACATCAACTCTTAGAAACACGTCTCAGAATGAAAGCTTGTTATCAGGACAAAATGAAGTAAACAACAATACACATCGACTATCCTGGAAATCAAATGTGAATGTCAAAATACCATACTGTGTCTTCTTTCAGGTTTCTAAGCTCACACCTTTAAAATTCAAATGTGCATGTGAGCTGCCTGCAAGGAATCCACTTTGTTTCGGAGAAGACTGCAGACTGATAAGAGCATGCAGTGCCTATCAGTGATGCAGGTGCTGTTGTAGATCTTGGCCTGCATCACTGGGGCAAATGTAAGAAAAATCTAATTGTTCCTCAGAACTTGCCTTTTCAGGATTTTTCCAAGAAGTATGTCTAAAGATTACAAATAAGTTATTAACAAATATTAAACTTACAATTAAAGCTTAATAGTATGCAGCATTTATAGACTAATTGAAGAAATAGTTTGGAATTATACTTGGAACAGATGTGCAACTGATTTTGTGTACTAGTAAGTTGTTAGTAGCATGCTACAGTTCAGAAGGTATTGAAAGGTGGAGTTACTCTAATTTTCCTCTAGGACACCTACTTTTTTTCACAACTACAAGCAGACTCCTATCTGTTGACTTCTACCAAGTCCATTGAGCTCGAGTTGCTGTGGTTGTCGTTGCTTGGCTCCTTCAGACACCATTTTGAAGTTAATGGGGGTATGATTAAGGATGTTCAATAATTCTGCAGACCTGCCACAGTCTAAGGTTTCCCTTGATCTTTTTGTCCATTATTTCTACTCATCGATATTATTTCTGCAGTCCTTGCTCACATCATCATCTTTGATTTGGCTCTTTTTTTACTGAATTACCTTTTATATGGATCAGAATAGTGTGGGTAAAGTGGCAAAGAAACAGCAATTTTGGAATCATCAAAGCATATTCCATGCTTCTCCAATGTAAAGTCAGCAAAATCTTTGTCATAATGCAATCCTCCTATTTTATAAATAGGTTCCTTTGAATCCTTTGTTATCATTTAACATGCTTGCAGAATTTCTTCTTATCCAAGTAACTGTTTTCATCCAGATATAATTTGCTTTCTATCTTACACTGGCTTTTAATAGAATACTGTAGATAAATTTTGCTCCTTAGGCAGTATTCTTAAGTCTACAGGATCATTTCTGTTTTAATTTTTTTTTAATAGGTCTTTGTATTTTACTTTACGTTGTTATATAGGGTGCTTGGGAAATGCCTGTAAAACTTGTGTAAGATTCAGAAGTTTGTACTTATTGTTATGAAGGATGAACCTTAGATTGGGAGGGGAATGTAAACAAAATCTGGGTAGTATTCCTAGCTCAATTATAAACGTTTGTCTTGGGAAGCTTGTGAAACTACTCACTTGCTTGAAGTCAAATATGCACTTAGCTTTTTTCAGTCATGATTGAAATGCATAATTAAGCACAATAAAACCCAACAAAATCATGAGAACATTACATGTGTATCACATAGTAATGGTATACAAAGTAATAATAAAAGTGCTGGTTTTCAACAATAATAATTCCTATGTCTGAAATTGAAAATTTCCTAAGGCTTTTAATATTCTGTGGAGATGTTTTTACATCATTGACATGCAACTATCTTATTCATGGTTGAGTATCAATAATTTGTGTTTACCTATCCAAACACATTAATCAGTCATCATTTTCTTATCAAAGGGATGACTGCTGATTTGGAGAACTGAAAGTGTCCATCTATTATAAATTTTATGTTTCATTTTCCAGGGTCTTGAAGAGAACATATTGTATCTCCCAAAAACACCATTTGTAAAACATAGCGACAGGCATTTCAAAGAGCTCCCCAAATGGACAACACTATAAAAATAATATATGAAATTAACAACATCACTATTGTTTGTGATGGAAACAAAGATCCAGCGGCATTCAGGTTTAAACAGAGTTTTGCTATCAAATGCAAATCAATTCCTAATATGATAATGTTATTTTAAATAGTAAATAACAAAAGGCAAGAAGACTCTTGCGGAGACTTCTAAAATGAGGCTTTCTAGGTGATTTTGTCTATTGTTTTATATATCTAATAATACAGGAAAACAGTGTGTAGCCACACCATAATTTCAGTTTGCTGAGTGTAGCTTTCTTTAATGTCAATAAGAGGTATGCAATGTGGGGCACAACATGTCTCAGTGGAGCAACTTCCAGTAGTCTTGAAGATAGTTGGAATGTTGCTGTTAGTCTTAAGGGGAATCAAGATTTAGACCAAGGCACTGGAACAAAAACAGTAAAAACCTCCCAAACTGATCTGTATGCTTCATTGTTCAAATGTTCTTCATTTTTTTGTTGATCACAGTTATTTTGTTATGAAAGGAACTGTGAAGTTGTCAACACATATATCTCCAGAGATTTTGTCATTGTCATTTTTTTCTGTGTTAAATCACTACTAAATTCAAATATACCAACCATTTTAAAGAGAAATCACTAAGCTTTAATTCTGCAATATCCAGAGAACTCTTTCTACAGTTGATGGAAAAGGACACCTCCAGAGGCTGTTCTGTCCCAACAGGGTCCCTCAATGAGTAGGGTGATCTGTACTTCCAGTGTGACTGGTGACAGAAGACAGCAGGTGGTAAGCTTAGTTTAATTGTAAAATGGTTTCCTGGATAAAGCAAAATAGTTTTAAAAATCTGTCTACTTCAGTGAGTAGTGATGGAGGGTGTAGGTCAGGTGCATCATAGAATCATAGTATCATTAATGTTGGAAAAGATCTTCAAGATCAACTAGTCAAACCTTCAACCGAGTACCACTGTGTGCACTAAACCATATGGTGGAGAGCCATGTTGTGAGACACTGGATTTGAATCTCACTGGATTATTTAATTATTGGGTCAGAACCAGCTCAGGTGTGTGTATATGTAGGGGGTAGGGGCCAGGCCTACAGCCATGGAACTCACAACACTGCAGCTGCATGGGACAGCACAGGGAAGCTGCATGCCAGAGCTGTCAGTCAAAAGGTTTGCCTGGTAGTCTGCCCACATCATGGCCACTGAAACCTCTGAATGGCTGCATCAGCCCTCACTCTGGCCTGGAGGCCACTGAGTGGTCAGTGAGCTGGATGCCTTGCTTGGGAGGAGTGGCCACAGCAGCCAAACCACCTAAATACAGGAGCACATGGGCACCACCTTGCCTTTTGTCTTAGGACCTGCCATTGCCATGCGAAGCCAGGACTTCCATAAGACTCTTTGGTGGTGGCTGTTTAATGGTCTTATTCTAATATCTTTCTTTACTCCTTTTCCCTTCTCTCTTTTCTCCTATTTCTTTTCTTAATCTCTTTTCTTTCTTTACTCTTTCTTAATAACTTGGGTAACATATAACCGATAGTTTGTATTTTACTAGGCTGTGTGAGTTAGTGTGTGCTGGGTGCTTTGTGGAATGTTTCTTTTCCTTGGTTGTATGTTACTCCTCTGAAAATGTTGCCAAAATGTCTATTTTCTCACTAAATTAAAGCAAATCTCTTGGGAAATGCATGCAGCATTCCCTCTTTATGTGATCCCGAGGTATTAAGAACCAAAGACTTTGCAAAAGTTCCGTGGGAACTCTTGGAGTTTTAAATACAAATAAAATGCCTGGGCAAGCGTGTGGCTTTTATCTGGGGTCTTACACGTCTACTCATTTTTTGGATACTTCCAGGGATGGTGACTCCATCACTTTTCTGGGGAGTCTGTTCCAATGCCTGACAACTCTTTCAGTGAAGAAATATTTTCCTAATATCCAACTTGAACTTGCCCTGCTGAAACTTGAGGCCATTTTCCCTTGGTCTATTGCTAGTTGCCTGGGAAAAGAGGGTGATCCCCACCCCACAACAACCTGCTTTCAGGTAATTGCAGAGTAATAAGATGTCTCCTGAGCCTTCTGTTCTCCAGGCTAAACAATCCCAGCTTCCTCAGTCACTTCTCGTAAGACCTGTGCTCCAGACTCTTCCACCAGCTCTGTTGCCCTTCTCTGGACACACCCCAGCACCTCAATGCCTTTCTTGTAGTGAGGGGCCCAGAACTGGACACAGCACTTGAAGTGTGGCCCCACCAGTGCTGAGTGCAGAGGGATGATCGCTGCCCTGGTCCTGCTGGCCACACTATTGCTGATACAAGCTAGGATGCCCTTGGCCACCTGGGCGCACTGCTGGCTCATGTTCAGTCTGGCTGTCGGTCAGCACCTCCAGGTCCTTTTCCACTAGGCCATTTTCCAGCCACCCTTTCCCAGGCCTATAGCACTGAATAGTGTTGTAGTGACTGAAGTGTAGGACCTGGCACTTTGCCTTGTTGAACCTGACAATTTGCCTTAGCACATCTATTCAGCCTCTCCAGATCCCTCTGCATAGCTTTTCTACCCTCCAGCAGATCAACACTCCCACCCGACCTAGTGTTGTCTGTGAACTGACTGAGGGTGTTTGCAATCTCTTCATTCAGATCATCAGTAAAGATATCAAAGAGCAGTGGCCCCAACACTGAACCCCAGGGAACACCACCTGTGACTGGCCACCAATAGGATTTAACTCTATTTACTGCCACCCATCTAGGTAGATTTTAACTCAGAGAACAGTATAACTCTATAAGCCATGGACTGTCAGCTTCTCCAAGAGAATTCTGTGGAACACAGCATCAAAGGCTTTACTGAAGTCAAGACAGGCAATATCCACAGCCTTTCCCTTGTCTACTAGATGGGTCACCTGGTCATAAAAGGAGATCAAGTTGATCAATAGGATCTACATTCCACAGCCCCATGCTCACTAGGCCTGATCTGCTAGCTGTCCTACATGTGCCATGTGATCACACTCAGGATAGCCTGTTCTATAACCTTCACCAGAACCGAGATCAGGCTGACAGCTCTGTAGTTCCCTGGATCCTTCTTCTTGTAGATGGGCTAACCTCACATTGGCTAACCTCCAGTCAACTGGGATCTCCCTGGTTAGCCAGGACTGCTGATAAAGGATGAAGAGTGGGTTGGAGAGCTCTTCCAACACCTCTCTTAGTACCCTTTAGTGGATTGCATTCAGTCCTATAGACTTGAGTGTCTAGGTGGCAGAGCAGGTTAGTGACTACTTCCTCCTGATTACTGGGGGATTATTCTGCTCTCTGTCCCTGTCTACCAGCTCAGGGGCTGGTACTTTGAGAATAACTGGTCTTATTGTTAAAGACTGAGGCAAAGAAGGCATTAAGTACCTCAGCCTTTTCCTTCTTGGTGGCAATATTTCCCCTGTATCCAGTAAAGGATGGAGACTTTTCCTGGCTCTTATTTTGTTATTAGTGTATTTGTAAAAACATTTTTTGTTATCTTACACAGCGGTGGCCAGATCAAGTTCTAGCTGGTCTTTTGCCTTTCTAATTTTCTCACCGTATGACTTAGTGGCATCCTTGTACTCCTGAGTTGCCTGCCCCTCCTTCCAAAGATGGTAGAGTCTCTTTTTTTCTCTTAGTTCCAGTGAAAGCTCCCTGTTCAGCCAGACTGGACTTCCCCACTGGCTGGTCTTACATCACATTGGTATTATTTGATTTCAGTATAATTTCTTTAGATCTACACAAGTGCTAGTCACAAACAAGCACCTTTTTTTCTGGCATGCTCTGACCTTAGCTTAACTTCATGTCCTGACTGCAGGTTCAAGAAAACCCCATATATGTCCAATGCACTTTATCATTGGACTGTACGTGATGTGAAAAGTCATATGCAAAGTGAATGTGCTAGGAAGGAGTGACTTGGTAAGAGAGCTTAAGTAGTGCCTGAATCACTTATTAGCAGATTTGACATCATTAACCTTTCTAAGTAGTAGAAATGTTTTAATTCTTATTTATAAATGGAGAATTAAGAGATAGAGAAAATAAATGTTTTGATCAAATCTAGGCAGTCATCTTTGTCACAAGACTGGAACCCTAACTTTCAAAGACTTAGTTCTGTGCCAGTTTTACTTATAAGTGTAGTAGTTGTTATTAGGATGTGGTAAACATCATGAACTACAATGAGCTACCCATCCTAGAAAGTCTTTGGTTGCACATCACTATTCTTTTCTTTCCTGTTTGCAGGTTTTAAGTTGGCATATCTACTGCCATTTTTTTCCCCATTCTCTCTTCTCTCTGCTTATTCTTTATTCTGCCTAGTCTCTAATCCAATTTCATTATATTTTTCATTATTAATTTTATTTTCCATCTTCATATCTGTTCCCACAGGTGAAATGTAGGAATACATAAAAGAAAAGCTCCATAGCACTCAATTTCAACCCAATAACATCTCAGTGACTTTCGAGTTATCACAGACAAAATGAAGATGCCTGTGATTAGTTGTAATTCATTATTCTCCCAGACATTTGGTGAAAGATATTAAATGCAATCATTTCAGTGAATCAACCTGCTTCCCTTTAGAATATAGTAAATCATTCCAGAATAAAAAGGAAAGGCTAATACCAGTCACTAATCAACTATTAGCTCATTGATGCTTTCATTGATGTGAATTAGTATAATAAATCCTAAAACCAGCAGTTACTGTTTGAGGTAAAAGCCAATATCATTGCTAAGTGTCACACAAGCATAAGAAAGCAGTACATGACATTATTTAGCAGTATGAAAAGATTTTGTATAGCATTTTGCCTCCTAGACATGATGTGCTTTATCACCTTTTGCTGATAATAAATTGTGCATCGGAGCCTTCCTCTTCAATACAGGTGTCATGGATGGAGCCACACACTTCACTTGTAAGAGAGAAGGAACAATATATTTTATTGATATAACAAAGTTTGATGGTAAATGTGGCAGTGGTTTGACAAGATTTGATGGCAAGGTACACTGATCATTTACTGCATAGAGGACAGGGTTGGACAAAACTGTCAAGGAGACCCTCCTGTTGAGTCATGAGGTTCAGAAAGGACCCCCTGATGTCCTAAACCCCCATCAGAGAGGAGTTTAGGTGCTGCTGGATCCATTCCTAGTCCCAGACTTGGTAAATGGTTTATGTCTAAAGGATCACATACACATGATCAATCCTTTATAGCACTTAGCTAAGATTTCAAAGTTGATTGACTTACAGTCTTATTTGCTTGCCAGAAAGACTTCAGGGTCACTGTTCCACAGAGTTCTTGGCTACCTTGTTGTCATCTCTCCCCAAAGTCAAGAGTAAGCTGGATGCAGCTCACTGCATCACAGCCGCCACTTGTTATGACTTAGGTGGTGGCAGTGGTGAACTCTGCCACAACAGGTATACAGAGAGTGACTCACATATATCCTGAAGAATCTGAAATTAGTAGTAAACTTATTCAGATGTTGGGTAGTTAAGAGTAGACAACAGGGCTTAGTGTAGGTTTTTTGAGTCATTCTTGGTCTACATTCTAGTATTTTCCAAAGGTCATATCATGGATCATATACTCCAGAAAATGAAATTTCTATGTTTCTCTTTGAAGTACTGTGGAGGCACAGAGATGCTTAGCTTTCACAGTAGTCAGGATCAAGCTGCTTAGATTATTTGATCAATTTTTAGGCAAAAAAGTAAGTCTCTTCTGAGACTATTAATGGTATTTGCAAATGAAGCCTGAAATAGGATCAGAATTTGTGAATTCTCCTTCATGAAAATATATATACATTAAAAAGGCATCTGAAGTATATTTCTGAGTGAGTGTACATATTTTAAGACTACATTTTACGGTTATATTAATTAATCATGCTTTATACATTCTCTAAGCATATTCAAATTTAGTAAATGTAGTAGTCATTGGCATTTGGACTAGATAATTTTTATAGGTCCCTTCCAATTGAAATATTCTATTCTACTCCAGACTATTCTATTCTAAGATTTTTGAGGTGCAGACACCATGATCCATAAGGAGGAGAGTACATCTCATCTGTAAGGGCAGAATCACATCCTGAAGTGCTGCAAGCCACAGGAGATGGGAATATGGGACAGCTTGTTCTAGTTGGCCAGAGCTGTGTGATCGAGAAACTGCTGAGAACAGTGAGACTGATGGTGAAGGGTTTGTGCTCATGGCTAAGCTTTATGCTCACAAAGTTGTGTCTGCTTCTCTGCAATCGGTAGAGATCTGTCAGCATTTTTGTGACAAACAGGTATTCTGGTATTAAGCTTGAGCAGCTTTGGTCTTTTAAATGCTTCCTGAGTAATAAAGGAAGAAAACCCATACAAATGAAAGTAAGTGCAATTCCAAAAATACGCACATTCAACTCACACGATACTGCTGTCATTTCCTCCATGAAAAGTGCTGAACAGATCACAATACCTCTGTGTTTTCTGAGTTTTCTCTCATTTTGGAATGAAATGAAAATAAACAATATTTTTGTAACCTACTTGTTAGTAGCAGTTCTAGATATTCAGCTATCCTCTTCACATTGACCTTTTCTATTTATTCTTTCTCCAAAGATGTCTTTCTTTACTTAGCAGCATTGGGAACTGCTATTCAAGACACTGAGAAAAAGAAATGTCTGTAGTTTGCCTGTCCTAAACTATCAATTAATCTTGAATTAGATTGGTCTCCAAGAGAGCTGGTGACAAGAATTTTGCAATAAAACCACTGAAGACATAGTATTTACAAAGTTCTGTGTAATTAATTTCTGAAAATACCTCAAAACTGCCCTTCTGGTAAATTTTATTGGCTGAAGAATATGTTTGCTTATGCCTATATCAGAAAGATCCGATGCCAGGACCACTAGTTTCAGAACAGTGTTGCTACCATTTAACTGCCCAGCCTAAGAGATTGTGGATTCGGGGGTTGTGTGGGCAGCTGGAGGCTTGGGCAGATGACCTGCAAGGACTGACGCTGCTGCACACCATGACACCACCGGCAGAGCAAGGCTGCTCTGCAACAAAGGTTTAGCAGTGCTGAATTAGTTTTAAGAAGAGATTGTCTGAAGACTTTCTGATGACTGAGTGAAGTCAGTATGAGGCAGATTACAAAAATTTACAGAGTTTTTCTCTTCTCTTCTCTTCTCTTCTTTTCTTTCAAGGTCCTGAAGGTGCAAAATAGAGTCATGAGTTTTGCTTTTGGCGTGAAATGAAATTTGAATCTTTTTAATTTTTATTTCATGTGTGCTCTATGTCATGTAGTTTTATAGTGTGTTGTGCCTTCCCTGAGGCAGGTGTCACTTTTTTTTTCCCCATGGTGTTCTATATTTGAAGCTTCTAGAAATTACCTTTTTAATGGTATGGATGCATTGAATGTACTAAGCAGTTAAAAACTCTACAGTAACTACCATGTAAATTAACAGAAGTTATTGGCCTAAGAAAATTATATTATGGCTGAATTTTATTCCTTTATCATGTTATCTTTTACTTATACAGCCTTTACTGTTGATTTTTTTTTTTGCAAAATTCCTATTTATTATTTAAAGTTACATTAGATGAGCTGCCAGTGTTTTCTTCAGCTAGGCAACTATTTTCATTCAAGTAAAATTGCTCTGCTCCCAATGTTTGATTTTATCAGCACATTATAGATTTTTTTTTTAATTGAGGGCAAATTATTACAACTTGAAAACTGTCTAATTTTTGTGCACAGTAAATTGTTCCTATATGATTTATAATTGTGTGGGCATACCCATCTTAACATTATAACATACTACATTTTGGTAACTGTGGTACTATTATCAGATACCACTTAAAAATATTTCTAGTGACCTTTTCATACAGGAAACAGATACTTTAGCTCATTGATTTTAGAAGAAGCTGGGTATATTCACTGTGACTATTATAGTTTGTAATAGTTTCTTTACAAGTTTTTAAGTATATCAGAATTCCCTGTCCACAATAGAGCTCCTACCATATGTCAGGTAAAAAAATTGTATTTTGAAACCTCCCTAAACACCTACTTTTCAACAGTGGTTATTAAGGTTATTTATGGACATATCTGTTCTCAGCGTGTGGAATTCATAGCCACAGGATGTCATAGAATAAAATATCAGAGCTAGATTTGAAAAGTATCTGGCTCATTTTATGACTAGAGTAATGTTTGTGGGCAGTACATCCCTTAACATGGCAAGCCTGTGCAGGTACAAGTGTGAGAGCAGATTCATTGCCTTGAAGGAGAAAGGAACTTAAAATCTGTCTTGTTCTTTGCTGAAGGTCATTCCATTTTTCAACACTCTTTTTGAAATGTGACTTTCAGAGAAGAAAAGAATAATCCACAGGTTCATTTTTAATACTTGTTAGTGCTCGTCTCTGGATTTATTCCAGATCCAAGCTCTTCAGATAGCCTGAATTTAGTCATGTTTTGACTGTGCTAGCCTTTGTTGTTAGCATATCATGCTAAGAGGGTATGTTCTTTGTGTCCTTTCTTTAGCAAAGCCATTTTTTAGAGAAATGGCTGCATATAACACAATTGCCATAATGATTTTACTTCCTAATATGCAAATATACATTTATCATCTTAGTTCCATATAAGTGACTTATTATTATGGTCTAGTTGATGATTTTTTTTCATCATCAGATTTTATTAGCAGTAGTTTTATTACCCATCATGGCTAAAGATACTAAATACCATTAAGCCTAAACTGGAGCCTACAAGAAACATGAATTCCCACTTCCAATTACTTTGGAAAGTCTATTTGTTACCCAGATTTTCCTCCATTAGTATGGGTTTTATTGATTTTATACAACATTATATAGTGATAAGTTAAATAAAAAAAAAATCACAGAAAATCAAATGGTTTAGATTATTCTACTACTTTACACAGTTGCCTTCTTCAACTGGATTTGCAATCCCGTAGAAATGATCACAAGTCTTAGATAAGTGGAGAGTATTAAACAACAAATGTAATGTGTTTACACAGTAAGTTTTCAGTAATACACACACACACACTCCCCCCTCCCCAAACACATGCAAATGTATACACATATGTATTTTTTCAAAAGTTTACATCATGGATAGAGGTAAAATATTAGTCTTGATAGGCTGCTCATTTGATCTGCTACAGTGATGGAATATTATTAAAAAAAAAGGTTTTTTTACTTTTTCTTTAGATTCACAATGAGATAAAAGGTTTAGCATATGGGCTGTAAGTGTCCTGTTAATTATTTAAAATTATGACCACACAATACAATGGGATCAGCCTGTCATTCCTCCAAACTGCAACACATACAGAAATGCTAAGTTCATGCACCTGCTTATACGTCAAACCACTCTTCAAAGGTCAGCTGAAGCAGATGGACCTTCCTACATATAACCAGAAATAGTAATTTTTAATAGTGTCTCTCCAAGATTCATATAAGTCTGAATCCTGATAGTTCAAATATAATCATTATTTGCTGCAAATCTGTAGTTTATTAAAATATCAAAAGCAAGAACCAACAAATTAAAAAAAATAAGTGAATGGGACAGCAAAGATCACAAAAGCCAACAAATCAGTTGCTACTTTAGGCATGTTTTTCTTGTTGTAATGACATCTATATGAGAAAATGTAGACATTTTGCATGAGAAAGTGTCCTTGGGAGCCTCCTGTGTGGGCAGCTGGCCCCAGTAGTATAGTGCAGCTGGCATCATCTAGGTGCGTTCCCTGCTGCAGCAACTCAGTGCTCCAAATGGAACTAGCCACATGTGTCCTCCATGGTCTTTGTGACAAAGCTGGAAAATGTTAATCTCATCAGGGAACATGAAGGGAACATCTTACTGCTGTCTTGTGCCTTAGAGTAGAAAACCTCTTTCCTACTGCTAGCTGAACAGACCTGTTTAAGCTGCAGAGACTCATACTCTTTTGAGGGAGCAAAGCTCTTTCTTGCTAAAGTATCAGTGGTTAGAGCATTTAGCCAGAAAATTGCACAGCAATCCTCACATATGTATACCCTACAGATCTCAGAAGAGCTACCTAACCAATTGGTTGGAGAATACCTTGGGTACAACCCCACATTAATCCAGCTGGGGCTGTGTCAGAAGAACAAATAAGAAACTACGTCATTCTGTCATGGAGGCCGGAGAAGAAGGTTCCTACTGTTGTGTTGTAGAACCCGTGGCTGTTTCTGGTGACCAGGATCTATGTAATGTGAAACACAGTGGAACACAGATCTCCTCTACTCTGAAAACTTACTGTCATGACCAGAACACTCACCAATAAGGCAGTGCTTACGTCTGGGTTTATTGCTTTTGATGTATTTTAGGAAGGCTTGAAAAATGCCCTGTGAGTAGGATTATTAGGCAAGCAGTTAGAGTTTAGATGTTACTATATTAATATATCATATCCACACTGTTACTGTCTTTGAAAACTTGTGAACAGGGAATGTCTGGGATTCAAACTTAGATGATGAATAATATAGATGCTGAAAGATTGGCTGGCTACAGATGGAGATGTCTGCCTTTCTGAATAGACTTTCTGAAAATATGTGACTCACTCTTCTAAGAACCTAAATGGGCTCTCTGGATCTCATGCACAGCCATAATTTGCAAATCTGAATGATTAAATACAACTCCTCCCATTTAAATTAGTATTTAGACAGGTTAATTAGAACTGGACTAATTCCATCCAGTGTCTCTGAAGCTTTTCTTTGTAGTGGAACAGCAGCTTTTTCTCCTCAGAAGGCTATAAAAATAATCACAGGAGGTATAAGATAGTGTGCTAGCATGGCACTCACTATGACTTTTAAGCCCAGATGCTAATGTTTTACTGTAGTCTATAGGATTCAGTCTTAAAACACTCTATAATGTGCAAACCTGTGAGCAGTCTTCACAATTGCACTTAGGTCTCCTGTAGTCATACATGTTTGCAGTACAAAATTCAAGTTCTGATTTATGAGGGGCAGAAATTCTGTAATGGAATTCCTTGCTCAGTTTATTATTTAGCAGTGGCTACCATTTATTATTTATCTGCATCTGTATTTCTCTGTTAATGTGTTTAGAAACAGGAAAATAAAGCAACAGCCTCTGCTCCATTTTAAAAGATGGGAAGAGATTGTGCTATTTAAATTTATGTTTCAAATTAAAGTAGCTGAAGAGTTGGACATTATTTATTTATTGTATTTGTTTAAAATTTTTAACATGCGAAAAATAGTATTTTTAAAATGAATAGTCCAATTCCTAAATATCCTAAAATATGAAAAAGTCATAAATTTTCCATATAGAACAGTAACATTTTATTAAAAACACTATCCATAGTCTGTACTTGCAGTCAAAGGAGAAAATATGGAAGATAAAACATTATGTCAACTTATCTTTATGCTATGAAAAATACAACTGAAAGAAAAGTTGCATTAACAAAAGAAAAGTCAAATTACTCTGTGTATATTTAAAAGAATGTCAGCTTATTTTTCATGTATTTCTCAAGAATGTAAATGATACCTGCTTCTTGTTGAGCAGACCTGATGAGTATAATATGACAAATAGCAAAACAGGACTTGTTCACCATGCTGAATTCCTTTACATTCCATTCAAGCAAAATCAAAGGTCTGTGTTTCTTATGCCAGAAGTGAAATATTATCAAGAAACCATTGCAAGCTATTGAACTGCCATGGAATGTTTTTTCCTTGTGGTTGTATTTATGGCAGTGAAAGAACACAATGTACTAATTAATTTTAACTGACAGTAGATTATTCTGCTTATTGTGAAGAGTGTGTTATGGCTATTCTGACAAGTAGATGAAGCTCTTTGCTCTTATTGTAATATTTGGGTAGTGAGTGATATTTTGGGAGTGTGACGTCTCTTTCACATAACAGATCCAGCTTTCTTTAAGATTCTGCACAGCCGAAGTATACATAGACATACAGACAGACTGATAAATACATAGATGAATGCATGTTCTATGCTGAAATGCCTAAAACTCCTTTAACTGAAATAATTCAGACCTTAACCAGCTTCCAGTTGAAGGTGTGTATTTGCTTTCTAAAGGTCATATGTGAACCAGGACACTCAGAAGAAAAGCTCCCACACCTACAGAAACAATGATTCTTTCTTCTTGTTCATGCTTAAACAACTAGTATACCCTTATGCCTTATGCAAAGGTACAGTAATTATGTGCTTTTGGTTGTGTCAGTATCTTGGGATAGGTCAGGAAAACAAGCCCATCTCTTATATGTTGTGAGGCTCTTTGTTATTATCAAATTGTCTAAAATCTAGCACAGTAAATTGTTCATTACTGTTTGAAAGCTTTTCTAGCTATATGGAATGTTTCACCACTGTGGTTCAGACTTTAAAAGTCATTATTTGGTTTGATGGGGCACATCGAGATGGGTTAAGCCAGCATTACTGGCCATTTTTCGTAATAAATAGCTCTCTTTCTCCATCCAACATAACACTTTACCAGCAATAAAGCTAGGTCTAAGCGAACTACTTCATCTGCACTTCAGTGTAGCCAAGAGCTTGGCTCATGGAAACAATATACCTGCATCAGAGGTGTGTTCACTGCCCAACGGATATGGTTGTGAGTAGCCTCTGGAGAAGAGGATGATTCGTTCAGGCACTGCAGGCACATTGCTTCCAGGTCTGAACCTAACTCATTAAAGGCAGCCTAGGGATCCCCAGGCACATTCGAAGTGTATCACTACAGTATGTGCATTTGTCTGAAACACAACTAATAACAGCTGTGGCTGACAAGGAGAGCATAACCATTTTACTTCAAGGTACCCTTTGCCACAGTGATATATATCTGTGAGATAAAACTGTTGTGGTGTACTCTGTGTGAGTCCATAGGCTGAAACGGAGAGGGGACTATCAACAAAATACAGCTGACCATGTAGGTAGTATTTTGTGTTTGTGCATCATTGATCTCCAGTGACGGCTGATTTGTTTCTAAATGGAGGTCAACTGCAAAGCTCAGGCTGCACGAGATCCAAGTGCTACTCTCTGTCATCATGACATGCTGAACAGTTACTATCAGCTAATACTCTCATTACAGAGCGAACAGTGTGGACAGAAGCTCCTGTCTTCATTTCCTCAATGACAGATACTGGGATTTAAAATTAGCACTTTCTGCTAGGACTTTGCTCTTTTGGCTTTTCATATTGCAAACATAATCTTTTTACCTCTGCATTTAGGTCACAGAAACATTGAAGTTTGTATAAATCCTGTTGTTTAATATGTGAAATACTGTTTCATTTAGATATATTTTGTATTGAACAGAACAGTATTTGAAATGAATGATGACAGCTATTACACCCAGGTGACTCAAGATCATCATGGATACTTATATACATTTTCAAATTGAAAAAGCTGAAATAATAATCAAATGCAGATTAAGTGGAAGAAGACCTCACTAGCTAAAGTATGTCTATTTTTCTAGGTTAAATGGACTCAACGATCAATTCCTCATTGTGTTCTATATGGTCATGATTAATATAGAAGATGGTGCCTATAACAACCTTGTGCTATAATTTTGGGGGTGATGATCTACATGTACATAGGCACATATTCATTCAGTTTTGTGGATTTTTACCTCAGATGGTATATTTAAGGACTGTTTAATAAGCTTCTTACAAATCAGTCATCCTAGTTCATTTTCAGGTTTTTATTTTCCTTTGGGGTCATGATAATTTTGGTAGTAAGAAACTGCTGTCACCAGATATATGGGAACATTTAATTGTTCAACAATAATCCAAATTTTAAAATCATAATATATGTCAGAGTGCCATATCTGTTATTCTGCTGAATGGACTCACTTTTATCAGCCTTTGAAGAAACATCTACGCACGTATGAACAACAGAAGAATTAATAAAAAAGTAAGAGGTGAAAAACTCATTGCCATATGTTGCTCACCAAGCCCTAGAACTGAAGTTTTGCAGTCTCAGATAATACCCTAAACTATGTGTGACGATTTGTTAGTCATTGAAAATAAGCAGTTAGGAATATAAACCACATCTCATTAGTCTAAGATTACTAATGCAGGGTCAGCCTTAGAGAGAGAATTAGAAGGTGTTACAAAATCTGTGATTCTGTGTTGTTATTCTAAAAATGTGTACAATTCTTTTATTTGACCATGTTTCATATTAGGGAAAAAGAAAGTGAAACAGATTCAAAATGCTAGAATTTATCATGTTTGTCTCCCTGTGTAATAGGAGAATATTATATTTTATTTCCTTTATTTACTATCCAAAGGATGAAAGTACAATTCCTTTGCTCAATAACTTGATCCTTCTATGCTCTTTGCACGTTACTGTAGAAACAAAAGGGAACGATGTGAATTTGTAGGGCAGTTTATGCCCACTTTCTCATTCTTAAATATAAATAAAAGCCAAATTTCAATAGATAGATAAATGTGCTGTGTCTATCAGGAGTTTAATTTCCAACATCTGATCTAGAAATCGTCTAACTTCAAAATGGTAATAGAAGACAAAGAATTACTTCAAGTCTCTGCATCTTTACTTTTCCCATTGGAAGTAGAGAAAATCAAACATAGAATAGAAAAGTGTGCTCATCTGATAATTCCTGAATGTTTCTGAACAGTTGGGAACATTCCTGCCCATTTAATGTTGTCCATAGGAAATTGCAGAAAGCCACAACCACCAGGGCATCCCAGATATGCTAAAATTAATCCTAATTGTGAGTCTGACAAGTGTGTCTGCTACCATTTTTAACATCTTTCCCATATGAGTCTGATCTAAACCTTGGGTTTTCAGGCAAGAGTGCAGCTAACTCACAGTACATTACAGATAATTTATAGAAGCCTTTCAGTGCTTGGGGATTCTTACATAGACAGATCTTTTTTGACAGATGACAGGTTTTTTTCCTTATGGTTAAGAGAGCTGGGACCCAAACTTCTTGCTGAAATGTTTTCTTATAGCAGGATCCAAGTAAGAAATTAATATATATATTCTTATATGTATATATTAATATATATCAGAAACTATTTAATAAGTATATAATTCAATTGCCCTTCAGTGTATTAGGACTGTTGGGATCTTTTAATCACGTTAGGATCTTTTAATATATCCTGATTTCAATAAATGGTTTGTTCCTTGATTAATAGCAAAACCAAATAAGTATTTCAGTTGACTTGCACATAAGTCAATGAGTGAATGTTGAGTAAACTATTTGTTGAGCTCCTTAATTGCATATGACAAGTATGCAAAACTAATTTGAATGATAAAAAAACATTCCTGGAGAACTTCAAATGCTGAGGCTAAATATGTGAAGTATTAAGGTTTGCTAATTGGAAACTCTATTTACTTAATTAAAATACAGTGCCTATGTGCTAATTCAAATGAGAACAGTCAATATGTAGCTAGCAGGGATAAACAAAAGGGGATTACTTACCTTAAAAACACATTTACCTTAATTACAGCACTCAAGTTTTGAAAGTACGTTTCTAATGAAAAGGGGAGGGCATTATAAAGTTAATTGAGTTTAGCATATTGTTCATGAGATTAATTATAAAATTATACTTCTAATACAGTGACTGTATGTTTTCTTTGCTATATTCTCAACTTAAGAAACATTGTTCAAGAAGTTTTAATTTTTTAGTGTATTTAAACTTAAACTTTGATCTCATTTGCTCCTATAATTCTCTAAGTGACTCATTGGATAAGAAAGAATATCCTGTAATTTGTATTAACAATGCTGATAACAGAAAGAGCAGTGTTCTAAAAAAGACACAGTAATCCAAATATAGCCATCTGCAGCTTGGCAATCAGCAGGAAACACCATGAGGTGCACACCAGAAAAAAGTGAAAGCGGGATCTGTTAAGTTAAATGTCACTTTCAGGAGCAGCACTTTAAGATGTAAGTGTCTTGGCAGCAGCACATAGGTGTTTTTGACAATGAAATGTTTTTCCCAAAGTTGTTTTTTTACGAGAATCTGCTTCTCCTGAAAGTGACTATGAACTCTGTCACAGGTGTGATACCTCTCCCGCTGTGAACAAATATTGGCATTGGGAACAAGCTGCCCAGCAGTATTTGTGATTCACTCTGTCTCCTTATCTAGTTGAAAGAGCATGTCAAATCTTAGGACCACATGTGTTGTTCTCCTCTACTCCTTCAAACCAAACACACTTAACAGCTGTTTTGGTACCAATGAATACCATGATATGAAAGAAGAAATAAGTGATAGACCTGCTGTTTAAATTTTCAATATCATTCCTACACCAGGTGAAGCAAGGGCATGAAGCTGAGAGCTGCAGCAGTAGATTCAAGAGGGGCTGCAGTGCATCTTTGCCTTCCACTGATGACACCTGATTTTCAGAAATGATGCACAAAGCCTAGGAAAGTCACAAGCAGCTGTGGCATCTTACTTCTGGCCACTCAACTTGTGGTTCTGCCATAGGAATGTAAGAGTTCTGTATTGAGTACCTTTGATTGGAGATTGCAGACTTAATTTCTAAACTAAGTCTCTCCTGATCTTTTAAGATCCATCTATAATGGTGCCTTTCTGCTGTTTTTCTGAAAACAGCTAAAGTAAACCTGAAATATGGTCTTAATAAATGTATACATTCAGGCTCAGCCAATGTCTTCCAACTCCATGACATACAATACAAAGCAGCTGACATTGCCTCATATCTGAATAGCAGTAAATACCATTCCTCTGATCACTGTTGATTTTTCACAGGCAGCAGAGTTTATCCATACCCTTCCAACTTTAAGTCACTTGCTTCCCCTTTGACAGCAATTCATAGCCCCTATCATTCTGCTGACATAAGGATTTGCTAGTTCACTTGCAAATAGTCTCACTGGAATCCCTCAGGTAAATGAATAAACAAAAAATTCAGTGAGAGAGTAAGATGAAACATGGTGTGTGGGACCACAATACTGTTATAACACCAGATAATTTCAGCTGCTTAAAACCAGAAACCCGTTAAGAGTTATATGAGTACAACTGAATGGGTTTGGGGTTAAGACACAGGAGAGAGAAGGTGGATGTGACTTCTTAAACCAGAATTACAGTGTAAAATTATGGGTAAAGAGTCATAAGTGAATCCTTGCTGACAATATATCATCCCTTTCCCTACTTCTTCTCTTCCCTTTTCCCTTCCCCTTCCCTCTCCTTTTCCCTTATAGAAGGTAAAACAGCCTTTTCTCCCTGACTTTGTTGAAGATGTAGGTTTTCTCATTTGGGGCTATCTATGCCCTCCTCTGTGTCAGTGCCCCTGAGGTATCCATTGCAGGTCATTGCCAGATGAGTACCACTGACAACAGTATGTAATCTGTGATTGCAACAGTGAGACCAGGAGAAGAAGCATTTAATGCTATCAGCTGCTGTCAGACACAGCACACATGTATTCTTGAAGCTTCTTTCCAGCAGCAAGGACTTCTTTCCTAGAAGAGAGGTTCTTATTCAAATGACAGCTACAGGACTGCAGAACTGTGTTTATTGCAAAGCTTTTAGCTGCATGGGGCTCAGAATATTTACAGTGTTATCAACCTCTGTTTAAAACAAATCACTGATGAACTTGTGTCACAAGATCTTTAAATGCATATTAGTCCGTAATTGGTTCACACATCAGTATGAACTTTTCACTCACTTGATAAGATAATTACCTCTGGCTCATATTAGCTTGCTGCTGCTTTCTCAGAAAATGGCCTCATTATTGTGTGCAGGCATTCATTAGGCAAACAGCTGCAAATGAGGTTTAATTTCTTTGAATTTGTTGCCTGATCCCCAAAACCCACATCCCAAGATCATATGAGGGTTTTACTACCCCTTATATTTTCTCTCTACTAGTAGTCTGTTGGCTTCTACCTGCAGATTGTGACCACATAAGCCCTGCCAGCAGGAGGGATCACAGAATCAACTAGGTTGGAAAAGACATCTGAGGTGATTGAGTCCAACCTTTGATGGAACACCATCTTGTCAACTAGACCATGGCACTAAATGCTATGTCCAGTTTTTCCTTAAACATCTTCAAGGATGGTGAAGTCATCCTGGGCAGCCTGTTCCAATGTGTAATCACTCTTTCTGTGAAGAATTTCTTCCTGGCACAGATTAAGACTATGCCTTCTTGCCCTGTCACTAGTTTTCTGGCAGAAGACGCCAAATCCCACCTGGCTATAACCCCCTTTCAGATAGTTGCAGAGAGTGATGAGGTCATCCCCGAGTCTTCTCCAGGCTATAAAATCTCAGTTGCCTCAGCTGATCCTTATAGAATATGCCCTCCAGACCCTTCACCAGCCTCATTGTCCTACTCTGGACCCAGTTCAGCACCTCAATGTCGTTCCTGAATTGAGATACCTAGAACTGGACACAGTACTTGAGGTGTAGCCTCACCACTGTCAAGTACAGAGATACAATCATTTCCCTAGTCCTGCTGGCCACACCATTCCTGATACAGGCCAGGATGCCTATTAGTCCATAATCTCTTGGTTGTGCCATGTGATCACACTCAAGATGATCTGCTCCATAACCTTGCCAGGTACTGAGGTCAGGCTGACAGGCTTGATCTTTCTTGTGGATAGGGATTTTATTGGCCAACCTCCAGTCATCTGGGACCTCCCTGATTAGCCAGGACTGTTGATAAATAATGGAGTGTGGCTTGGCAAGCTTTTCTGCCAGCTCCCTCATCATCCTAGGATAAATTCCACCTGTTTCTATAGACTTGTGAAGATCCAAGTGGCTCAGCAGGTCACCCCCTGGATAACAGGGGGTCCATTCTGCTCCCCATCCTGGTCTACCAGCACAGGAGACCAGCAGTCCTGAGGATAACCAGTCTTACTGTTGTAGACTGAGACAAAGAAGGCGTTAAGTACCTCAGCATTTTCCTTGTCTTTGGTGACTATTCCCCCTCCTGTCCAATAAAGAATGAAGTTTTCCTTTNTCCTTATATCTTTGCTTACGTAAAGAAATGAGATGGAATACTTCCTTAGTTATGACCCAGTTACCAGGAAAAGTCTAAACCAAAACCACTACAAACATTTTTTATTATCCTTTACAGAAGTGGCCAGACTAAGTTTTAATTGAGCTTTTGTCTCTTTAGTTTTCTTTCTTCTCCTTACTTCACCCAGCATAGAAAGCTCCAATATTTCATGATCACTATGTCCCAACCACTTGCTTCCTCCTGTAGATAGGTTCAGGTTGCCAGGAATGGTATCAGAAGGACAAGGGGGAGGATGAAGCACTCCATCCACTATCTCACAGGAGGTGAAACACCCTCATGGGTGGGCAGACAGTAAACCCCATGCAGTTATGCACCAAATGGAAAATCCTTAGTAACTAGTGTTATCAGTAGCTCCCAGTACATTTGGGAATGGAAAAGTAAGCAGCTTCTCAACACATGGAGCTTGCACTCCTGTTTTGACCTTAAATGCCAGCTCACTTTTGACAGGCACCCAAAGCACGAAGGAAATCTTGGTTCATTTGCTACAAAGAGCATACTTCAAAGACATAGCAAGGAAATGCCACAAGTGAAATGAAAGGTTTTGAGCAGTTTAGGAAAGGGGGAGAAAAAACCAAAGGTAAATAAGCGAAAATGAAAATTCTGTGAAAGCAAACTTTATGTAAAGGAGAGAGGTTGTCACAGCAAAGACATGGTCACCACCCAAATGCAAACGTTAACGAAAAAAAGTTCAGAAATATATTGTAATAGTGAACTATGTAAAATCTGTGGCTTGTTTACCCAATCCATCAGTTTTATTGTAGTGATAATAAAATACATCCATAGAATACTCATCTTGGTAAAAAAAAAAAAAACAAACAAGGGATCTGAAGGGAAATCTGAAGTTAAATTACTTGTAGTTGTCAGATATATTGTTGGACAGTACATTTCTGAGTTTTTTATTGCCCATAAATGGTATGTAGATGGGGAATCCTAAACTTAAACAGACTGAAGAAGTGGTGTGAGATTGTTTGGATTGCTGTGCAGAAGTCCACGTCAGTGCAGTGTTGGTCATTTCACCCAAGACACCAAATAAGGCAGATCTCCAACTCGACTCACAGGGTTTACTACACAGCAAATGAGTTGTCTCCTCTGAACATTCTACATTGCTTTTGATATGATGAAGCACTAGAAGGCAGAAAAAAAAAAAAAGAGAACAAAGTAGTAATTTCAGGATAGTTATCGCTTAATGTGAGTTGTAGTTACCACATAGAATAACAGCATAGGTTAGGAGAACTCAGAGAATGTAACTCTGAGTCAGAGGTCATTATGGCAATGTGTTATCATACAAGAGGTTGTTGTCAAATGTGCTAAGGGCTTTGAGGTTGTCTTTAGGTAACAGGATGTCAGTTTCCTTGGAACATGTCTCATGTTATTATACACACTTTTTTTAAAAGAAATTGCTTCTGTGGAATATAAAATAAATAAACATTCTAATACCCCACTGGGATGAATGTTGTTGTTTGTTCTCCTTTTTAACCAGGCCACACTGTTGTTTCCTCAAATATTTTAAATTTTGATTTTTCAAAAATGCTGTTTTATGTTTATTTTCACGTGCTTGTTTTCTCCTGTCCAATGCAATGCTGTTTATAACATATGAGTCAATATGCCTAATAGGACTAAATATGAAAAGACAAAGAGCAACATTATTATCCACACTAAGCACATTTAGAAATGTTCATTTTACTTACTGATTCTTTGAAGCAAGCCATTTTCTGATTTGCAAGGCTGGCAGAGTCCACAGTTTTAGGTGGTAGTTTTAGTTTATCAGTCACAGCACTCCTTCTTATGCCAATAGGCTGTTTCTTTGATCATTTGCTAGAAGTTTCAAAATATCAGGGAAGACAGCCCGGAGGTATTTTGGTTGGATCACAATACATACTTAAAAGTATCTTAGCTCCTTGGATATTGGTGGCCCTTCAAGCAAGACATTTGAAAAACACTTATGCTGGCAAAGACAGTCAGCTAAGATATGTCTCTATTTACAGTGAAATTAGGAGAACATTTATATAATTTTGCATAATTTAATGTTATCAGGCAGACTTTCAGCACTGAGTCTGTAGAAGTGCAGGGGTGACACCAAAGGATCTATGTTAAAAAAAGTAACTTAGACACTTTTCAGTAAGCAATATTATCTCTTAACTGAATCATGATAGTAGAAATGCTGCCTTTTCTACTGTTGTATCACTATAAAATCATAGAGTCATTAAGGTTGGAAAAGATGTCCAAGATCATTGAGTCCAACTTTGACCAAGCATCAGCATATCAACTAAACCATAGCACTAAGTGCCCCGTCCAGTTGTTTTTTGAACACTTCCAGGGATGGTGACTTCACCACTTTCCTAGGCAGCCTGTTCCAATGCTTGATAACTCCCCCGGTGTAGTTTGAGGCCATTTCCTCTTTCCCTGTCACTAGCTGTCTGGGAGTAGAGGCTGATCCCCCAACCCTGCTACAATCTCCTTTCAGGTAGTTGTAGAGAGAGGTCTCCCCTGAGCCTCTTTTCCATCAGCCCTTACTAGGAGAGCTACAGTGCAGCCCAGTTGTAAAGGAACGTGTCCAAGTGCTGAAAAGACTACTGAATGGAGAACAGATTTTTTCAGTGGAAACCTGAGCATACAGATGAGCAGTTACTCTGAGCAGTGTGCCCTGGCAGCCAAGAGGACAAACTCCATGCTGAGGTACATCAAATACAGGATAAACAGTTGGTAAAAAGGGGTGGTTATCCCACTGTAATCAGTGTGTGGCCTCACATTGAGAACTCTGTGCAGTTGTGCGCCACAGTATTTAAGAAGTACGTGAAGGTTCTTGAATGTGTCCAGAGAAAGGCAACAAAGCTGGTGACAGGGCTGGAAAGTAAGTCATTGAGGAGCAGATGAAGACTTTAGGCTTGTCTAATTTGGAGAAGGGGAGTCTGAGGGATGACCTCATGGCTCTCTACAGCTTCCTGAGGAGGAGAACCGGAGAGGAAGGTACTGATCGCTTCTCCCTTCCATCCCGGAGCTTATGAGAATGGTTCAAAGCTACACCAGGGGAAGTTTGGACTAGACATTAGGAATCATTTCTTTACTGATAGTCAAACACTGGAACAGGCTTCCTAGAGAGCTGGTCAATGTTCCAAGCCTGTCAGTGTTTGAGAGGCATTTGGACAATGCCCTGAATAACATACTTTAAATTTTAGTCAGTGCTGAAGTTATCAGGCAGCTGGACAAGATGATTGTTGTAGGTCACTTCCAACTGAAATATTCTCCTCTCCTCTCCTCTCCTCTCCTNCCACAGTTCCTCTTTGTTTAAATGGAATGTATAATTATTGTTATCACTAACTTTAATAATTCCTATATACAGTGATTTTATCCATATCCAACAATAGTCACAAGAATATCCAATACTAAGATCTTGATGGGAAAAAATAATTGGACAGATTAGATTATATCACAAATTATAGTTTCAAAACACAGAATATAATGCCACTGTGATGTAATTATTATTGCATAATAATATATAAAATATATATTATATATATGATATGTATTGCATATACATAATATATATATAATAGTTTCATTTCTCTATATATAGATATAAAAAATTCTTAAAATATTTTTTCTCTGAACTCTTTCCTTAAAGTGTGATTGCTTTCTGTCAATCATACTACAGGAAGGCAACTTGTGTCCTGTATAACTGAAGATGCGGAAACATATTCTTTCCACATAGATTTTAGAGATGATTTTTGGAACCAATTCCTATATAAAAGTTTTCTATTTCTCCATGAGTAATTTTTGAAAAAGCAATTGGGGACTTCTACAATGCTAGTTATTTAATAGATATTATGTTCTGTTATGTATATTTAAAATCTCTCCCATCATATACATATATTCTGTAAAGTGCTGATTATACTTTTCTTTCTGTATTTTGTAAATCTTTTTAAAAGGAACAATTGCTGATCAAAACTGGAAACATCAGTAATGTAAATTTAATTTGATATATTACACTGTCATAATAAACATTATTACTCTTTCTCTCCAAAAATTCTGTTGACTCCACAGTTGGGTTTCTAATTCATCTTCAGGTACATTTTACAAACTTTTCTGTGTAAGCTCTTCTAAATTGCAGTTTATCTGCTTTAATTTTCCTTCAATACATTTTCATANGCATTTGGACAATGCCCTGAATAACATACTTTAAATTTTAGTCAGTGCTGAAGTTATCAGGCAGCTGGACAAGATGATTGTTGTAGGTCACTTCCAACTGAAATATTCTCCTCTCCTCTCCTCTCCTCTCCTCTCCTCTCCTCTCCTCTCTCCTCTTCCTTTTNACTGAAGATGCGGAAACATATTCTTTCCACATAGATTTTAGAGATGATTTTTGGAACCAATTCCTATATAAAAGTTTTCTATTTCTCCATGAGTAATTTTTGAAAAAGCAATTGGGGACTTCTACAATGCTAGTTATTTAATAGATATTATGTTCTGTTATGTATATTTAAAATCTCTCCCATCATATACATATATTCTGTAAAGTGCTGATTATACTTTTCTTTCTGTATTTTGTAAATCTTTTTAAAAGGAACAATTGCTGATCAAAACTGGAAACATCAGTAATGTAAATTTAATTTGATATATTACACTGTCATAATAAACATTATTACTCTTTCTCTCCAAAAATTCTGTTGACTCCACAGTTGGGTTTCTAATTCATCTTCAGGTACATTTTACAAACTTTTCTGTGTAAGCTCTTCTAAATTGCAGTTTATCTGCTTTAATTTTCCTTCAATACATTTTCATAGAAAAACTTGAGCTTTCAGAAGAGTCAATATAACAAGATTATTTTCCTTGTTTCATTTAATTACATTTAATTTTTGCACATTACAGCAATGCTTCTGGTATGTCATTTTAGACTTATTTTACAATATGTAAAATATTCTGTGCATTGAGACACTATTGCTTTCTTTTAGATAGTTGTAGCAGCTGAAGAAAGTATTGGTTTGGGGAAAGGGTATTTTATTAAGTACTGAGCTACCAGTTTCACTGTCATTTTTGGTCCTAAAAGACTGGGTTTGAATGAAGTGACTATTCCCAAATACAATTACAAAATGATGGCTTCCACTCTAAACATTTGTTTTATGAATTCTATTTAATTCCACATAGGGGCAAAAATTCTAAATCTGCTGCAGATGAAAGCTGGGTGTTTGGATTGCACTAGAAAGTTTGGGTTTTTTTCCCTCAGTAGAGAATAAGCTAATTTTGCTCTACCTAAAGGTCAAAAAGATCCCTGACTGGTGAAGATAAAGATAGTTCCTGTCATGCTTTAAGAGTCATTTTCTCTTTTATACCTTCTTTTCCCCAGAGCAAAACACAACAGTCCGGGTGCCCTTGCAGTGTTTCGCTCTTCACCAATGACAACATAAAGTGATCTTATATATAGAAAGGTTTTAGTGTAATCTTGAGATAGAAAATCAGGCATACTGTAATATAATGCCATATTTTAACAGATGAGGCAATTTCCAATTTGTGCAATTCCAATCCAGAATCGGAGACTGATGGTCTAAAAGGCCCAGTGTAGCCCATTGCCTACAGGTCTTCCTTAGCCCTAGAATTTAAAAACTCTTTGATAAATCTTTTTGTGTTACTGTTATTTATGTTTTATTTTGTGCATTATGAATTCATTTGCACTGGTAAGATAAGCCCAAGAAAATAGCAATTCAGAGGCAGATTTTCAGGGGATAGAGAAAGGAAAGAGCTGGCAGGGGTCATGTTTCAAGAAGTGTGATACCTCCAGCTGCACATGGAAGCATGTTTGTGGTATCCTATGGTTTATAATAACTCTGTACATCTCACCTGCCACAGATGTGAATAAAACTCATGTAAAATATAGTCAAAGTGCCTTTTCAACAAATAAAGTCTTTTGTAAACAGGACACATAAAGATAGGGAAACAGGATAATACAAGATGTCTAGATAAATGCCAGAAGTCTAAAAATAAGATGGGGCTGAAATGGTATGGGAATAAAGAGAATCCAAAAATTGTTAGGAGAAGCACACTCAAGAGAACATCCTAACAGCAGGGCAAAACTGATTGATAAATGGCAGAGGAGGAAAGACTGATGCAAGGGAAAAAGTAAATTCTGTCACACAAGCGCTGTTAAACAAACTGGCTTTGTGAGATCCTAAGAGCCACTATGATGGTGACAACCATGTCTGCAAATAAAACTTTTTTCTGGGAGCAAAAATACTCCTGGAACTTCTGGAAGAATTCATGCTTCACAAAGATAAGCTAGAATTTTGAGGGAGCCTGTTGAAAGAAAATTAGAGGAGCAGTTACAGCTGGGACTTACCGGTGAAATATAATGGTGTACTAAGTTGGGACCTATGCCATTCAGTGTACTCATTTGTTTGGAAAAGAAGACACACAATGAGGTGACAGGTTTCTGATACCTTAACATTTTCCTAGGTATTAAAATTCAAAGCCAGCTGAAGAGAGTTAGGGAAGAGTCTCATGGTACTGAGTGTCTGGGTGATAAAGGGATGGATGAAATCCAGTGTCGATGAATCCAAAGTAATGCACCTGGAGAAAAATAAGCCTAAGTCTGTATACACAGTGTAGCTTCTGAATTAGCTATTACCACTCAGAGGAGAAATCGTTGTTATGGATAATTCTATGAAAACATATCACAACAACATAGTGTTCTGTAGCAGACAAATAAGCCAGCTAGAAATTATTAATAAAGGATAGAGAACAAATCAGCAAACATTATTATGTTGCTGTGTACATTTATGGTGCATCCGAATCCTGAAACACCATGTGCAGAACTGGTTGTCCTCATCACCACCTTTTCAAAAAAGGTAAAATAAGCAAAAGTTCAGAAAAGTGCCAGGGTTATGTTCAAAGCTATTGAACAGATTAAGATTCTTCGAGGTGACTGAGGACAAGAAAAGAGAAAAAAACTCCCACCAAAAATAATAAATAACATTGAGAATTGTAATAAGGAACAATTAATTACAGTTTCTCATAATAAAAAAGGGGCCTTGAATAAGTTGTCAGACATTCGGTTACAAACAAGTAGTTATTGCAAGTACCATTGATGTTATTGCCACAGTATAGTCTTGACAGTCTTAAAGCAGAGGTTATAACTTAATTAGACTAATTAATGGAAAAAGTATTATTAAGCACAAAACACAAAGTTGCTGGCTCAGGACACCCTTGAGATTTCTAGAAAAGGAATGTCTAGCATCATGGTTTATTTTCTCCTTATGTTGTGTATCCCTGGTTGTTGGCCACAGACATGTGCTTACACCAGAATATATTCTAAAGGTGAAAATTATCCTTATTTATTTCATAAATATAGATATGGGCCAAATGCAGTCTAACCCTCCCTTTACTCCATGAAGAACATGTGGTACATTTTATAAATGGTCACTATTTAATCATAGACCCCCTTACATTTTATGACCACAGTGGGTAAAACATCTATCTACAGAATTGTATAGACAGTATTATAAACCAGATTAAATATACAATGACTATACTAAATAAATCAGGAATTCTGCTGAATAATCTGTCTCTGAGTGAGGTTTGGGAGGAGATTGGGTTCTCTATAATGCACTGAAGCATAGATTAGCTGGCAGCTAGAATTACAACTAGCTCATACAGTAGTTGTAAAGAAAAACTGTAAAATATTCTAATGAAGGGAAATAGAAACACACAATCTTTTATGGAATTCACAGATAATTATTGAAAATGTGCTTCTCTCCCTCACAAAAGTCTTGTAAAACAGAAGTCTCAGCAAAATATATTTTTTTCTATTTTCCTCTTCTGTGAATACTGCTAACAATGCACGCTCTTTTTCATGGTAGACCTGTTAGTTCAAACAATTTATCACAGTCTGACTTCTCACACGAAGTGGAAATCGGATTATGGTGACTAATGAAAGAAACTCAGTATTGGTGCATAAGGTTCTATTCTGCAGCTCAGAGAACTCATTTTATATGATATTCTAAAGTGAGCTTAATGGTAGTGAAAGATGCTGTCTTAGAAAAGGAATGGAGCACAGGTGCTGTATCCAGGGGTGACAGCTGCATTAGTGAACAGGTAAGTTAGTCATGTACCTGGGCAATCTTTGCTTTTCATTGGGCAAAGTTGCTTTTTTGTCTTATGCAGTGCACTGATAAGAGAGAACTCTATGCAATGTGAAGTCATGTCCTCACTGTACTCCATCGTCTGATTTCACAGCAAGGTGACCTGGACCTTCTCAGCCTTAGCAAGCTGTGTAGGGAGCAGGAAGCAGGGAAAGGGCTGGGGAACCATGTTTTAGTCAGATGCTGTACCACCTTGCAGGATCTCATAGTCTGGAATAAAGTTCCTTCTCATCACACTACTCAACTTGCTCTGGGCTCATCTCTTGCTACCCTACCCATCTGGAACTGAAGCAGAAAAAGTTGAGAGGTGCTGCTAACAGGACTTATAAAGTTAGTAATAGTGTTAACATTTGCTGTGGTGACAGAAGTGAGTAATTGTGCCCCTGAGGAAAACAAAGGTCTCTTGTAGCTCTGCATACAGTCCTAGCAAATTTCTTGCACACAAATGTTTCTGTTAGTACAGATACAGGATCCACTTTAAAGAAATCTTTAAAGAAATCCAACTAAGATTGGAATAGGCAAAGTCACTAACAGCACAAGCAGATATTCATTCCTGCTGTACTGCGTCTGTCTGGGATGTAGTTAATTTTCCCCACAGCAGCCGTCATGGTGCTGGGCTTTGTACTTGTAGCCAGAAAATTGTTGATAAGGCACTGTGCAAAGCAGTGCTCCCTCCAAACCCAAAAGGCCGGCAGGCTGTGGATGGGCAAGAAATTGGGAGCAGACATAATCAGGAAAACTGACCCAAGCTGACCAAAGGGGTATTCCATATCATATCATGTTTGTTCAGCAATACAAGCTAAGAGAAGGGAGAAGGACAGGAGACACTCATTATTAAGGTATTTGTCATCTGAAGCAACCAGGATGTGTAGCGAGACCCTACTTACCAGAAAGTGGCTGAACATTGTCTGCAGGTGGGAAGTAGAGAATAAATATTTTTGTTCTCCTTTCTCTTCTTTGTTAAACTGCCTTTTTCTTGATCCACCTGCCCCACAAAGCCTTTTCATTTTTTTCCTTGTCTTATTTTCTTCTCCCTCATCCTGCTGAGAATAGAGAGACTTGGTGGGCACCTAACAGCCAAACAAGGTCAACCTACAACATCTGAGCTTCTGCTCAATATGGGAAAGAAGCAGCTTGGGCTGAATTTTCACCTTGTCCCTCTGTTGCTTTATGCTTTTTTTTTCTCCATTACTTGGAGCAGAGGTGATGGTGACCTGAACAATTTTTCTGTAATTGGAAAAGAACTTTTCAGAATGGACAATTGGAGCCCAGGAATGTGCCTGTGTTAATTCTGAGCACCAAAGCAAGCTGAACGCTTGCTGAGACAGCTGATGCTGCTGGACTTTCTATCATGCTACAGCTGAAGGTTGTCCCACTGCTTACAGTGAAGTGTCAGTGTTTGATCATCTGCTACTGAACTGTAATGAGTTCTATTTCACCTGTGGCCAGTATTATTCAGAATACTGTCAGGAGAACTTGGCCCTCCATATAGGAATATCAGGTGCTGTAGATCTGGCTAGGCCCTCTGAGCACTGCCATCATCACAAGCATTCCTCAAAAAGCTTTAGACCCATGCTTGGCCAACGAGAAAAATATGTCGCAGGTAGCTCACAAGACATCCCCTTGCTAATATAGGAGTAACAGAAGGAAAGAGATGTTTTTAAATTAAAAGGTCAGCCTAAGAGTTTTGGAACTGTAGAAAGCAGGCTGGAGGGAAATAAATTGTAGAATCAAAGTGAATTTAGGTGAGGATTTATGGTACTGTTTTGATAAATAAATTAGCCTAGACAGGTACGCAAATTTAATCTTGGACCATGAAAATCCTTTATTATTTCTAAGGCATTTCTGAGTGTAGAACAAATATGACATACACAGATATTCTGAAAACTTCTCTTAACTTCTCTTTCCTTTCTATTAATAGATTTTGTATTAGGCAAGATCCAGAAATCGTGATGCAGAAAGCATAATATGCGACAGATAGTGTGGTAGAAGGACTAAGGGAAAATGCTACGACTTTGAAATCACATTCTTTAGCTTTCAGCATAGATCCCCCTGATGCTGTTCCATGATGTGGCTGTCATAATCCACACATTTTTGTATGCTCTGAACATGCTCCCTGCAAGCATTATTCAAGTTTCATGATTGCTGATTTGGAAAAGAATGCTGAGCATAATTAAGACCTTAACAATGGCATACAGAATTTAAAATGTGGAGATATAGAAAGCAGAATTTTCAGTTCGGTGAGATACTCCGGCCTTTTGGAATTCAAGACTGTTCACAAACATTTCAAAAAGACCACTTTTTTTTTTGGAATTGTAATTCTGACTGCTTTGATTTTGAAATCACATCTTATATTGCTGAAACATTTTCCTTCAATGTTGAAAATCTATTTGATGATGTTTCACAAAAGAATATTGTTAAATATAATGTATGATGAATACAATACAGAGTGATTATCATATGAGAGACAAAACATGAAACTTTAAAGTGGGTAATTAATTTTAACTTTCCTTTGCTTTAATTATTGTTATGAAATTTGAGCGAAGCTGATTAAAGCCCATGAGCTTTCCAGTCACTTACATGGTACTGCTCTAGAAAAGGATTTGTTTAAAGTTTTTTGCCAGCTCTAATCACTGAAAGTTACCTCTCTTTCTGCATTACAGTCTAGGGAAATGACCTTATTTTTCTTTTCTCTTGACAGTCCTGAAACAGCTGACAGCAGAAATGACAAAGGTACTGACAGAAAAGTTATTTTGTTCTTCTTCATTTTGATGTTATGGATCGATGTCCATTCTACTAGCAGCCTCCAGACCATAGATCACATAGCGCGTGACTTCCAAGTCAACAAGAGACATTTACAGGTTAGCAAATGTGTTCACTTCCCATTGGCAATTCAGTGGGGATTCTAGCCATCTGATTCAGAGAAGCACATATGGTAAATACTTAATGGAATATAAATCTTGAGAGCACACCTTGAAATTAAATGAGATTTTCAACGGGACTCACATTCCTGTTTTACAAAGGCCCTTTTGAGAATTATATCTATTGTAAGCCTCTGACAGTTATTTATGATCTGGGGCACACATATGCTCAAATGTTTAACCTACCCCATCTGTGTAAAATCTAGTTTTATAGCAGGATACCAATGTTAACTGCTCACTGGCCTACCGCAATAATTAAATTGCCTTTATTCTCCCTAGATTTTATTATCTGACCTTATTACAGACAACTGGATATATATGAAGATGTATGGAGGTGCATTTTTTATTATTTCTGTAACGGTATTGTATAATTCTAAAATACTTTAAAAGATACTAGGTTATGTTTACATCCTTCTTATAACCACTGGACTACAAAGAATTAATTCTGGAAGTTAATTTTTATAGATTTACTTTAACCATGCAACATGTCTCAGGTTTTTATATTTCCTTAATATATTCTAAAAAGTTTTAGAGATTGGAAACTGCTCAAAGGCCCTTTCATCTTATGGGTTTGAATTAGTTCAATCAGTGAAACTGCTCAGACTGAAATGGTTAAAAAACCAGACTAGTGAAAGCTAATAGTAGAGTGAAGATGGTTTTCCTCTGTTATATTGGAGGAGTTATGGGAAACAGGAGCAAAACTTCATACATTTGTAATCTCTTTTAGCTAGCATACCTTCTGAGACTTGTCAGAACTCAGGAGGGCACAAAGACCAACCTTTCAGACAGCTGCTCGCTCCTCAGATGTCAGCACTGGATGAAGTAATTGCTGCTCCCCATGCTGTTGCTACCCTCGTTTTCTTGGCAGTTACAACCCCCACAATTTTGCAGGAGAGTGGTTAATGTGAAGGCTTCCTAATAAGACTCTGGCAAAACCAGGTGGGTTAGCTAAATGGCTTGTTCTGGTTGTGGGCTTGGTTGTGGTAGTTTTCTTCCTTTGTTTGCCATTTGATTTCCCCCCACCATGTCACTTTGTTTTAAATTATACCAGAAATAATGCCCTTCCTTAATAGACATCTGTAGTGAAAGATGTCCGGTTCCAAATTTCTTTCAAGCATTGAGAAAGATAAAGCATCAAGGAATTTTTAGACAATACAAAATCAATATTGCATTTAATGGGTCACGTTAGAAACCACCTCTTTGTGGGTCATCGAATGAGTATAGCACTGTATGTGGCATGTGTATGTCTGAGGATAACCTAGCACATATTTAAAGAAAAACATTGATTTTTTTAATCAACTTTTGAAGGTTATTTTCATAACAGACTGAGACAAAAGTAAAAAAGATATGTTTCGGGTATGTGTGAAGGTTAGCAGGGTAAAGATCTGAATCCAGGTCTCTGATCAGGATCAAATATTTTTTGTATTAATCACTCTGCAATTAGATGAGTAGGATCTCAGGAGATATGCTGCCAATGTCACCAGTGGAGCATCTGATGTTACTGAATACTGCAGGCTTTACTATCAAATGTTTAGAAGTCCATTTTTTTAGCCAGCTACATTAGAGAAATCACACCTGGCAAAACACGTGAGGATAACATCATGCCACAATATTTTCCTAGTCTTCCCAGAACAAATGCATGAAAGACAATATGAAGAATTAAGTAAGACCTACAGTTTTGGACCTACTTGTTTGTTCTTGCTTTGCACCCTCAGCAGACTCCTAGCTACCAGGAAACAAATTTTCCAGTATCCTCCTCATTCTTTAGATAAACAATTACATTCTCTTTGTGAAATGAATGTGGGCTTTGATTGTTAGTTACAGACAAAATAAATAAGTTCATCCAGAATTTTTATCAAATGTTCTTTTTCCTTGATGCTTAAATGAAACATAAATGAATACATGTTCCCTGGACTGGAGAAAGAGGATTCTTAGCGTGGTCATTGGGCATATTCCCTGATTAAATATTTCTTGATACTTTCCTCCAGAAAGAATCCAATTGGATAAACTAGAATTGTATTAAAAACAATAGCACTGAACAATTTCCAGCAAAATACATTCCTTATTAATTCAGTTACTAACGAGGACAAAATAAGCATTCCATATTTGTAATTGCAGTGTTTCTTCACCACCTGAATTATAAATTTCTATGAGAAATTACTTCCCCCATCTTAAATTAAATGGTTTTAAATTCTTCTGTTTTATTTCTTCTTTCTATATCTTTTTCAATCATGCAAATATATCCCTTTGCAAATTACAATGCCTTTAGCTCCTTCTTTCCTACCATGGGAGGGTCATTTCTTAGTGCAGCAGTAGAATCATATTAGAACAGCAGAAGTAACACATGCAGTCTACAAACCTATAACTTTGATGATCCATTTGTTTTACTAAAAGTAGTAGTATAACGCTGCAGTTTATTCTCCTGATTACAGGTAAGCTTTTGTTTGCAGATAGTGTACTGAGGCTGTCTTGGTGTTTTTTTCCATGCCTGACTTAAAAAAGTCAGCAAAATTACTTTTAATTAACTCTGTTGTTTTATTTAATATGTTGCAGTTAATAGTTTCCAAGACTTTTTCTAACATTTCCGCTCAGGAATTCTCCTTGTTTGTCTTGGAGAATAATTTTAAAATTAAATTTTATTAAACACAGCTCCCCCCCCTCAACTTTTTACAAACTTCCTTGCAGTCTGTGCCTGGTTTAATGGTGAATTGACTTTTAGTAAAACTAAACTGATTTTTCAAATAGAGGTCTAAGAATGATAACTGCATTCCTTCTTTAGGTTCATGTTATCTAATTTCATGTGAGAATATATTCTTAGATTCACTGTCACATTTTCACAATGAATTTCAGGAAGACAACATTCTTAAAAATTAAATGCCTCATGACAATTTTGCCACACTACCCCTACTGTTTTTAATTTAATAACTATTTGTGAAATATTTTTTTCAAGATTCACAGGTTCTGAAGAGTTACTGTGCCAGATTTTTCTTTATCAATTCCGGATGTTTTTAGAGTACTGTGTAAATACATAATGACTCATACTCACCTTTGGATGATCTTTAGGTATTTCTTGACAGTACAAATTATAGTATTGTAGGAACTTTTTCTTATTTACAAGTTTTTCCCTTTAACAGTACTGGTTTACTTTTTGTTAAGGAAGAAATGTTGCACTGTTTTTTACATGGTAATTTTTGAACAATTAAATCCACATTTTTCAGCTTCTCGTTATGAATTTTCTTTCCAATTTATATTATTTTGCATAATATGCACAGATGAAAATTACAGGGAAATTTAAAAGAGAATAGGAAAATAATGCATATCTCTCAAACACAAATTCAACATTATTAACAACAGGGAAATAGATATAGTGAGTAGATAATTGATCTATGCAATTGAAAAGTGAACAGCAACATATCCGTATAAACTGAAGTGATGATAACATCACTCACAACGTTTTAGAGAGAGAAAACACAGCATCTAATATTCCAAGATTGCAGCCATATGATATACACAGGGACAGGCAACCTAGTTCCATATAGCCTTCTGCTAGAACACAATCTCTAAAATAGAGTTCTGTTGGAAAGTCAGACAGGGAAAGTCTCTGCCTAATCAGTTACACAAAAGAAAACAACTTTACTTTGCTCATGTTTGTTGTGCCCCTTTATATTTGAATTTTGAAATAAGAAATGGAAAGAGATCTGTTAAGCTCTCGTGCAAGTGGTTTTCTTATTTTTTTTAATGACATTTAATTTTAAAGGAGTATCTGAGGTAGAAATGCTATTAGAGGGATACATCATAAGATTTCTGACTAATCATAAATAATTAACACAGCTGAAAGAGCGAAGATCAAGTAATAAATACGTGAAGAAAACTGCACCCAGTTGATTCAAAAATCAAGAAAAACTGCAAAAGTGAATTTGAAGAAATGATGATCTATTCATGGATGTTCAGGGACAAAGAAAAGAGATAAACTTCCTCAGATAAATTATTCATGATCAATTATTTGCTCAGCTTCAGTCTGAGTACATCTTGTGACAAAATTAGATTTTAATCACATATTTCTTTAGAACCCAGATGAGGCATTCAGCATTCAGAGATAGTAAAATCTTTGGCTTCTCAGAGGTTAGGGGCTGATTCTGCAGCACTGAAGTCACTGGGACTATTTTTAACTTATTTCAATTAGAGTAGGGTCAAACTACTGGGACTTTAAGGTTCATTCACCGTGTTCCACTACATTTGCACCAGTATTATTTTTTCTCCAATTGAATTTCTCATGTTTTAAAGGAGCGAGTGCACAAGAAACTAGTGCACTGAAACCATAATGGAGAAAACTTTTTCTTTTGCTGTGATAGAGTTAATTTGCTTTAAGGTAGTTGTTATGGGACTATATTTTAAATTTGCACAGAAAATGGTGTAGATAATATAGAGATGTTTGTGTTATTGCTGAGCAGTTCTTACAGAGAGCCAAGGCCTTTTCTGATTCTTGTACCATCCAGCCAACAATGGGAATGTGGATGCTCAAGAAGCTGGGAAGGGACATAGCCAGGACAGGTGTCCTAAACTCACCAGAGGGGCATTCCATACCATACGACATTATGCTCAGTATATAAAAAGGGGGGAAGAAGGAGAAAGGGAAAGGTCAACTGTGGCATCAGGCAAAGCATCACCAGCCTGTCAAGGGAGGGGATTGTCCTGCTCTGCTCTGCACTGGGGCGACCTCACCTTGAATATTGTGTGCAGTTTTGGGCACCACAATATAAGAAAGGTATTATGCTCTTAAAGAGTGTGCAAAGGAGGGCAATGAAGATAGTGAAGGGCCTTGAGGGGAAGCTGTATGAGGAGCGGCTGAGGGCACTTGGTCTGCTCAGCCTGGAGAAAAGGAGACTGAAGGCAGACCTCACTGCAGTTGCAACTTCCTGGTGAGGGGAAGAGGAGGGGCAGGCACTGATGTCTTCTCCGTGGTGACCAGTTGTTACAGCCAATCCTGAACCTTTTACTGGATGTTAGTTACTCTTTTAATTTCGGGCTTCAGGAGATTTTGCTCACACAAACCCTTGTAAAACCCTTGGTTCTTTGGTACCCTGAGTTAACATCCAGAGAATAGCTACACATTTTTCTCTGAGAGATTTCATTTAATTTGGTGAGAATACACGTGGTTTGGCAAAAAAGGTTTTGCAAAGATAGCATACAACTACACAAAAGCATTACAACAGATTACCATGATTAGCAAGCACTGCTATAGCAAGGAACTTTTGCTATACCCAGCAGACACAAACTCCATGCAACTCAAAGTGACGTACCCAGAATTTACAGAAAATAAGTGTTTAAGTTACCCACGAAAGGAAGAAAAGAATAAAGGGAGATTAAGAGAAGAAAGAGTAAAGAGAGGAAAAGAGAAAAAGAACATAATTACCACTCAGAAGCTCACACACTGACAGCTTCAAAGAGAACAGACCAGGTCCCACAACAGAGACCTCGAGCTGCCTCCTTCTCTGCTCTGGTCACTGCACCCACTCCCCCCAGGAGGGACCTCTGACCCACTGGCCACTCACTGCCCCCTCAGCCCAAGTGAGGGTGCCACAGCTAATTAGAGGCTCCAGGTGGTGTGGGCTGACTACTAGGCAGACATTCCTTGACTGCTGCTCTAGCCACATGGCTCCTGTGGTCCCATGGCCCCTGTGGTTCCCCCCTGCCCCCCTCCACGATGGACCCCAGCAAGGTGGTTCTGACACAGTAATAACTTATCTGGTGTCTAACAACAGTGACGGGAGCTGAGGAAATGGCCTGTAGCTGCATCAGGGGAGGTTTTGGTTGGATATTAGAAGGCTTTTCACCCAGAGAGTAGTTGGGCACTGGAACAGGCTCCCCAGGGAAGTGGTCACTGCACCAAGCCTGGCAGAGTTCAGAAAGCATTTAGATGATACCCTCAGGCACATGGTGTGACTCTTGAAGATGGTCCTGTGCAGACCCAGGAGTTGGACTTAATGATCCTTGTGGGCCCTTTCCAACTCCACATATTCTGTGATTCTGTTTCTATGATTTGGCGTTTTTTGAAGTTTGTCTTCCCAAGTTACCAATACACATGATGGAGCCCTGCTCTTCTGGAGGTGGCCGAACACCTTCCTGCCCATGAGAAGCAGTCATTTAGTTCCTTGGCCTGCTTTGATTTTGTGTACAAGTTTGCCTTGAGTTTTTAAAGTGTCTCCATCCCAACCCATGAGTTTTCTCACTTTTACCCTTTCAGGTCTCCCCCCCACCCCCCGATCCACTGATGCGGGAGGGAGTGAATGGATGTGTGCTGCTGAGTTGCTGGCTGGGCTTAGACAACAACTGGCAACACTGTTTATTCATCAGCTGTTTTACAATATGAACAGTATAGTCTGTTTCTTCATCTTTCATAAGGTAATGTCACAGCCTTGACTACTATGGGTGATGTTAATTTTCATGAGCTCATGTTCTGAGATCAACTGTTATTTTACTTATTTCTTACTTTTTTGTCATTTAATTATAATTGACTGGAAAGTCAAATTAATTGGTGGAATCTCATAATATCATCATTCTTCCTAATTTAGAGAATAGTAGCCAATTGTAAGAGATATGATGAGCTTTAATTCGAATGTCTCTTTCAAGACCTTCATGATGAATAATGAAGCTGGGAGGGTTAATCCAAGTATTGATTTATGCTTGATCAGTGTATATATACTGTGCATGTATTGGTTGCTCTTTTCCAGTGCAGACAGTTATTTTGCCTATATCAGACTTTCACACAGGTGTGGAGGAAAGAGCATGTTTTCCTTGTGGGAGAAACACAAGTTGACTTTAGCTAGCCATTTGACAACAAGGTGTTTTGAAGTTATAAATTGCTTTGTAACAGGAATCTGTTCTTCTCCTCTGCAGTTGTTTTCTGAGAATACTGTCTTTTGAAGATAATATTGCCATGTAGGTGATATTACACATTGAAGCTTTTTGTGTGACTGGGATTCTTTTTCTCTTTACTGAATGGATCTTAGTTTGCTATTTATTTAGTACATACTTAGGCACCACAACAGAGAGAATAATATAAATATCTATATTGATATAAACTGCATGAACAATTAATAACAGAAATATCAAATTCTACTTCTGCTGCAAGTCCAAAATGGCCTTGAATTGTAGTTACTTTCCTGAAACATTCATGTCAACTATTAATACTGCAGTCAGTTCTGTGCTTATTCTTTAATAATGGATGTTTGCAAATTTTTCTATAGTTTGAATAATGGTGTGTTAAACTGTATTTTCATTTAGATATTCTAGCTACTGGGAAGATAAAGTTAATGTCAGACATGATTTATCACTCACTTTCACCATGTCACCTTCCAGCTGTACACTAAATCATCCCCACTGACTTAAGCTAACCTTCCAAACCTCAGCACAGTTTCAAATGTAAATGTATATTTATGCCCATTTATATTCATACATATATATAGAAAATATTAATATAGAAATTTATGTATAAATATATATAGGCATACATATAGATGTGCTTTTTCACTGAATGGTTAAGGTTGGAAGGGATCACTGGAGGTCATTTATCACAGAGTTCCCTAGAGCACGTAACTCAGAATGGCATCCAGATAACTTTTGATCTCCAGTGAGAGAGACTCCACAGCTACCTATTCCAGTGCTCAGTCATGCTCACAGTAAAGTTTTTTCTTGTGTTCAGGTGAAACTTCCTGTCTTCCAGTTTCTACCCTTTGCTACTTGTCCCATTTCTTGGCACCACTGAGAAGAGCTTGGCTCCATCCTTTCGACATCCACCTTTCAGATACTCTTACACATTGATGAGGTCCCCTCTTAATGAGGCTGAACAGGCCCAGCTCCCTCAGCCTTTCCTCCTCAGAGAGATGCTCCAGTCCCTTAATCATCTTTGTTGGCCTCCACTGGACTTGCTCCAGGAGGTCCTGTCTGTCTTGTGCTGGAGAGCCCAGAACTGCACACAACACTCCAGATGTGGCCTCACAGGGGTTGAGTAGAAGGGCAGGATCACTTCACTCACCCTTTTTGCATATTTTTGTGCAAAAGAGGTGGTATAATACATATAAAGAATTACTTAAACTTTAATGAGATTACTAAATGAAGAATGAAAACACAACGAAATCCAAATTTAGGGAGAAGATTTGCCTTAAAGTGGACTCCTTTGAGTTGAAATGCTTAGTTTTTTGCCCAAAGGAGAACTGTAACATCTGGTGTGCTCAGTGCTCTTAGTGAATGACTGTTTCATATCTTCTATTTCTCTCAGGGCTTGTTTGCTACATAATATTAAATTCTTGCTCTAACAATAGTTACTAATTTGGTCAGGAGCCATTCTGTGATACACATTTTATTATACTGTTCAGACATCACTTTCTTAATTTTCACAAAATATCTTCATATGAAAGGCTGGCACTATCCCAATTTATAAGTACTGAACTGAAACATGGTGGTATTGATCCTAATGATTATTAACTAATTTTAGCAGATCCACTCTGTATTATTTCTTTGCTCATTTTCCAGAGTTCTGAGCATTCTGTGGCCTTTTTCCTTCTCAGACCATGCTGTGCCTCCTGCTGACTGAATATGCAGCTATTAGTGCTCAAAACTTCTGCAAATCAGGATCTAAATCTGAAGCTGAAAAAGCAAACATGGGTTGAAATGAATTTCAATTTTGCTCTTTAACATTAAGATATCTAACCTGAACTAGCTGTTAAAGCTGCTTCTTTCTCCAGCAAATGGAGTGACAGGCATCTCATGAGAGCCATTGCCTCCATCTGTTAGAAAAGACCTTTAGAAAAGGATGAAGAGACTTCCGTACGTGCCTTTCTGCACTGGCAGAGAAAACCTGCCTTGCTTGTAGACTGAGACTAGGTAAGATGAGTTTCAATCTTTGGGCAGGCAAAGGCAGAGCTCTAAAAGTTAGGTGTTTAGTCTAAATTAGTCTGTTTTAGTTAGGAATGATAAGAACTTCTATAGTCACCCTCTAAAAATGCCTGACTCTGTTGACCACACACACTTGAGACAACTAAATTTAAGGAAGATGAAATCAAGTATTTACTGATGTCCTTTGATAGTTGTGGCTGTAGTGATTTGCTTATCACGCAGGAATTCTGACAAAGAAATAAAATCTCCTCCTAACACTATACAGCCTGGAGAACAACTTTCTTTCTTATTCAACTTCAATTGCAGCAGTCACTAAATTCAGAGCGCTTATGTCTCCAACTACAATTTAAGGGTTTGAATGTGTGTAGAATTTCCTGAGCTTTTTTTTTTTTTTCTTTAATGAACAAAACAAAGCAGGTTTGTTTGGAAGGGATGTGTGTCTTTGGTTTGGTTTGGTTTGGGTTTTTTTTTGACTCAATTATTTGGCACTGTGGTGCTCCGTGATGAGCACAGCCTGAAGAATAACACCTCACTGGCAGGTGTAAGGGAAGGCAACAATGACTGAACAAAGAGCCCAGGAATGTTTTCTGTTTAATACTAGCACAAATTAAGTAAATTTATTCTTCAATCTCCACATTGGTATTTAATAAATATGTGTAACTCTGTTGTCTAATTTGCATTTTGTAACTATCAACCTCTACTTGCATTTAACCTGGCTTACCTGAAGAATGATTACAAAGTATTTTGATAAAAGAAAGAGACAGACTCTCAGTGAGTGGAAAGCTATGAATCTATGAATCTATTACTTCAAGGCAATCTAGGCATATTCTGCAGGGTGTTAAATGTATACTAGGAAGTGCAGCAGGAGAAGTTTCAGTCACTATGCAGAGAGCTGGTATCAGAAAACTCAGAAGAAAAAATGGCTAACAGTTCGCTTCGATGCATGCAGGAAGATTTCAGGAGAATATTTGAAGTGGTATCCCCAGGGAATTTGTAGTTTTGGCATTACTGTGAGTACAGCTGTGGCTCTACAATGTGTCACATTTGCCTTACCCACCTAGAGGCAAATGTAAATATTTGTATCATAGAAGTTTATTAAACATCACACTTTTATTAAATTGTCTACAGAAGAATCCCATATTAACTTAGCTTCCCAGGCATCGATCAATCTGAAGTGTAATTTACTGAAATATATCAGATGGTCTGATACCTTAGACTGTTCTACCAGTGAGTTTCAGCACTCAGAGAGTTATTTACCATATATACATGTTAATTTGGCTCCTCAGTTAATGTTGACTCTCTTCTCTGTCTTTAGTTCCTTGACCCTGGCCTGCCCAGGGTCCTGTCACACAGTTTCCTTTCCCACCAGCATCAGCTTCTCATTTAATCTTTTGTTCCTTGCTACCTGCTTCATTACCCCTGTCAAAATGACATCACACTTAAAAATTATGAGATTTTAAGTATACGAGAGCATTTGGGTAATTTCAGAGGATTATTTGTCTCCTACTACTCTATGCCCTGTGTACATTAAATACAATGGTAAGCAAAGCTTTCAAAGTACAGGGAAGATAAAACTAATCTAAATTAGTTAAAAGTAGTCTAAAAAAATTGAAAGTGTGAAAGAAAGTAGTTTCTTTTTATTTCATTTTTGAGGCACAGGTCACCTCCTGGTGTAGTCTCTTTCTGATCCTTGAAATTAAAGATTGTTTTTCCTGAGAACAGTCAGATGTGGTTAGACACACAAGAGAGTGAAGTGTTGCCTAAAATGGGAGAAAAGAACTTTCCAGACAATATTAATATAGATAAAATAGAGAGCAGGCCTTTAATGATAGATCTTTCATGTGCAAAATACATAGATGCACACCCAGTGTAGGGTTCTTACAAATTTATGACACTAATTGTCATATCTAATGGATACATCCAACCTGAGAATCACCCGCAAAGCAGAATCTCCCCGGGTCTGCCACTTTGGAGTTTCTCCAAGGATTTTGGACCTTAGATCTTGCTTTTGCTACAGTATATTTTCTAGGTGCATGTGTCCCAAACAAGATGTCCTGGCTAAAATCTCTTCCTTGAAAAGGATGTTAAACAGAATTTTAAGAATGTGGCACAAACTGTGAGAAAAGGGTTTAGAAACTGTCAGCTGCTGCCTTAAATGTGAGGAACTATACAGCTATATTAAAATCTGCAAATATATAAAAATCATAAGGCATCAGAAGGAGAGTCCTGTTTATTCTTGAGAGAGTCCTCTTTGAGTTGACAAGCAGAAAGTAGTATTAACCCTATCTTGGGAATGTTTGTTCTGAGCAATAAAAGTTCCTGGAGTTTTCCAGCAGTCTCTTACTTTAAGGTAGACATAAATTTATCTTAAACTACTGAAATGCAATGATCAAGAAAGAAGGTGTGTGGTAAGGAAGCAATAACTTGGTTTGAATGCCTGCTATCTCCAACATGAAATGTCCGATGATGCTGTGATTTGGCTTTGCAGTGTTACCTTTATGGCCTCCATTCAGCAGTCTTTCATTCAGAGGTTTATAAGACCCTGCCACAAACTACTCGAATTGTACAACCAAGGATGTATTGCACCAATCTCTGTGATACAGGTAGTGGAAGAAGAGAAGGCTCACCTTAAATCCAGGTTTTTGCCCCCAAATTTTTTGTATCTTTTCAGAACCTCTCAACTGTAAATAAGCCTGTTTATAGAATCTGAAAGCACATTTTCTTCACATCAAGGTAAACAAGGAAAATTTCATCAGTTTATGCAAATCCACATATAAAGCATTTTATGACATGAAACTTCATAACTATTCCTTAAAATTACTTAGAAACAAACCCCACTCTTTGTAGATGTGACTAGTTCTTGATAAGGAGCAGAAAAGATAGCATATAAACATAGCTGAGGCTGGTAACAAGCAACACTGGTTGCTGACATCTAGGGATGCTAACAAAAAGCAGGCAATAAACAAACTGAATTAAATAAGAAGTCAAAAAATTTTTGGCCACAACCAGAAAGAATTTTGAGTAGTTAAAAATCAAAGAAAACAAGGCAGATCAGGAGAGACTTTTTGCTACATCACTAAAGTTTTTTTCCACTGAATATCAAGTTTTGCAGTTTTGCTGAGATGCTTTTCTCATACAACTTTAATGCTTATTTCTTGTCCAAAGTGAGCTCCCAAGTCAAGGCTGCTTTGTTGAGAAAATTCTTACATCCACCTTCAGATGAACAAACCTAAAATCTGTTATTTCAATTGTGTCAGTAAAATTTCTGATTGTAGATCCAAAGCCTACAAGGAAAAGCTTGTAGGTATCCTAGGTATCTGGGACACAAGCAGGAAGATTATTTTCTCACTTTATTCATTCTGTGCTGGCAAACCTTGTGATTTCATTCTGTGTTTCATAACTGTTGTGAATTTTCAAAAACCCCAGTCTCAGGAGTCTTGCTGTCTGCAAACCTTTGGATTTTCTTAAAGTGCATTTTTCAAACAAGTTCTAGTCATCAGAACTGCAGGGAAAAAAACTACAACACCTAAAAAATTATAGAACTTTCAGCATTCAAAAATCCACATGGTAAATGGCATGTTCACAAAGTACTTGTGGTTTTATGTCATCAACTTCATACTAAGACTTTGAAAAGACAGTCTTGGAGATGTCGAAGATTTGCTTTACTAAGAGTAAAAATGGAAAGAGTTTAAGTGTTTGTCTGATTTATAGAAATCTTAACATAAGGCCATCATGTACATATTGACTACGGGATTTCGTGGAGGAGAAGATTTTTCATTTCTCTTCAAACTTTTTTTCTCTGTTGGGGAAGATGAGGAGAATTAATTAGTTTAATTAATCATTATTAATTAATTAGTTTAATTAATTATCCTTAATTAATTATCCTTAATTAAACCATCCTTTTCCTGGAATTGGAAGCTCAGAATAAGGGGTCTCTCTCCTGTATCAGTCTGAGATAGACATGAAGGTCTTCTTTGACAATGTCCAAGCCTTCTTTTCTATTCTGTCTCCTTATAAACTCTGCTTCTCTGCTTGATGCCTTTCATGACTTTTCCTGTATAGCCGTTTGCTCCACACTCTCTTTTCCCCAGGACTGTGCTTTAATTTGATGATAGCAATCACTGCATGCAGGCATCAAGATTTTTTGTCACTTTCTAAATTTGTCACAAATTATTTTTTATTAGAAAAGCGAAGTCTCTCTTTCCCAGGCAATTGGAGCAAAACTCTGGACATTGCTTGAGGGAGAAAGTGGATATAAAACAGTTCCTGCTCTTTTGTCCTTGCAATGTTTAGCGGACAAAGTGACACAAAAACAATGAATGCCCTACCTGTTCATCTGTGTGACAGAATTTGGCTTAGATAACAGATAAATACTCTAGTCTCAGCCTCAAGTAAACATTGTCAAATTAACATGAGCCACTACATCAGTTGTCAGCTTAGTCTTTGTTCCAGCAAATGACAGATATGAGCAGCTACTCATATTTTTTTCACACCCCAAGAGCATATGATGACATAGTGTTCATACACAATGAGAAGCAATGTACCACTGGGAATAGTTTCCTCTGTGCAAAGCCTGTCACAGTCATGAGAAGTCAGTTGTGTGAATGGAATATGGGTGCCTTGGGAACTGAGCATGACTTGAGGGAATCCCACTGAGAAAAAGATTCTGCTGTTTTCTCATTGTGACACAATGCACTTCACTTGCAAGAATATGCTTTGAGTCGTGCAGAAAGTGGAAGTTCTGACCACTGTGGTCATTAAAGAAGCTGTGATACTTTATAAAGTGACTTTATAAAGAATAGGAATTTGTGGCCTTTTGTTCTGAGAAAGTCCATTTGGAAAAATTATATCCTCCCTAGCAGGATTACTCCTGTAGTTTTAATTGCCCATAACACCCTGCTTTATTTCTTCACTTAATTATTCTTTATTGCTCTTGAACACTGCTAACTTCCATACTCTTATTCAGAAATAACTCTGTTTCACTGGTGGGTGAAGTGATTGCCGTATATATTAAGGGGATTTATAATGTCTTTCTCCAGTAGATCAAAGAATCCATTAAAAGCCAATATTTTCTCCCCAGGAAGATAGTTATAAACTATAATTAAGTCACCTTTCAATCTTTTTTTTTTTTTTTTTAATAGACTACAGATTCCTTTAAGACTCTTGGTAAGGCCTTTTCTTTAGCTATTGAGTAATTGCAACAGCTCTTTTCTGTATGCTTTCAGATTTCCCAATATCTTTTTTTAAGAGAAGGTATACAACAGAACCATGCCAATATTTTATGAAATCAACCTCAACAAAATCAAAATGTCATGAAGTTCTAAAAAAGGTATCTTACAGAAGTCTAAACCTATTATATCTAAATGTTTTTTCACTATCTGGACCTGTAATTTAACTAAATGATAAAGTCATATTTGTCTGATAATAAAAACATAATAACAAAGACTAGTGATAATACTGTATTTAATAAACCAAATATATCTTTCAAAGTGTATCACCCGAAGAATCTTAGTCAACATGGACAGCAAAATTCTCAGTAACATCTGTATGTCCTCAAACAACAAATAACTATTACCAGCAAATATAGACTGTGCACAAAGGTAAATCTATCCTTGAGGAGACTTCAGCTCTGACAGAATGAAATGAGATTAAAGATAGACAGAAGGAGCTAGATTGAAAAGACTGAATTAAGCTCTTCACTTGTAACACCTAAGGGTTTCTAAGATTCAGGTGCCAGTAGCATTTATAAGACCTTACTCAAAGAGTGCCTAAACCTATAAAAGCCTGCTAGAAAGCTGATCCCCAAAGGGGTTTATCCTGCCAGCCTTTAATTAACCGAAAGTAATAGAAATGGTGACTGTTGCAGATTCAGGACTTTAAAAACCTCTGAGTCTTGGTACCAATGCATAGATTTCAATGGCTATATCTGTACATCAATAAACACACTGGAACACTGTTGAGTGTCTCTAGGTCTATCTCACTCCTGTGTGTAAGACAAACTTGTGTAATGTACAAGAGGGGCTTGTACTCTTTTAAGAGTACCTCATTGGAATGTCCAGTCCAAGACCATAGCCCTCCCAAAACAGTGAGAAGAAACTGATGATGCAGTGCAGCAATGCAGAAAAGACAGATTTAAATGACTGACTTTGGAGTGTTCAGTTTTCTGCAGCATTTTAAGTGAAGGTTACAATACTGGTTTGAACTTGAGTCTGCCAAAGGAGCATCATAATATAGGCTAGAAGGTTCCTTTCAGCCATGCTGTTTCCACCAAAATGTCATGATCTTGCATTTTAGAAGCACTTAATCAGGGATGAATTAAGAATTCCTCTCTTGAAGAGCAAGAGGCCTTCCCACAGAGGCCAGGGCTTTGTGCATTTATACATACACAGGTTTAAATTATTATTGTAGATTAGGCAATTTAACCTGGTCTGCTCACACTCCACAGTATTAGAACAATGAATATGTACTGAAGAGAAAAGCAACATCACTATTATTTTAGAAGGAAAGAAATAGTAGGTCAGATGCTCAACTAGGAGAGAGTTTCTACCTGCAGATCTCAAGCAGAGGGAAGCATATCTGTATTTTCTGGAATTAAGCATATCACACATCCTCTCTTCTTTGTGAATTTTTCTGCAGATGAACTTAAGCAGCTCCCTTCTGCAAAATGGATTGTTTTTAGTTCTTTCCCTTTTATGGGGTAGCTCAGTTTCCTAATTTGTGGGTGAGTTTCTAGTCACTTGCAAAGCTTCTTATGGCTAGCCTGAGCTATATTTTTACTCTCTCCTTATGAACCTAATCTTAGCCACAACAGCCAATCATCAATCATGCACAAAATATCTCAGGTAGGGACCTAAAAGAGTGTTCAGTTATACTTTCAGTGACTTTGTTGACCTGGAAGTAAGTGTTGACAGTTTTCAATAATCATAGATCTTTTGTATTGGCTATCCCAACCTCTCAGTTTTTACTGGGAGAAGTGTGCATTCAAGCAAAGCACAGCTCTGAGCCTCCAAGTTCCTGTTTGTTTCCAGAAATCTGAGAAAAACTGTCCAAAATACAGACAGGTAGTAATGGTAATAGTAACAATAACCATTACTATTGTTGAATACTATTGTAAAATAATAACTCATTCATTTTGTTGTGATTGTTGTTGTCATTGTTAGTGATGCCTTTATTAAGTGCTTTGTAATAGTGTCTTGTAGTTCCCAGACAGAAGACATTGTGCTGGATGCTGTATTTACATGCCATAAAAAGACATCTTTAAACAGGGATAACAGGTGTGCACAACAATAGACATCAGAAAGCCCAAAGCAACGAAACATTTCTGATTAGTGCAATAAGTAGAACTTACTGAATACAACATGTTCTACTTTTGTCAACAATTCTACTAGCATTGTAGCACCAGTAGTTTTTAATTAGTCATTAACTGGTGGATGGTATTGTGATCTTGTAGAAGGAGAATACTTCTCTCTGCTTACCCCAGGGCAGTTATAGCTCTGACATGGTTCAGTCGTGGGTCATCACAGGAAGACATCCAGATTTTCAAGATTGTCTGAATAGCAAGGGCTGATAATGGTCAATTATATCAACTTAACATGTTAATGAACTGATGGTAATGCTGGTGACAGTCGAGAGTGACTCAGATAAAGTTCAAGTAGAACTGCATAACAGTTTACAAGAAACTCTGTTACAGGCAGGATGTAGACATACTTCCCTATAAACAGCTTAAGCTACAATGCTTCTCCCATACCATAAACTATCCAATTCTTCTTCTGAAGAGTAGTAAATTCTATTTCCTGTCACTTTTCTTCCTGCCACATCTAGATGATTCTGCTCAGTACCCTGTCTTGGAAGAACAGCTTTGTCTGCATCTCAAGTGAGGAAGTGTGGGCAAGTGGATTCCAGTCTGCTCAGAAAATTAATATTTTATTTAGGAAAGACAATTGATGCCAAAACTGTCTGGGGGGTTTCGTTTGTTTGTTTAGAGATTTTTTATAAAATCAAATTTATAAAATATTTTTGTGAGCTTTGAGTAAAGGGAAAGGAAAAAAGTAACGGAAAGGAAGACAAACTCAATTAACAATGCTTATTGCCAGGGATTTGCGCTGGCACGAGGAGGCCCTTCTGTGCATAGGTTGATGAAAATTATATGCCTTGAAAATTCTGTTTGACTTTCTGAAAATGAACTTGGAAAATACCCTATGAAGGACTAGCGTCTGTGAATCAGAAATTTCATGAGCTGGAAGAAAGTAAATGAGATGTTGGTAAGGCATATTTAAACACTTCACAAGTGCAAGGTAGAGGTTGTGTATAGAATATTTAGGTTAACAGTGAGACTAACACTACAGCAGCAGAGAAAGAGAGATTCTATGACACATAAGACATTCTTAGCGTTTTGTAAGGATGGTAAATGCTTCAGGGGGTCTCAAAGACCCTAAACACCCATAAATCCATATAATGTTTTGAGAAACATGGAAAATGAGGCATATATTATCTTGTCTGTTTCTCTCTGTTTCTCACATTGTTAAAAAAAAAAAGCTCTCTTTGGTTTTGTTTGTTTGCTGTTCTTTTTTTCTATTTCTTTTTTAATACATTGTATTTGATATAGTTTTAAGTACTTTTAAAAATCTGTGTGGAATGTTCTTCATCTATCATACAGTCCATAGTAATTAACCAGTAGTTCCAAGTATACATAGGATTTCGTTCCCAGGAGGTTATGACAGAAATGTATGGGTGTGTGAATGCTCTTTGCTTCTTTTGGGGGCCTATATCTTTGGCTTATAGGAATCAACTCGTGGGGGAAAAAAAAAAAAGGCAACCCCCC
>VWZF01003646.1:514063-549261 GCA_013396755.1 Sclerurus mexicanus | reverse complement strand
AAAAAAAAAAGCGCCCCCCCCCCCCCCCCCCCAAATGCTATTGCCTGCTTAGTGCAAATAAAAATATAGGTCTTGAAATTTGGGCCCAACATTGTCCTCTAGTGCTCTCAGGAAGACTTCTACCAGGGTTGTAAACACGGAGATCTTTCTCCCTGATGTTGCCTCTCCCATGCCTCTAGACAAAAGCAGAAATTCCACTCTATTTGAAAAAAGTGTTTCATTTGTCATGAGTACATACAAGAAAGCCATTGATACATTGAAGTGAGTCCCATGAAGGACTCCAAGCCTAGGAGAATAAAGCACACCTTATACAAGGACAAGCTGAGACTTGGGTTTGTTCAGCCTGTAGATGGGAAGTAGAAGGGACACTGTATTGCTACCTACACCTGAAAGACTGGAGGATACAGAGCCTTGCACTATGAGGTGCACAGCAACATGATGAGAGGCAATGAGCACAAGTTGGAACATGAATCAATATTCAAATGGGTTTTTTTTAACCGTAAGAGTGATTAGAACTTAAAGAAGTTGCCTAGATGGGTTGTAGAGTCTCCAATCAATAAAGGTGTTCAGGACTGGAGAGGACAGTCTTGAGCAATCTGGTCTACTCTGAGGCTGGGGTTGGACTAGATGACCTCTGGACATCTCTTTCAACCTAAATTACTTTATGAGAATCCTTTGATTCTGTAGTTCTCTATTGCGTTTGTCTTGAATACCTACCTGAAGTCCATGCAGGGTCACTCCTAACTTGGAAATAGTGAAAGGCCATTGTTAGTGTACAATACTGTGCGGAGACAAACTTTGTGAGAATTTGGCAGAAATAAACTGAAAAATAACCCTCAACAGACCAATTATAATGCACTAAAAATATCAAAGATGGGAAGTAAGTTTCTATGGTAGATGTAGAATTTATAATTCTTAGAAAAAGAGTATGAATTGCAGATTTCTGAATAGCTTGCTGTATGCTTAAGATAGACTTTATTATGAGATAGGATTAATCCAATCAGCAACAAAAGCATGAATCATTTTCAATATCATGCTCAACAGTACATAAATCTAGCAAGCTGTGATAAAAGACTACAGATCACTAAGGAAAGAATAAAATAGTACAAGGAGCCTTACAAAGAGAAAATGCCCCTCACAGCCCTGCCCATTTCTAGTTTTTATCCTGCATGGTTTTACACAGTTCTTTCAGTGGAATACTTTACCTAATATCACTGTGGGCTTTCTGTTTGCTTGAGTTTGATTTATTTTTTTCAAGGGACATATGATCTAGGATATCTTTTTTGTATCTTTTAATTGCTGACATACCTTTAGGGTACAGCAAACCCTTAACTCAGAGTTGATTCTTGAGTGGTGCATCATCACAAGAGAGTAACAAATGTCCCCTAAAAACATTCTGCTGATACGGAATTTTTCTGTTCTCCTTTTCTCCACTGAAAAGGAACAATCTTTACCAGCTTCTCAGGAGATCCAACTCTGATGATGAGTAAGGGAGGATATGCCCATGGATGTACTTAGCTCTTACATCCTGCACTTCTCTCAAGCAGAGAGAAGTGTGCAGTCAACATTTTCCCAAATCCTACTTAGGTCATGTTAAGCTCATACAAGAACAGATTTATTCCATTTGAGATGTAGGCACAAGTCTGCCCTGATGTGCGGAACAGCATAAATTTTTCAAAGACTGTAATTTTGGACAGGTTTCTTTTCCAGATCCATTCAAAACTATTCTCAAACTTCTTCAAGTTAGGTATCTAAAAAAGTTGGTTTTGCAGGAGAATAAAACATCTAGCCTTTTCCCTCAGAAAAAGACTAGCATCTGATGAGTTTGTGTAAGAAAGATGTATATTTCTCTCTGACAGACAGCATGCTAAAAAAGCCAATGCAAATAGCTAATGGCTGATCGGATTGGTGCATTACCCTTTGAGGAAGTGCTTTTCTTGGCTATGCAGGAGGTAAGCTACCCATGTAGATAAATCAATGACATAATTGATTTGGCAAATCTCATTTTCCAGCCAGTCAACTTTTTGTAGTGTTGTGTCCTAACTCTGACTTTAAAATACTGGTTTGCACTGAAAAGCACTCAGACGCTTGTTTTCATAAAATACTGTGACTGTTTAAAAATTAGCTTGACTGTCTTTCAGACATATGCTCTAAAGTTATATCTAAAAGAAGATAAACGAAAAGTGGATTTTGTCTTCCATTACACATCTTCTTTATTGTAAGCATGACATACATGCATAGGCACAGAGGATGGCTGTGTTAAAACGCACTCATATTTTTCCTGTGTTTGTGGCCTGTTCATGTAATTTGGAAATGTCTGAACCACAGGTGTAAGCCTAAAGGCAAGATCCAATTGTTGACATCTGTTGGAGAGCAGAGAGAGGGGAAATCTATAGGTTCTGAGGACTTCAGACAGACAGACTTCCCTCTCAGGGAAGGGATGTGCTGCCAGCACTCATTGGCACACACACAGAGATCCCTGAAGCATCAGCCATCATCTGCATGCATATGAGCTAACACTTAGGGCTATGATGGCTTTGAAAAGATTTTATCATAAAGTTGAGGAGAACACAGCATTTGTATTCCTAGTTCACAACGGATGGACAAGAAAGCCACGTACAGGAATTTTAGGATAAGAGGTCTGCCAAGTCTCTGAGGTGGGAATCCTAAACAAAAGTTGTCTTGCTTCAGAACTTCCTGTGAAATGTAGGCAGAAGAGTCAAGAGAGGACAGGAAGAACGCCTCCATATGGCTCAGAACAGCAACCAAGAGCAAGGGGCAAAAACAACAGATGTTGAGGCTGAGGTCCTTAAAACAGCAGCCTTTGACAGGAAATCTGGTGCTGCTTGTTCAGGAAGACTTCAGATCATATTGGTAATAGAGTCCCAGGAAACTATACATCACTTAGAAACAACAGCAGATGACTGTGCCAAACAGTTGGATTTCTCTGTGGCTGGGCAACAAACTGTGAGTGGTGAATAGCCCAGAAAGAAGAAGGGCACTCTGCCAACATGCTGACAGCTGTAGGAAGAGGACAGACTGATAATGAACAACGCTCAGGAGTGCCAATGTTCCTTTCTTTCAACTATTTGGGTTTTCCAAATTGCCTTAATATGGTCCTCTCATCCTTCCCCGCTTCACAAAATGATAATTCTTCAGCTCCTTTTTAACTCAGGTGGGGAAGTCTTGCTCTTTTGCATGTTCAGTGACAGTATATATTTTTTCAGACTCCTGGGGGAGGTTCCACTTAGTGGCATTTGACTTACTTTTTAGCACAGAGAGTTGATCCTTGTCCTTTTTCATGCCTAGCTGAAAGGTCATAACACATTATTTGAAATTCTCATGTAAAATATATTGTGAAACAAAAAAGCTCCAGTTGGTGTTTACCAAATTTCCATGTCACACTGTCTAGCCCAGTGTCTGAGTTCTGATAAGCTTCCATATGCTGGACAGGACTTTCTTTTCATCCAAGCCCTTAGATTCCAGAGAATGCAAAATATAACTTTGTAAGATCAGCGGTGATCTTGCTAAAATTAAAAGTGTGGATTTATTAGTGATATTAAACCAAAGTCATATAATAGCAGTGACAGTTTCACAAGATGAACAATCAATCAGTTGAGCTCCAAGCCATGTGCTGAGATCAAATGCTTAGTGTTCACTAAAGTTCTGCTCTATGTCAGGAAAAGAGTAGGAGCGCAATGTGTTGCATTTCAGAAATATATTTTTGTGTAGCACAGAATGACATCAAATTGCACCTGTCAGAAGACTGAGATTCTGATATATCTTAAATCATGATATCCAAATGACCAAGTTCTGAGCTATGAGGAACACCTGCCAACATAACTAATAGTGAGGACAAAAAGCCTTTGGTAGCAAGTCCCTTGAGAAGGAGATAATAATATATATGCCCTGTTCAATAAGCTCTTAGCCTGAGGTATTTCCAGTATGCAAAGAAAAGAAAGCTTACTTTAATTTTTTATGCTGTCCCCTTTTATCTTGATACATTTGTTCTTTTTTCCTCAAATAGGTTCTCAATTAGTTTAACAGAAATTTTCTTTTCTAAAACCAAATCTGGTTCTCTGTGGAAGGCTTTGATGGGAGTTTCCATATAAAGAGAGATTAAAGAAGTGAGGGCTAATTATTACGGAAAGAATAAGTGCAAGAGAGGATACAAAAAAGCCAGCATGTATAATAGTTTCTACCATGGAGAAAGTCAGACAGGCTCTCTTGATTACCCTTTACTAAAGCAAAAGAGGAAAACATTCCAAAAATTAAAAAAACCCCCTCAAAACCAAAACCAGATTCTATTATATGTACACACAAATTTTTACAGAAGAAATCTCACTTCACATGATACATAGCTACAAGAATTTACTTGCACAGTAAAGAAAGTTTACTGTGGATAACAAAATATACAGTCTTATGACAATATATCCTCGATGGATTTTTTTCCAAAATGGCAATCTTGTACAGAGGAGGGCCAAGAGGAAAAGGCAATTGTGGATTAGAACTTGCAGGACTGTAGAGAGCAGTCAGATCCACAGTCCTTCTTTTTCTCCTTTGTGCCCTCGACTCCAAATATTATCAGTTATTGATTTATTTTTTAGTGACAGAAAAATTATTGACTGCAATGACAGGGACACAGCAAGCTCCAGTTGGACAGCTTTTCACAGGATGCTGCTGCTGCTTCAAATCAGAGAAGCCATCTCTTAGGTTTGGCTAAACCTGCCACTTCTGTGGATGTAGTTAAAGAATTTGTGCTGCTGCCAAACAGTGAACAGGTAAATGAACATCTATCATGAGAACGAAATACTGACAGTCTTCTTCATATGATTTCACAGCTTTTCATCATGAAATGGAAAGTGCATGCACATTGAATCATCACCTGTTTGCATACAGCAATGTAGGAGAGGAAGTGCCAGAGACAATCAAAGCACAGAGGTTCTTCCATACCTGATAGGCCCATGTTCAACTGAAAGATGAAGATGTACAAGCAAGTGGCATTCTTAATCTTTTAAACAGACTTGAAATGTCACATACAGGAATAGTTTCCTCTCATATTGAGAAGGATATACTGGGTCATAGAGAAGAAAGGTAACAGAAACAGGTTACAAACTGGATGTCTTTTTTGTCTAAGAGAAGGTTACAAAATATCTATTAAAAGACTTTCTAAGAACAGGCCAAACAAATTTTGTGGAGAATCATAACTGATATCTTTTTGTGCATCAGGAGAGCAGGTAAAATATTTTGCAGAGATCCTGTTTATGAATTTGGCTCAGAAGGCCACCTTAGCATTAAAGTGCCTATCAATCTGCAGTAATTTATAACAGATATGCTGTGGATCTTCAGGTTTTGGCCATTCCCTGTATTGATGGGGGATCAAGATGACTTTCAGATGTGCAGGACATGCTGTGCTAAATTAAAAAATTCAATATGCATAAACCTTTCATCTGGCTGAGGCCCAGCAGAGAAAGTTTAGTTGGTACAGCAATCACAGGCAGACTTGCCAGCTCACTTCAAGACTGCCTTTCTGGGTTTGGCAAGAGACTGTAAGTTCAGGTGTGTCTGCATCTGTCAGCGTTGACCTATTGTACAGTACAAAAGCTATGCAAACAAATTTAAACATCGTATTCTCAGTTGCTTGCCATGTTCTCTCAAAGGCACTACTGTTTGTAGAGTGTCAACTATCAGAAATCCCCTGGCTTACTGCCTCAGAGTATGTTTTTTTCTGAGTACTGAGGGCTTTTTCATCTTGTCTACATAGACAAATTGATCAGCACAACACTTTTGTTCTTCATTTTGAGAGGGAGAGGGAAACAGAGGACACAGAGAATGGGATTCCAGATATCCCATTCCAAAACAGGGTTGAGGAAGGGTCACTGGTGGAGCAATAATGGCAAAAGTATTGTCATGGGTGGGAGTGGAAGGTTTAGACAAAATTTATTAAAGAAGCCTTCCTGCTGAGTCATGAGGTGCAGAAAGGATTCCTTTGTTTCCTAAACTCCTTCTCAGAGAGGAATCTAGGTCTGGCTGAATCTAATCTTAGCCTTGGATTATGTCAACAGTTTGAATTTAAGGAACTACAGAGGTGGAATTGAACCACTTTGTCCCTCAGGTTTTAATGTTTGGCAAAATGAGAATGCAGACCAACACTTGTGGGGAGATCTCTTACTCTCAGCCTTGAGGGGTATCCATGGAGGCCATCCCCAACCACGGGAATCTCTACACATACATCCAAGAAGTGTTATGTCAGAAGAACCCGACTGTATGAAAGAGGACTGGACCTTTATAGTATAAAGTGATTGACTGGTAGTCACAGATCTATAGGCCTGCAGACTAGATTATCTGTCAAATCCTATTTCAAAAGCAAGATGTGTATTCAAAGACTGGTAAACCAGGATATTTTTAACATAATCTAACACCAAGGCAGCATCCTGGCACCAGAAGTTGAGCTTGTCTGATAGCCTGCATGATGGCTTGCATAGTATGCATTCTCTGATTGCATTTTAGATCTTTTCAGGGTGGGCCTATCCTGCCACAATTATAGACCTGCTATTGTAAGTTTCTTTGAAGACCCTATATCAGAAAAAAAGGTTATACCATTATATCTATAAAGCTTTTACAACTTTATGGCTCTACTGTAATTGTAGCTATGAATAAACTTTCTAACATTCCTCTTTTTTGTGGAGGTGTGCTCGCTGAAGAACAAAAGCACCTCACTAAAGGTAACATGCTGACTGATGGCACAGGAGTAACACAATGATGGATTGACTGATAGATTTCACCCAGTAGTTTAATTATAAGTTACTATTGGTTCATGCTGTGTAGCTCCACGTGTGCAGCTGCTCCTTACTTAGTGTTGATTGGGATGGGACTTTTGCAGAACCATTCTCTGTTGTCTTCTCTACAACAAAATAACTTGTATTTTTTGTTCTACACTGTTATCAATGTAGTATCTGAGTTTAAAAAAAGCATTAAACTTTACTATCACATTAAAAAATGATTTATAAGTATGATCCTTATGCTTCAGAGCTGAAGTATTTTTCTTAACTCATGCAAAACATGTTCTACAATTACACATGTCATTTTAATGCACATTTTCTCATCCCTTTTGAGTTTTGGTGACCACTAAGTCTCACCAATATCAATAACATTAATATTTCTATGCCTGAGCATAGTTTGTGTGAGCAGACTGATGGCTAAGATCTGAACATTTTTACTGTGAGAATGTCCTAGCTGGCAAAGTTGATGGTTTTGGTCCTAACCAACAATAAAAAGATAGTGCACTCATTCAAAGAGCAGTTGATATTGTAGCTTAAAAGAATTTTTCATGTATAACTGTGAAATTTAGATCTTTAATTAACCTTTTTACTTCCTCATGTACTTATATACAAATGAGTTTTCTGAGTAAGCAGGGCATGGTTACTAGCATAGATTTATCAGACATCAGTCACCACCTCCAAAGAAAAGTTTTCACTCTGTTTTTCCCCTTATCTTACCTCCTCTTAGTGGTAAAGAAGTTCAACCTTCTCTCAGCTGTCTGTCAAGTTCACATTTACTGTATTTACTTTGTCTTACTTTTTTACAAGCTGAGTAAAAGTGAGACAAAAAGAAAAGATGAGAGGACTGGCAGGTGGGCAATGTGCTCAGTAGCAGGGATAGGAAAGAAAGGACAAGAACTTGGGTAAGAAAAGGTGATGAAAGCAAGAACTCTTTTTTTTTTTCTCTTTTTCCCTGTGAAACAAGATGTTGTACTCTCCTCAGACTTTTGCAGTGCTATCTTTCCTAAGGGCCCAAAGTGTTTATTCTAACACTTGAATAGAGTTGATATGGATATCCTGAAATGACAGAAAATTAATATGAAATAGAAATAGCAGTCACTGTAATTATTGTTAGTTTCAGTCAATTAGGGTTTATTCCTTAGTATATTAGGGTTATAGTGCATTGATGATTATTTTTTGTTTGTTTACTCCATGGGATAGGTCTTGTTTGTGGCTGTTGTTCACTGTTCTGTATTTTCTCTCTCCTTTTCTCCTTGTATACAGTACCTTCTCTCATGCATTAAATTCCACTGCACCACTGTAGTTAAAACAGTCTTTTGTTGCCAGGTGATCCATTCCAGATGATTCATCTGACTTTTCCATTAGTGCAGTTTCTCCCTGCTCTTGCCCACTGAATGCAGAGCAAACTGGTCATAGAGTGCAGGCTCTTTTCAGTAGGCATCCTAAACCTTTCTGAGCTCTGTAAACGACATTGTTCCCAGAATCTTGTCAAGTTAGCTGCAGTTACATTACTCAGGGAATAAAGATGTTTTTCCTAGCCCTTTTCTACCATGTTAGGAGTGACTATAAATACATTTAAGAGAACAAGAACTCTGCACAATGTTTTTTTGGTGCTAAATGAATCTCTCAGATACCTGCCAGCCAAATCAGATGCTGGTATGATCATCAGTACTCCAGGGTTGCCAAGAGACCAAATTTATCTTGGAAATACCACTTCAACAGTTAGCTTTCTCTTTTTCTGCCCTTCCCCTCCAGGTATCCCTTTCCAGTCACAATCAAACAGTAGGAATAATTTACCCTACAGGAAGAATGGAGGGAAGCGCATTTTCAGGCAAGATTCTGCACTGTAGTATTTCCAGTAGGAAAGGAGACTTAAAAAGAATTGCCAGTAATTAAACATGGGGCCTGGAGGAAAACAGGGTTGTGAACAATAGTCATATCTCTAATTGGTCCTGGAGAGGCTTTTTTCCAAAATTGCTAGTGTTTATAAGTTTCTTTTCTTAATATTACACAATATAATGTAAAGGATTTTGGGTTTAATAGTATTTTTATGTATTGTCTTTTCAGTAGATTAATAGTGTTTCTCTAATTTGGAACTCTTTTATTTCTTTTATATTCTAGTCCTACTTTCAATTGTTTTATGGAGGATTCATCATTCTGAGCTACTTCTAGACCCCTAAATATAAAAGGAATGCATCCCTACCACACCTGGAAGATATTTTCTGATTACAGATATAGCTATAAAGCAGATATCTATCAAGTGACTTGCCAAAGGTCATACAGATAGTCTGCAGCAGGGGCAAGTCTCTTGAGCTCTGATCCAGTCATTTTACTAGAAGAAAGATACTTCCTCCTAGCATTTTTGGCACAGCCTGTTATTGCCAGGAAGATGAAGAACTGAAAAATGTTGCTTCCAGATGTCAAGGAATTAACTTTTCTTTTAATTAGACAAAATAATTTAGCTCTGACTCTTAATGTACAAGTTCATTAGTGAAATACATGACGTGCCTAAACTAGGTACAGAAGAATTATTTTTATATCAGTGAAATAACATTAAAAATTAATGAAAGATATAATTATTTTATATGGAAGGGTAGTCACATTTTCCAAAATAAATTCAATTTTAGCTGACATTGAGATTGACAAATTTAAATACAGGAGGATTTATTTTAGAAAAAAAAACAGAGTATAGTTTAATAGCATAATACCTTCAGCAAATGAACTATGCAGTTGCTAGTGGTGACTTCAATAATTGCATGCTATATCATTCTTGAATCTGCAATAACAAGGTTGTTCACTTAACACCCTGATTTTCCAGTAGCAGTGGTTCACAAATGATATAAAATATAACATAATGTTTGCTTTTTAAGGGTAACATCTGAATGAAAACCTCCCTAGACAGTTTGAAGATGTATAGGTGAATCATTTAATTGTGGTGTTTTGTTTTTTGTTTCCTGTTTTTTCCCTTTAAATATATTTATTTATTTATTTATTTATTCATTCATTCATTCATTTATTTTTAATGTTCTTTCATCAGGCTAAATCTGATTCTTTTTTTTTTTTTTTTTTTTTTTGTCTGGTTATGTGATTAGATTTTAGAGTGGGTTAACAGAGCTAATTCTGCTAGAAAAAGCTATTCTGATGAAAGCCACAAAACATTTATTCTTCCATTATTAGTCTTCAATTTTCATTAAAAAGAAAATTGAGACATTTGAGGCAGAGAACCCTGTGTATTCCAACTTCATTGTAGTTGAAAGAAGCATAATGAAGTCCAAGACTTGTAGCTAGAAGAAACTTATATGATTTCTTTTCAATGACTGTACATCGTTAATTGTACATAAGGCTTCACCAAACATTTTCCCTCCCTTTTTCATCTGCTTGGCCTACTACAATTCATATGAAATACATAGAAGTCACAGAAGCCAATATATTTAGTTCATTAGGACTGCAGCCAGAGCTCAGTGGGGCAGAGGAAGGGCAGACAAGAGAACATAGTTCTTACCTGCATGTTATAAGATAACTTGATTCTTTTGAACTTAAATGGACAGTAAGTATCAGACAGTAGAGACAAGCTTAATTAGAAAAGTCATTGTAAGCCTCAGTGGCTGGAAGCTGAAGGTAGACTAATACAAAATATGAAAAGGGCCCATTTGTCTAGTTACGAAGGTTATTAACCACTAGAATGACTTTAAAACAGAGAAGTTATAGTAGGTTCTTCATTGCTAAAAGAATTCACATCAAGACCGTCTCTTTGTCAAAGGGTATACTTTCCAACACTACCAGAGGTTGCTTAGTTCAGAAACTGGAAAGTGGAATGATACAATCTTCTCACACACACAGCAAGATGAAATAATCTGCCCCTAAAACTATAAAGCTATTAAATTTTAGGATTTGTTCAATGGGGAAGAATTTCCTTATGGCAGCTGTAGGAAAATATGGCGTGGAGGGGAGATATTTGTAAAGATTCTAAGTTCTGTTATAGCAAATGGCATTTCAGGGTGGTAAAAGCAGTCTACTTACACCACAAGAAAATATCAATCAATTCAATCTCAATATTTGAATCAAGATTCAATTTCTGCAAACAAGGTCATCCAGATGTACTACATCTGCACAGCTATGCCCACAGTCCATCCAGCACCCCAGGGTTATTCTGGACTCGGGCAGAATGCCATCTGGTGGACATACTTTGTAGTTTGAAAATCTACCTTTTAGATCCTTCATTGTGAATTACTTGCTGTAGAATTAAGACCTCTTCATATAAAATAAAATTAAAAACCCCTTGTTATTAAAAGTGCTATAAAAATGTTTTCAATGCTACAAAATTAAAAAGATGTGAGGCCAAGGTATATCTGGTGTTGTGAAGTTCTTTGGATATTGGTTTGTTTGCAGGGGTAAATATGGCAGTTTGCCTGGAGCTGAGATATTAATACACCACAGTGAAAACTAAGGGTACACGCATCCTATATTTAACTGTGTCATCTTTTCCTCTGCATCTGAAATTACTCCTTTATGAATTAGTAGCAAAAGCTGGTCTACATCACTTCAAATGCTTAGTGACTAGTTAAAGCTTTGTCACGTGGGTAATCCCTGTGCTAAGGTAATATAATTATACAGTTAAACATGGAATCCCTGACAAATGAGTCAAACAGTAAATCTTTTCTTCAGCACCACATGCAAATTTGCATAGGGAATTTTATTTCTGGTTTCAAAAAGGATCAGTAGAAGGGACATCATGGTCATGGTGAAGTATGCACATATTTTTTCATAAATGTAATTAAAATTTACTATTTCAGTGTGTAACTAGTAAAGTGTCACACCAAGATGTTTAACTTTACCGACACTACTGTTTTAACCATTTTAAAGTACACATACTTTTCTTAAAGTGGGTTTTGCCTGAAAATAAGAAATACTAATAAAAAAATAGAATATTGAGCTGATGATGTAATGTAAATGTTAAAATACTTGAGTTATAGTCATTGTAGAAAAGGATAACTTGGACAGAACTAAAAATGGCTTCACTTTTTCTTCTTAGAGAATAAAATGAATGACTAGAGTTCCAACATCATCATCACATAGAAGACAGGGGCAAACACTATACTTTATTATCATCCTTCAGTTTAAGCCTGTTCTTTTGGAAATCCCTTTGGAAGCTACGCTGATTCATGGCTTCTAACTCTGCCAGTTTTATTCACAGTATCCTGATCCAATCACATTATTTAAGAACTAGATACGCTCAGTTTCTTTCAGAAATTTAGACACTGAAGTGCATATCCCTTAAATGCCTGTGTTTCGATGATGTTAGCATTGGTCCTGAGGGCTTAGGGTATGTGAGCTGTGAGATCCTGTTTGTGCTAAGGGACAACCAGTCAGAACAAGTTTCCTGAGGAATTATGACAGAGGCCTGGCGCTGCCATCTATTCTGATGTCTAATAATAACCAAGGGAAATACAGGAGTACATGAATGTAGTGTAATGTTAGCCACAGTGAACAGCCTGGTGAATTGCTAATGATGACCTTTACTATGAGTGGATGCTTAATTACCTAAAGTGGTTAAGGACATATTATCAGAACTAAAATTACTTAGGAATATTTTTAAGCTTCTACATGACCTAAGTTTTTCTGTCTTGATTGGACTGTGAATAAATCTAGATTTGAAGGACTTGCGTATTTTAGATTAGTGAGGGAGAATGACAAGGTTAAGCAGGTATTCCCAAAGTTCAACACACAGGTGAATTTTAACAATGATCTAATTAACTAAATGAATTCTTGATTTGGCCTTTTGTCCCCAAATGCTCCTTGCATTATTCATCAGCTGCCTATAATAGTATTGTAATGTGAAAGGGGGGTGTTTAGATTTTTGCCTGTCAGTACACCAAGAAAGTTGAGACTCTTGTGTCCAACCAGTCTGTCAGTGCGTCATAATGAGACCCTTAACCAACAGATTCACAAGATTTGAGGGTGATTCCCTTGCTCTTGTCAGAGGGAACTCTGTTAAGAGCATGAAGACTCCTCAGTGGGCCCTGTCAAAGTGTTACCCACTGCCGGCACCTGGAAAGACTCACTCCAATAATTCATGGGATAACACTTCATGAACACAAATATGACACATTATTAAGGTTCACAGTCATCGGTGATAGGGTCTGGCTGCAAAAATATGTTTCAAAGCAGTTTGCCGACATATCAGGGGAGGGAGGAACACAGGTTCAGCCTATCGACTAATCCAAACACTTTTGGTGGAGTTTTCCTCCACCTTTCCCCCTATCTACAACTTACTTTCATACTATTTCTATATGTTTAGCTGGAGTTTGAGTGGTTCTAGTCATAAATAACTTTTAATTCTGATAAAACCTTTATTTCTGTAAAGTTCTCTCACCATACCTAATGGGAGGCGGGTGGTCGTGGCTTGGCAGCTGAGAAGGGGATTCAACATGGTTGTTGGCTCAGCAGCAGAACACCTTGATTCACCCTGGTCTGACAGGTACTGTACAGTCTCATGAACTTCAAAGCACCACAATGTTCCCCCTTTCTGCCAGGATTTCAGTGGAAGGGAGGCCATGTATTCTTCATTTCGCTCCATGCTCCGTTACATCCCTCTGAGCAGATGATTATTGTTGTGTGGGGAGAGTGTCGACTGCATTCTCTCTGGGAGTAGCTGCTGTATTTTACTCCAAAATTCTTAGTCTTTTCTAAATTTTAACCCTATCCATCATCCTACAGGTATATTTTGTTGCTAGTTATGGTTATTGATGCTCCTTTGGTGTTGAGTAATTTGCCAGTACATATGATCTGAAGGTTTCACTGGCTAGAAAGAAAAAAAGGCTAAATGGAGATGAGCAAAGCTTATTTTAGGTTCAGAAAATAAATGCAAGTTTTCATTTCTCGGTACACAGCAGAAACAAAAGAGTGGGATATACCTTCTCTCCCATACCTCCAAGGCCCTTTCTCAGCTAAAAGTTTATCTTCAAAGTTTTTTCTCCATTTAAGTATCACATAGCATGGCTCTAGATTGAATTCACTGTCTTTACTGAATGTTCTTGGACTGTTTCTGAAAGCTCCACCAAGAAAATAGATAATGAAGCTTCTTCAATCAGCATGGTTTCTGATCAGCCATATACATAATCTATAGTTTGGAAAATAACGCCATATTTTAAAGCTCTGAACAATAGAATGTTTTCAATGAATGGCAGCTGGAAGTCTCAAGGATAATGGCACCTGGGACAGGGCAACCCTCATTGTGTGCACAGACTAGGGAATGAGATGCTGGAAAACAATGTTGCAGAAAGGGACCTGGGGGGTCCTGGTCGATGGCAAGTTGAATATGAGTCAGCAGTGCCCTGGCAGCCAGGAGGGCCAACCATGTCCTGAGGGGCATCAGGCAAAGCATCGCCAGCCTGGCAAGGGAGGGGATTGTTCCTGCACTGGGGCAGCCTCACCTTGAATATTGTATGCAGTTTTGGGCGCCGCAATTTAAGAAAGATATTAAGCTATTAGAGAGTGTCCAAAGGAGAGCAAGGAGGATGGTAAAGAGCCTTGAGGGGAAGCCATATGAGGAGCGGCTGAAATCACTTGGCAGGTACCAATTTCTTCACTCTTGTGACCAGTGACAGGGCTTGAGGAAAGGGCCTAAATCTGAGCTGTGGTAGACTTACACTGGATATCAGGAAAAGGTTTTTCACACAGAGAGTGGTTAGGCACTGGAACAGGCTCTCCAGAGAAGTGGTCACAGCACCAAGCCTGACAGAGTTCAAGAAGTGTTTGGACAATGTTGTCATGGCATGATTCTTGGAATGTCCTGTGCAGGGCTGGTAGTTGGACTAGATGATTCTAGTCCTTTCAATTCAATATATTCTATGATTCTATGACCTCCATTTCAGCTTGGCCCATCTTTTCACCAAAGTCCAATATAGTGACTATCATTACAGGCCATTTAAAACAGAAAGAAAAAAAATGTACAGAATATGTATGGAACAAATCAAACTTTCATAACATCTTTTTTTCTGATAGGAAATTTTCACATTTATAACAAAAATTGATTTGATGAATACTCCAATTTTCTTGGAAATTTTTGCCATGTTGATAGGTTTTCTTTCTCTCCTTTTACTCTGGGAATTTTTGTGTTTCTCTTTAGAAATCTGAGTCAGTCAGAGACTGTTTTTGTTCAGCTGGAGAACTGCTTTACTGCTGCAGCCACTCCATTCTCAGCTGTTATAGTCAGATCCCCTAAACTCTTATGCCTCTGCTATTTCCTTTGGTAATCTTCAGGAATTTGACTAAATTTTGCACTTAGCTGTGTTCTACATACCATACATTTTGTTTGCATCTGTACCACATAAACCCCCTCTGAAACTTTTTCCAGGTCAGGATTCTGATTTATTTCCAGGATTGTGACACATTTAGACATTTCCCACAAAACCTATATCATTTTAATTGTAGTTGCTCTCAACTTTTCTCTGACAAAGGAACATCAGTTTTCAATTTTGGATTGCAATGTTTCTGCAAAGTCCTTTGTTCCTCTTCAACAACTCCATAGAATAGGTTTCCTGGGGTCTCTGTTGCACACTGACACATGATGTGTGTCAGAATGACATTTTGTACTCTCTCATTGGTTGCTTTTCCATAAGCTGCCAAAAGAAGTGCAATATGCTGATCCCATTGCCTTTGGTACCTTTCTAAAATGGTGGCCAGCTGAGCCCTTCGAATCTAATTGAATTTTGCATGCATTTCATTTTACCATTGGTGCTCAGGGCAGGAGCAAATTATCTGGATTCCCAGAATCTTCCAGGCCAGCTGAAATATTTTGGGTTAGAATTTCCCCCTTCACTGATACGCAATCACTAGAGGTGTAAAAAATCCATTAATCCACTAGCAGAGCTAGATGGAAAGTAGCAGGATCTTGGTGAAAAAAGCTACATCATTAAAGTTTGAATTTTTTTCCCAAATGGGGTTGAAAAAAATAAAAATTGGTGCGGGGGAATATTGATGGGATTTCAGGACCTGAACCTTTCAAGAAGTGAGTGAGCCAGAAAGAAATTTTTTGGCTTTCTAGATGCCCTTCTGGAAGGTTTTTGTTAACTGACAGATTTAACATTAACTGAAGCTTGCCAGCACAGCTGCAGAAAGACAGGTCCTTGCCCAAACAGCTCTTCATATTCTAGATCTGGGAACCATTCAACCTTTCTAAACCCAGGAGAATATAGACAAAACTGCACTGTGGAGTAAGGTACAGAGAAGTCCAAGCTTGGTTGCCAGCCAGCCTTGTCACAGGATTGCCATGTGACCCCAATGCAGGGCCATGCCCACAGCACCATGTTCAGCTCTGCTGGGGTACTCCAGTGTACATGGACAAACCACTTGCCACCATCATCTCAACATATGGATTCATTCCTCGGTGTAGGCATGACCAAAAATTCAAGGTATTGAGGGCTCAGAAAGTTTCTGTGAAGTTCACTGGCAGAAATTAAAACATTACGATTGATGACAATGTGGGTTTAGTAGTATATTTTTGCATGCATAAATCATACTTAAGATCTTGAGATATAAAAGAATGAAGATTTTCTGAAATCATTGACCAGTTAGAGGGCAAGAAAAAGCAGAATGATAAACCTGTTTACTTGGTTACATCAAAGCCAGCATTTAAACTTCTATTCATTGCTAGTGCCAAATATGATTCTGAATTGGTTTGCAAAGATGTGTAATTAAATCTATTAAAGAGATGAAAAAACTGAAGATGTATCCAAAGAAAACTTGAGTTTTGATGTTGGCTTTTGGAAATTGGAAAAAAAAAAAGATCAAATACTGTATTTTGTAATAGAATAGAGAACTTTTTTCTTGGTATTTGGAAAATAATCTTAGGAACTGGAATATGGTTAGTTATAGCTCTGGCATCAAGTTTTTCTGCATCTTAAGCCAATTAACATTTTAAAGTCTGGATCTTTAAGTATAACTAACATATTAAGCAAGGAGTTCAATGAGGAGTAAGTTCCCTCAGCTTCTTTAGGAATCAAGTCCACTGATTTAGGAGGATAAATGTGAGTGCTTAGCTCGATAAAATTAGGCACAGTGATTTGACAGCGCTGGCCTAATCAGCACTGTATCTCATTTTATCTATCTATGGAACAGGACTACTAATATGAATGAAGATTATTCAGTAGTATCAATAACACCCTCAGGCCAGCTGTACTACAAATGCCAAGCATACTAACACCTGTAATCTGAAATTCTGTTGTTGGACAGACCCTTTATATATACTTTTGCTGCAAGAACGAAGCCTCATCATGTGAGAAGCCTTTTTCGTACAGTAAAATTATCACCTTTTTGAAATACATTATTTAAATATACTAGTGGCAGCCAATATTCACTTGATGCAGAGGGAAATGTTAAGTATGTTATTCAATAGCTATTCACTCTATACCAGAGACAATAATTAGTGGTATTATCAGGTAGAAAATTGCTGCAATGAAGAATCCACTAATATAGTATGATTAACTCCCTCAGAAACTTACTGTACTTTTTTAGAATCACAATCGCTCTGTTACTTGCTGCCAAATAGTGTTTTTGGCAATGTATTGTCAATGAATACTCTCAAAAGTACCCTTCAGTGGATAGTAAAAAACTGAAATAGCAATTCTCTCATTGAGTAATGATTGCTCTGGATAGACCCTGTAGTATAGTATAATACAAACACAGAACTACATGATTTATTTATAGACCACTGGTTATAATGACTCACAAGCTATTCCAGTGGTTTGTGGGCTACTTGACATGTTTTTTTTTAATTGAAAGTTACTACAAAAAAAAAGAATAAAGACTATCCTCTAATACAAATCCTATGAGATTTTTACAAACTAGAGATTTATAAAAGGCTTACTTTTAGAACCCTTTATAATCTTTCTTCTCTCAAGGCAGGTATCCTACAGAGAAGAATGTGGAACAAAAGGTTGTTATTGAGGTCCCACAGAGAGATGCACAAGGTTGGAAAGGACAGGTTCAGTATTCTTGGTTGCTCAGGGAAAAGATGTTACCCAATGGCATAAAAAAAATGCCACAGGGATTATCTGTAGCATAAAGAAAAACAAGATCTCTGACAAATTACAAATACTGTGTGTGATAACATTCATCAGACTCATCAGGGAACTGATAGGTATCAGGCTTTCTCAGACAGCAGCAAGCAAACAGCAAATTAAATTCTAGCTGCTCTAGCTCCTATGGTGTGTCAGTACATTTAAAAAATAAGAACTTATATGTCCCCTTATTCCATTTTATTCTTTGTATTACTTAGCCAGATTTGTTGCACTGGCTCTGTACTGTGTGACATAAATATACTCTGTGATGTACCAATCTAACTCTGACAAACTTTACAGGAAAGAAAGAGCATTGTTAAACATAGGAAAGAAACCTATGAATGAAATGGGACGTGTGGGAATTCAGATAAGCCTGAAATCAACAGTAGTTTTTCTTGAATTTTCAGTGACTTGAAGGTTCCACTTTCAGTCTGGCCATATAGATTCAGATTTACTAAAACCTGAATCAAATTCAGTTTTTGAAATTTTCTGTTTGAAATTCTGGTCAGTGTGACTTCAGATGAAGATTCCTCTCTCCTAACTTCAGGCACAACACAGAGATACAGAAATTATTACCTTAGCCTCCTCATGTTTCTGGTTACAAACAACAAAAAACCAGTGATACCTTCAGAAGTAATACAAATCCTAAATGGCCAGAGTTGAGGAAGGGCTAGGACGATGAGGCTTCAAACCTGAGGACACCAGCACCTCTGAACTGCATGGTATCTGAGCTTGGGTTGGGTGCATCATGTGAAAAAGATGCAATAGACTGGATTTTCTGGGGGAAAAAAAAAAAAAAAACCAAAAAAAAAAGATTGTAAGTATATTGGAAAGAACTGAGTGCTTTACCATGCAGAAAGTGCTGCAAGATTTGATCAGATGAACAATTAACAATGGAAGAAATGGTAGGTTATTGACTATGAATTTTATTTAGAAGTTAAGCACAGTAGAGGTTGAATATATGAATTGTTCTGTGACATGGGCAGAATGCTTCCTAGAAGGTTGATTCAAGCAGAAGTATTCTTTTACTATTCTGAAACCTAAGACTGGACAGTTGTTTCTGAAATTGACACTTTTTAAAAGGTCTTGATTTTAAATGTCTGAAAATTATTAGTAACTATTTAATACTGAAAATGTGAACTCTTCAGTTAACTCTTCTGCCTCAAATTAATTTGGGCTAACTATGAAAATCCATTATTTTCTGCATTTTAAAAACATATCTGATAATCATGGAATCATCAAATCATAGAATGATTTGGTTAATGGTCTTGACAAGATTTTGAAATATCACAAAAAAGCTTCCTTTTAACTTTTGAAAGGAGAATGTCTTTTTCAGTTCATTTCTTCCAGAGCATTTTTCTGTTTTTGAATCATCTTAACATATCAAAACATGACAAAGTTAGGAGGTGCTCAGAATTACATAGGACCAGACACTTGACAGAACATCACCACAGCAACATTCTGCAAATACAAAATGAGAGCTCTGTTCCTAGAGAAACACACAGGGATCTGTTACCACACCTCCCTCAACAGTGTGTTAGAGCGTGCTTTTCATCAGAAGCAGATCTCTACATGAACAAAGCAATTTGAATATCTTTTTATTTCTTTTCCTGCTGTCTTCTCTATAGAATGCAAAAGCTTTAAAAATTATCACAATGTAATGTAAAATCTTCAGGAGTTTATTCTCATTTCTGCAAATATTCTCTGGGATTTGTAGTGAATTCTGCATTTTTCTTCTGCTCCTATTACTGACTGTTTTCTGTTTTTGGGAGAAAACCGTCATTTATGCTGCCTCTGTATATGTATGATGATCAACTTTAATGCATTTACCATCAGTTTCTTCTCCCTCCCCCATGAATCCATAACAATCCTCTTGTGATGACTGATAAAATAAAAACTTTTAATGTAAAAAGCTCCATCATAGACATAAGCAAAAAGGCTTGTTTGCTGCAGGAGCAAAGCAGGCAGTCTCAGTATAACAGTGGCACTAGAAAAAATGTGCAAGCTGTAAATTTTAATGAGGAGCATGTTTTACGGAAAGAAAAGTCTTTACTTTTTGTTTGTAGATGTTAGCTTGCATGGAGCCTTCATTCTGCAATGTAAAACTGACTAAAAGAACCCCTTCTGCAATGAGAAATCAAAATCTATTCTCTTTTAAGGAGTTTTCTTTTATGTATGGACCACCAAGAAAGAAACTTCCAAACAAGGCTTCTCTGTTCCTGCAGAGGTTTGAATTGAAATCTCTCCTCACATTTCCTGAACTGCAGGTGAGATATCAGCCTCTCGCTCTGTCGGCCTTAGAGATCAGCATGGAACTGGCTTAAGGTGGCTTGATATAGATTTGCTATTTGCAAATTAAAATCCTTCATCTCTGAAAGGAATCCAAAATAAAATACAGTTCTTTATTAACTGTGGCCCCAAAGTTTTTTAATGGTTCTTACCTCAGAGTGTCTTTCAAGAGATGTCTTTTCATACCTATTATATAGCCCTACTTACTTTAGGCATTGGAGCACATATGGGCTAGCACATGCAAACTTAGGTTTTTAGGGCTAAGAAGTTTTATGGCACTATCAGATTAAGATAAAGGGGCTAGATCATGCTCAATTATCTTAATGCATTTTACATTACTGGTGCTCCAACTGCGTTCATCTGCCCCTGACCTATGCATTTATTTTAGTCTGCGAAAGTCAAGAACTTTAATGAAATGTAAAACAATTAGATGAGATACCTGTCTAAGAAGACAATTTTGCAGTGAGCATTTCCTCAAAGTTTTTACTCCTTTTTTTCCCCAACCTCATTCCTTTATTCCTTTTATTATTTTTATTTGGGATTTGCATGTGTTTCCTATGTACTATTGCAACACATGAATTTGCTGTGTCATGTCTTCACTGAACGGCAAGTTGTTCAGCAGAATTCTTGTTGTCTGTTACCATGAAAGGCTAATCTCTTTGGGGTGGCTTTCTTGAACTCCTGTTTTTGCAGCTAATGTCTGGAGGTCAGTATCATTCATCTGTAGGCTTTGCACTTTAAAAAATGACAGACCGTGATTAGACAGGGGCTGTTCTCTGGTTGTTTCCAGTGAGTGATTCTTTCTGACAGTGCATTCCCTTGACAGTAAAATCCTGCTAGAACATTTCAGATCAAAATGACTTCTATTATCTTAAAATTTTCTAGAACTTAAAACCAGGCATGAACATTTGTATTGAGGTTCTGTTGTGAAGAGTACCTTAGAGGACAAAACCATTGATACTACAGCATAATTCTACTGAGAATAAGATACTTATGAGGTAGTTGAACTGAAATTCAAACAGGCTAAAGCAGAGATATGAAAGTAAATCAAGTTCCATGATTCCTGCTATAATCAGGAAAAAAAGAATAATTTGGGCCTGTGTATAAGTACTTTAAATATTTCAGATCCTTTCCAGAGCTGAGATAAGCTTCCTAGCTTAGTCCTAGGTGGACTGTACTTTGACCTGTGACAGCGGTTTAAAGTTCTTGTATATTTAAAAATATTCATCAGTGAGCATGTCCTATACAATTCAAACTAGTGAAGCTTGATTTCCCATTTTTTTTACCCTCAGAGATGGAATTGCTTTATGGCCTGTACTAAACAGAGCAGATGTTCAGAGGACCTTTTGGGGCTTCCAGTTATAACTGAAATTGCCTACTTTGCAGTCTTGTGTTTCCGTGAGAGTGAAGAAGTCTCGTTCAGTCTCTGAAGTACCATATATTATAGAGGGTATGTGCCGGGACATTGCTCTTCTACCAGTGTGTGAGCCAGAGAGTTTCATTAGGCAGGGGAACCAAGCAGAAGAGACTTCTGTTGGCCATAGACTGCAGAAACAGTGATGATGAGAGGAATCAGGGAAGGCTTGGAGGCATCTGCTACTGTTCCTTCAATTTGCTTGGGGGCATTTCCATGAAAGAGGTGGCATATCATAAATGACATGTTACTCCAATATTTAGAATATTTGCTTTAAAAGGTAAAAGGGAAGAGACTGCTTAAGGAGCTGACAAAAGCAGTTTAGGTCGTGTATGATGCGTGCTGTAGAGAAATGAGAGACAATGAAGGTTGTTAGCAAAGCAGCGTGTGTGTGAAAAAGAAGTCACAGATGCTAGCAGAGCACCAACACCATGGGAACAGCCACAACCTAACAGTGGGCTGCTTGGGAAGAAGGATGGCAGAACACTATCCTGCACTGGGAGCAGCGCTTTGAGCAGCCCATTTACACTCACAGCGAGAAAAATCTAAGACTACATTTTTGGAAGCTAAGGTGTATTTTCTATCATCAGGATTGCTCCTGGAAGGGCTTGGTCAGTCTGTGCTCCTATAAAAGGCAATGTGTCTGCCACACTCTGAGGTCTGTTCTTGGACATCTCTGTGAAGCACAGAATAACTGCACCTGTTAGTCTGTCACAGCTGAAATTCATTGCCACTGTGCTCCTCATTTGCTATGGATCTGCTATTAATTTTTGTGATTGTTTTCCCACTTAAGAATCTCTTGAAAATTATTATGGAAATGCAGATTGTATTATGGTAACATGCAAAGGTCTCTATCCACATTTCTACATAATGTCTCATTCCTTTCACATTGCTGTTACTAAAAGGACATGGGAGAGAATCCAATACTGCATGGTCTTTGGTTGTGTGCCAAAGTGGTTAAACAGCAAAATCAGGCCCCACTGTTAGTGATGGCAGTCTGTAAAACAGGAATAATTTTCTATTGAATACCTGATTGAATTACTTGTGAATTGCTGCTCTGCTGAGAAAATGATATTGGAGGTTGGCAGGCAGTCACCATTTTTATTTGTTAGAGCATATTATCTGAATTTGCCTGTCAGGTGATTGCCTGGTTAGCCCCTTCCCAGTATAAATAACAGTGTATTTCAAAAAGTGACAAATAATAGTAATAAGGTTTGTAGGGGAAAAAATATTCTTGCTGCTACAAGGAATAGCACTTAAACCAGACATTTATCTACTGCTTACAAAAAACTGGGCTGATCAGATGATAATATATTCCAGTGTTTAAAAAAATAAAAAGGAAGAAGATCCACTGTTTTTTCCCTCTTCCTCTTCTTCTTGTAGCTACAGTTTAGAATAGCATTGCATTGGATTGGTATTTTATTTCATTATGCTTATGAAGTTTGATAATTTGAAAAGCCCTTGCAGTGGTATCATTTTGTTCAGTCAGTCAGACATTGCAAAATTGTGCATTTTTATGTAATTGAGATAATTTTGCCTGGTAGCTGGTGGAAAACTACATAAAATTTTGTATGCACTGGTCAACTCATTTATTGTGATCTGTTACTTTTTCAGATGATTGGCATTTTTTACTCGTATTCCATTGCTGTGCTGCAAATCAACTTTTTTTGTACCGTGTCTCTAATGGTAAAATAATGAACATAATGCTTCCCAAGGAAGAAATACAGTGCTCATTTTCCCTTTGGCAAATGAGAACTTAGTCATTAGGAACAGCGCTTTTCCAGCTGCTCCTTGAGGGAAGGGCCAGTATACTGTTAGGAGATACATGAGTTTCATTCAGACCACAGAAAACATGACATGTGGCACTTGACTCTGTGCTTCTCTGTTTGACTGGGAAGCAGTGGGGCAGATTCCTCTCATTTCATTACTGTTGCCTAAAGTGATACATTATATCAGCTGGACTGAAAGAGGTAAGTAGATAGTTTGTGAGGTTACCATACTCATGACAGATTCTTCTCAAAATGGGTAAGGATGTCTTCCACAATGATCCTTTTTGTCATTTTTGTTATAAGGGAGCTTTTGACAACAAGTACTAGACATCTTTTATGGACAGACACTAAGCACCAAAGTGTAAAGTTCAGCAGCTGGAAAGAAGGGACACAACATGTCTTATATGTGATCTATTGTCAGGAACAGGCACTTCCTTGCAGAGGTTCAGTGACTTAGATCACTGGTTCAAATCCAACTCAGCTCTGAACCACTGACAGAGAGGCTTGTGTGGCTGGTGCAGGCAGCGTACCTGCTCTGCCTGCAAAGAGAGGGGTTTCAGCCTCCAGCAGTGTTTATCCAACAGGCTGTTCACACAGGTGGTGAGACCTGCAACTGCAGGGGTTTTCCCTGAGTTTTTGACTTCGATGTGGTATTACTCTTCCATATGCATGAGACTCCTCTGCGGGGAGGCTGAAAGGAGAAAAGAGGTATGCACTTGCACTGGGAGCAGCAGAGAGACTCTCAGTGGAGTCTATTGCACAAAACAGTTTGGATATTTCAGGTAGGGGACTAACTCTTTTCATGAATTTGGGGTATTAGATCAGATCAGACTGGAAATGTGAAGCACATGCCATGCGAGGTGTTGACAACAATTTTGGACTGGAGTTATGGACTGTTTTCTTGCTGATAGCAACCAAAGGTATGGTGGGTCCTTAAACCCCTGCTCTTGGGATGATAAGAGAAAGACTAGAAAGCTCTCACTTTGGATATCTGTTGGCCAGAAGAGGCAAGTCCTAAACAGAAAACTTTAAAGAAAAACCGTGGCCACCACTGTATAGACACCTTCAGTGTCAGACTATGTGTTAATGACCATGGGAAAAAATAGTAAATCACCGAAAACAATTTATCTCAAAGTGCCTTTTTTCTGGAATAGTTGATAAAGTTTTGGCCAAATTAACTCTGGCAATGGTCTCTCAACTTCTTGTGTCAGAGCTGGCAAATCATATTCTACTGTGAGGCTGGGACTGAAATGGAAATCACCCCCCAAAAGCTGTCCTCCTTGCAGGGCCTCAGCCAGAAACTGACATCAAAGAGAATCCTCTCACTGAGAATCTCTCACAGTATTCCCTCACCTGGTTCCCATTAGGCTGACCAATGTGGCTACCTAACTGAGAGCTTTGTTGCCAGAGTCTACAGCATAACACAAGAAAGAAGGACACCTGAGTAAAAATAAAACCATTTTTCCACAGAGTTGGTTTGCAGGAACTATCTTTGCTGGGTGTATGTGTTTTTTGACTTGGTTTCAATGGCAAATTAGCCATTGTGTGAAGATATTCCTCAAAACAACATTTGGAATATGTGAAAGTAGGTAAGCCCATACTGCAAATGCATGGAATTCCATAGGGCATTACATTTGAATTTCAAAGAACTTTGATTTGAAGCCAGTTCTGATAGTCTTATTACTCTAATTCAGAATAAAATATCATAAATAATTTAACAGTGAATGTAGTAAAAGCAGTTATGCTAAATATGCTCTGTAGAGCCTTCCCATTGTGTACTCCTTTAACCAACTGAGCAGTTTTGTAAAAATAACCATATTAAACCAATTTGCAATTAGTCTTGTATCTGGGACACCCTTTAGACACTGCCTGCCCAGACAAAGTTATGCATTAACAGTGGTCTGTAGGACAGCAGAAGCAAGCAAGCTTCTTACAGTGTGTTCCCCAACTGTGCTATGTGAGACTAAACTAAAATACAATATACCTTGTCCACAGAACTTTATTTTTTGATTTAAATGTTCATAATTGTTCATAGTAGTCCTGAAGAAAACTGGAGCATTGATTTGTGTATCCAAAAAGTCTTGAAGTCTTGAGGTTAAAATAACATGTTTGCTGAAAATAATATCATAAGATAGATGTGGGCCAAGAAGGTTGGGATCTAATTTGTATGGTGTTGACTCCTGCTGTTACCACATCATTAGGATGTATTTTATCAAATCAGAGAAGGAACTTAAACTCTGACTAGATCTAGATTTCGGCAAACACTCATTAACTCCTTTTTAACTTTCCAGCTCTTTGAACTCCTTGGTAAATCAAGCTCCCAGCTTGTAGCTTTTACGTGATTCCTAATGTCTATTAAGTTTAGGTAATATACATTAATCCAAATATTAGGAAAAAAAACCCCAAACAGCCTTGCTAATGTACAGGTGCATCAATCTATTTAAACAAGGTATAAAGGAAGCCATAAATACTTAAAAATGTTCCAGCTGAGAAAGTTTAGAGGCTAACAGGCATTGCTGTGCTCCTGAGGGTATGCTGAAAATGGTGACAAATGGCAAGGATGTGAAGTGCGTAATAATAACATCAAAAATTGTAAAATACTTAATCTTCTCATAAAACAAAGAGTGCCACATAGTCAGTTGGTGTAAATACCCTGAAATGGAATCTAATATCTCTGATTTAAACACCCAGCTTTCACATATGTGCCTCTAAAGTCATAAAGTAAGCAAATCATCTCTGTCTACCTTAGATGCCTGAACTGACACAGGTAGGTTTTTGCTCTGGAAGCTTTCAGAAGCACATTTCACTCTTCATCATCTGAAAAGGATCTCAGGAACATGTTAGAAATCCCATAAGATATATCGGGCACATGCAAAATTATGTCATATGTAACCCTAGCACTGTTTTCCAAAAGGCACCAAAAAGTACCTCCTGAACAAGCACCTCAAAGGTGAGTTGTAAGTGGATTCCAGGAGTCAGTATGTTCTTGAATGTAAGCTGGGTGCATAATTACTCAAATATGTTAACCTTATTGAATCTTTAATGTATTAGGTTCCATTGCTACCTCTCTTTTATAATATGGATTTGGAGCCAGAGGAAAGAATACGACTACAATTGCTCTCTAATACTTGACAGGCAGCAGATCAGCTTCCCCTTCCTCCTTATATCTTGTGTTGTGCATTGTTGCAGTCTCCCACCAGAAACTGTCACCATTAGTCCCTGTTCACATGACCAATCTCTAAACCAGGTCTATGCAACTGTCCAAATTTTGAAACTGAAAACTTCAACATGGAAAAAGCAAAACTTATTTTAACAAAACTCTTGTGAAATACAATTAATAAACAGCTGAATTGGCATGATTGAGATAGATAGAGAAGATTCTGATTGAGAAGAGGTGGAATGGAATAGGGTCTGGACAGAGGAGTTTAAGCTGGATCCTCTACTGGCAGAACTAGTAATCTGGAATGACAGTCTGGGAGATTTCTCCAAAGCCAGGCAGAAGATGTGTGTCACATCAGCAAACCAGCTATGCATTTCAAAGTACAATAGGCTCTCTAAGCAGTGACCAAACTTCTTAACTCAGATAAGCAGTATGGTGTAAATTTCTGTTAGGGTGTATCTGTTTACGAATGCAAATATACCCATGGCTTTTCTTCATCTTAGTGGAGCAGCAGTAGAATGACAGAACTGTAGATGCTTTGGTCAGGGAACTGCGCTACTACTCAGAACTAAGGTCCTCACTCCATTGTATGACATTTCCCTTTATGGAAAATTAACAGTTTGAGAATAATGACTCCTGTAACACAATTGATAGATAAAAACAACTTTGCTGCTTACAGGGACTGTAAAACTCATACATAAAGGAAAATTTAAGGTACAGACTTCCTGGTAGTAAAGGCAAATAAATCTCTCTATCAGACTTTATGCTATCAATGCTTATTTATGCGAAAGAGCAGTTTATTATGATATGAAACTTTTAAAAAACCCAGGGGGAAGGATTTAGACAGGCATTCAGAATTCAGTAGGATAAATAGGAGAGGAGCAGTTGTCTACAGAAACAACCTACTGATAGAGCTTGCAGATAGCATAGTTCCTTGCTTTAAATTGCAATTCTGTCATTTCTAAAAGGAGAGCAGAGTTTGCATGTTGATGTGACATTTTCTTAACTGATTTAACTGGAATGCAGAGAATTTTATCTCTAAAGAGATCCAGGCAAGACTTGCATTGTATGTTGATCCTTGAATCTCTATAATTTTGGACAGAGGATTTCTACTTCCACCAATTAGTTACTAAGAAAATATCTAGATTGTAGCTCCACATGATTGCTTGCTGCAGTTATCTGGTGAATGGTAAAATGTTATTTTTCTAAAGAATGAATTTCAGTACAAAGTATGGTTGTGCTTATAAAGTTTGAGAAATCAGATTAGAGATCCAAGCCTCTGTAGTGGTTAGTATGAAAAATAAAATAATAATAAAACAAAAGATTAATTTCTGTCTTCTGCTTTACTAAAGGCTATGCTGAGGTACAGGGAGAAGTGAACTACCATGCAGTCATGTATAAAACTGTTCTCTAAAGGAAATTCCACTCCATACCACTCTTCCTTGATTCTATGTGTACTTGCACACTGTAACTCAACTGCCTGTCTGTATCTGCTGTGTGCACAGTTCAGTTTGAAGGTATGAGATGGCCAGGCACTGTTATAGCTATTTCAGGAGACCCACTGGCACTTTTTTAATACCAGACTCTGCTTAAAGAAAAAGGGTTTCAAGTCCATTAAGAGCTATGGTTAATGTCATGCTTGCATTCTGCAGCTCTCCCTTGAGTGTGTTACAAAAAGAGTTTTATGTTCTTTTCTGGATAGTTCACAAAACCCCTCTTCCTGGACACAAATATTTGTGACTATACCTGTACAGTGGAATTTATGGATGTGAAAGTCTAAGTGCTTTGCTAAAACAAGGCTATAAGGATTCCAGGAAATAGAAAATTTATCACTTTTGCTGATAAATTTTCCTAGTGGTTTATGACCCTCATTTCGAAGAGTCGTATTTTCAGTTGAAACTTTGAAGATTTTATTTTTGAACTATCTGGTGACTTTTTAATTTCTGAGAGTTTTGCCATTAAATCTCATATAAGCTTGAAAACTAAAGCTTACCTGGGATCTAAAGAGAATGCTGGTATTTGGTAAGCCTTCTACTTAGAAGTACATTTCATCCTACAGACTAATTCATTTACTTTGGTGCTAGTCAAGGTCTATCAGTACTTCAGCCTTCTGAAGTATATTCTTATCTAAAGACTGGGGATAACTCCTTTCCCAAGCATTATCAGATGTTATAAAGAAAGAAATTAGGTCTTCTCTCACCAGCTCAGTGGAAGAGCCAGCTGACATACATATTAAACAAATACTACTGCTGCTGTTTATTTTTGTCACACAAATGTATAAAATAAACATATTTAATATGCTCTGAGAAGTTGAACTCAAGTCTTCCAAACACAGCACATAACATTTATGACAAATCTCATACATTACAAGCTTTTATGTTAGGAGAAATAAATAATCCATTCACATACTCATGTTCTTGAAAGGTTTTGACTTGATTTTTGTATCCAAAGACAATGCCTAAACCCATAAATATTGTGTCATAGTTAGTTGTCTGATACATACATATTTACAGATAACACTACTTTTCTCATTAGCTGTTATTGTACAGTGTTCTAAGAAAATATTAGTAGAGATTTAATTGAAAACCAGGATTCATTTTTGAGAGGTTGTGTACAGATAATACATATCCATAGTTCTACTGTTTAAAAATGAAAATTATGCTTCATCTCACTCAATTTAGTAGCTAGATTTAGAAGATGCAAAGTCAAAAGTTTGTCCCAATAAAACATAAGGGGAAATCTGCAGTCCTATATCAATAATGAAATTTAAACGAAACAGAAAATTATCTGTTGTGATACTTACTATGGGCTAAACTAAGCATGTCTGTACAGGACCATAATGAGACATTTTGGCACCTGGGATGCTGCCTTAGCTGGCCCTCTGCCTCCTGCAGGCTCCTGCAGCTATCTCCTCTGGACCTGCTCACACTAGAGAGAGGAGATACACCAGCACCAGCATCCAGTTTCAGACATTTGCTGCTCTGGTGTGCTCTACTGTGTGAGCTGTGACTACATTGTTCATTGTGAAAACGTCTTGATGCTCAGAAAGTTGCATTACAGCAGTTCTATTTGCTATGGTCTAATTCTTGTTCTGAAAAATTAATACTATTAATTTGAATAAGTACCTTCTGCATAACAGTACATTATGCAGATCTTTTGTGTGAGATCTTTTACAGTTTTACATCATGGGCAAAGGAAGCCATAGATATATCCAGGGTATCTTGACAGAATTCTTTCTATAATTCATGAGAGAAATGAGAAGGATGAGAGCTGTGAGGCTTAAAAGTTCTAATATCACTAAGTCTCAGGTAACACTGCATAAGAGCACTGAGAGGACCACAGATTGATTGCAAGGTCAGCCAGATCAGCTGGAAGACTTGACCTTCAGAATTTGTTATTTTAGCTTTCAAATTATTAATGGACTTTATACGCAGAGAACTTGAATGTCTCCCATATTTTATTTTTTTATGTAACAATTTTTTAATTTGAAAACATAGTTTTACATATTTGATTCTCTGACTTGAAAACGTGCTTCTCTTTTATCTCACAGATGGGCAATGGCTATGCAATATTAATGCTAAAACTAATATAAATAATAAATTAAACAATGAAAGCTTTGGCTTAAAAAGTCTGACTCTTACACGAGTACAGACTTAAAGGTGCACAAGAAGACAGGAATGCATCATTATTTCTTCCAAGTAAAGAATTGCCTGTTTGTAAATCAGACATAATCTTGTAACTTTGTGTTTCTACTTGAAGCACAAATGGTAACCACTTAACAAGGTGAACTCCCTGTCTAGTCTCTCCCAATATTTGTTATTCTAATTTATCTCAGCGGAAAGAACATAAATTCCCTGAACAGCTGAGCTAAGCTCTGGTTTTGCTGCAGGCTCCTGATCTTGCATTCTTTGTGTCACTCCTAATGCCTTCAGAAGGTACGCAAAGGAAGCACTTCAGACCCTGTAACTCTGTATCTGAAGAAAGGCAATTTAATATTTTTCAGTTTCACTTACAGTTCCTGCTCTGATGACAGTCTTGCTGCACATCTTGCAGTTTTAACAATCTTTCCTTTCTTTTTGTTGTTGCTTAGGTATAAAAATCATGATGTAGTTTTCCATAACATGCTGTTTCCTTGCAATATTCTCACTTGGTAGGGTAGCTCTCTATTGATAATTTATTTTTGGAAGAACCTTAGCACGGCCCTATACTGTGAGCCCTTGTCTCTTGAGAGATTACTTTATAAAGTCTGTGAGCCTTCATGAAAGACTACAACACCTGAAAGTGGAATTACTCTCAGTTGTGGTGTGCCTGTGCAGTACATATTCAGCCTTACAATATGGAGTGGTAAAAAGACTCTTTTTAATTGTGCTATTTTTTCAGTTATATTTGTAGGAGAATTATTGGCTATATTATAAGCTGTGCTGTTAAGGGACCATAAAACAGCTGGAAAATGAACATGTTTATTTCTCTGGAAGAATCCTGTGTTAAGTAGCCATGATGGCAAGTTTAGGCAAATTTCTTGCAGTGCCACAATGGATTTACCTGGACTTGAGAGAAACAAACTCTGATTAGAGTTTATTTTTTTGGTTTACTAGTTAACTTAGTTGAGTCAAACAGACAAAATGCAAAGCGTCACCCTTATCTCTAAAGTTTTGCTTAGCAGTCATAGCAAAACCCCTGTGTTGATGGTCATTGTGTAAGACTGAATTTAAATTTTTGAGATCATTAAGAAGGACCAGCTCAAAACCTCATTGACAAGTATGCAAGAATAAACCTCAGCTGCTTGATGCTTAGGGAATTAATTTTCTTCCTTTAATCACAAAGATATCATTGTCTTGAAGAAAAATCCTACACTGAAGGGAGAAAAGAGAATGAGTAAGGATATGACTGACCTTTCTCCATAGTTTAGGCTACTATTCACAGTTCTCTCTAGCTTCTTGGTATGACAACTGTTAGGGCACGTGACTGTTTCCCATCTTCTCCAGTATCACCTTCTTTCTAATTCGACTGTCAAGTCCCATGTGGTTTGTGTTTACTCTGAGGGGCTGAAAGGTTTCATCCCAGGTAGAGCTGCTCTGCAGCTTTATCTGCCTTGCAGGCCCATCACACTCAGTGCTCACAGGCCCTCCCACTGCCCCACACCTTTGCTAACAAGTAGCTCCATAGTGATTTCTGTACTGTGAACAGGAGTGCAACAAGTACACAAGGTTTTTTTACCTCTCTCTCTCACCTAGTTGTTTTTCTAAACATTTGAAGCCCAATGTGGCAAGTGAGTGATTTAATGGAGGGCAGAGTCAGTACATAGTCAGACATAGTTAGGTGTCCCCTGTTTCTACGGCTTCATACAATTGTTAAATTTTTGTCAACATTGAAAAATTTCTTCTTCTTAACAGAAACAATCCACTTATCGTAAAAGAACATATATAAATGGAACATGTTTCAGGCCTGCTTATTACCTCATTTTCTTTTTTTTTCTCTACATGAGAAGCCAACAGATCAGTGTTTCCCTTTTTGCTCTGTCCCACCTGCAGCCCTTGGGAGATAGATGGGGGGGCATCCTCCCTTGGCATCAGCCACTCTGCTTATACTGGTATACTTTGAATGGCTGCTCTGTGCAGACCACTGTTTTGCGGGAGACAGAATACAAAGAGACATTCATATTAGAAATTCTGCTGGCATTTGTGAAAGAATGTGGACACTGTGTAGCAGCTAAGCTGCTTCTTAGTCACCGAGACGTTATTTTAACCTTAGGTTAAAATAAAAATACATATTTTTAATATATATTATGTAGTAATATAATACTATATAAAATTAGTATATAAGTGAGCAAGAAGCTCAGTGGGTCTAGAATCTAAGGTCCTTTTTGGAGTTATTATCAAACCTACTGAATTGCCAAAAAAAAAGTGTTCCACAACTCTTAAGATCTTTCGTTGAGGAAAGTCTAATAGAGTCATTTAGGTGACAACATGAATTCAGAAATGAATAACTTAGTAACCAATGCTCAGTCCTATAACCAATGTATTCAACAGCAATAAAATGTGAAAATCAGCATCACGGAACAATCCAGTCTGATCCATTTGACTTACTGGCCTTTATGCACTCAGCAACATTGCAAATTGTGGAAGAGCACTTGCAAACTAGAATGATGATTTTTGTGTGATGCCATAAATCATTTGGGGAGATAAGAAAAGTTGTAACACCTGCTGGACATAAAAATTGTTTCTTCTTGAACATATATTAAGATATTTGTCTTTGAACCTATGGTAGCAGCAGGACAGGTGAATGTCCACATCTGTGTGGGAGCACTTATTAACAAAATTTTACACTGCATTGACTCCTGCTGTCTGAGTAAAAATTGCTGTGACAAATATTGCAGAGAATAAAAAGATTACTAATCCTTAGAAAAAAATAATATACATGATTTGGACATCTTGCAAAATCCATTTGTTATCTTTCAGTATTTGCATTTAGGGGAGCTGATACCACAAACGCCAAGGTACCCTCTCAAATTGAGAAGAGAAAGAAAAAAGTTGTGCAACAGATGTCTTTGTATGAGCAGAGAGTGCACTGTGAGTTACTAGAGCTTCATCTTAAAGTAGAGTGCATCTGTATTTTAATGTGCTACAGAAGGAAGAGAATCCTCTGGGTCTTTGTTCTTTTTCATATTATTAAAACAAAATACTTATTGTTAATTCATAGAATCATAGAATGTTAAGGGTTGGAAAGGACCTTAAAGATCATCTAGTCCTAATTACCCCTGCCATAGGGAGGGGCACCTCCTACTAGATCTTATACAACCTGGCCATGAACACTGCCAGGGCTGAGGTATCCACAGAGTCCATGGGCAACCTGTTCCAGTGTCTAATCACTCTCCTGCTAATATCACAGAATCACAGAATATGTGGAGGTGGAGGGGACTCACAAGGATTAACTCTTAGCCCTGCACAGGAACATCCCCAAGAGTCCCACCATGTGCCTGAGAGTCCAAATGCTTCTTGAACTCTGTCAGGCTTGGTGCTGTGACCAGTTCCCTGGGGAGCCTGTTCCAGTGCCCAACCACCCTCTGAGTGAAAAACCTTCTTCTAATATCCAACCTAAACTTCTCCAGATACAACTTCAGGCCATTCCCTCAGCTCCTGTCACTGGTCACCACAGAGCAGAGATCAGTGCCTGCCCCTCCTCTTCCCCTCACAAGGAAGCTGTAACTGCAATGAGGTCTTCCCTGTCTCCTCTTCTCCAGGCTGAAGAGACCAAGTGACCTCAGCCACTCCTTATACAGCTTCCCCTCAAGGCCCTTCACCATCTTTGTTGCCCTCCTTTGGGCACTCTGTAATAGCTTAATATCCTTCTTATATTGTAGTGACCAAAATTGCACACTAGCCTAAATTTCCTCTCTTTCAATTTGTAGCCATGGCTCCTTGTCCTGTCACTACAGTGTCTGAGGAAGAGTCCCTCTCTGGCTTCCCTGCAGGCCTTTTCTTCAGATACTTTTTCTGCAGGTACAGGAAGTTTGCTATGAGGTGTCCACACAACCCTCTCTTCTCCAGGGTGAACAGTCCCAAGTTTTTCAGCCTGTCACTCTAAGGTGTTGTAAGGCAGGTGGTTCAGTTCTTTTCTCAGCTTTTTGGCTCTTCAATTCAAATATGAACATTTTGCAAGTCTGGGTATTTTTTAAAAAATTTATTTCTGGAGTAAGAATTATCAACTTTTGGATAGATTTAAAGTCATTGCATGTTTGTCATCATGACTTGAACTCATATTTTATTGAAATAGTAATACTTAGCTGAATCCTTTTTTCCCTTTAAATCAGTTGCCAAATTCTTACTGATAGATTAGGCCCAGTGTTTCACTCACAGTCTTTAAAATGCATGCTTTGATTTTGCACATCGTCGCTACAAAATTGCACTGATTATCTAGTAATGATTTTATTTGAATAATGAGATCTCTTCTCTGAAGTTGTGGGATAATTTATTTGCATTTTGAATTAAATGGTGACTGAGATATTTGAGATAATTTGCTTGCTGAAACACCCAAGGAATATAAAGAGATCCATATAAATCCTGAATGAAATACAATTACAATTATCAAAAAGTTTATAATTTGAAGCTTTTCAGCAGCTTTCATGATAATTTCCTTCAGTTCAACCCAAATATTAGGCCCTCAGCAAAATGGACATCTTTTTTTGGTCATTCACCAGTCCTGATACTTGTGGGTGACTTCTGCAACACCTAGTATATAATCCATAATATATGGATTTCTCTTTGAACCTCCATTTCTCATGAACCACAGATTAGAGGAAGTCAAAGTGAAAGTTACCCATCTCAGATGTAAGAAGTCTGTTGTAGGCTATACAGAAGCTTTCATTCTTTTTTTAATTTACTTATAAACTCTGGCAAAATAGAGTACAACTGAAAACCAAGGTGTGTCATAGAGCCAAGACTTTTCCTTTTCCAGACAGAATATTGCTCTGTTGAAGTCCTTGGAGTGCATCTGCCCCATTCTATGCTACATACCCTGTTGTCAGAGTATGGAGAGAGAGTTGGGTTATTCTAGGCAGTTGCCAGAAATGGGCATAAACAAATAGGTACTGGAAGGAGTGACCATGGCAGAAAAACATTGCACCAAACCAAGAACCCTGTGGTTTGACGGCATTTCTAACTGACTGTCTTTGGCTTTTTGTTTCTTTCCTAGTCTCATTCCTGTCCATCATAGCCTCCAGCTATT
>VWZF01003646.1:411922-509178 GCA_013396755.1 Sclerurus mexicanus | reverse complement strand
CCCCCCCCCCCCCCCCAACCAAAATCAACCAAACAAACCTGTCAAAAAACAGGTCAGTAAAGCTGGAATACATCACTTGTCCTTTTTGAAGAAACAAGATGGGCTGGTTCAAATGGGCCACAGCCTCTGTCATCATTATGTTTGAATTCTAAATTTGTGTCCTTTTAAACAAAGTCAGAGAGAAAGAGCTGGGAGGAAAGGCAGAAAAGCAAAGTTAAACCTACCACTTTGGTTCCCTATGCTGACTCTCCCTAGCAACGTGGTGAAGGTCCCTTTTCTCTGAAACATTAGAAGTCAAAAAGTAAAACATTACTTGTCAGATTTCCTTCTGTTTTTGTATAAACTATCTAGGCTATATAATTTTCTCACTTATAACATTTGTTGAATTCCAGAATATTTTTAGAATAAAGCAATTGTCTCAGAAAGCAGAATTATGCTTCCTGAGAAAACTGCTAGTATCAAAATCTGCACAAAAAGTGTTGCAGAAGAAAGACCTTTGATGGGACAAGGAGATAAATACTTAAAAATCAAAATTAGGGAACAACTTTATTTAGGAAGGAAACTGGGAAGCTATGCGTATATTATAAAGCTGTTTCTAATCAAACTGTTATTAGGAAATTCAAGAGTGTACTTTGTCCTGTGGTAACTATGATAAGAAAGGCCTACCTCAATCTGAAATTACTCGTCACCAAAATATAGGTGAAGTTTACAAAAGTATAAGAACCTTTCTCAGGTTAGAGCACATGTCACTCCAACAGGTGGCTTACATATAACAGGAACCAAAGACATTTCTTTTGCTGGTAACAGCCATGTTTCCATTGTAAGGATTTTCCAGAGTACTTTCAACTGAAGAGCTCTGCTTACTGGAACAACTCCTGTGCTATAAACCACCCCAGTGGAAGTTTTTGGTTTTCAGTTGGTTTTTTGTTTGTTTGTTTGGTTGGTTGGTGTTTTGTTTTGTTTTGTTTTGTTTTGTGGGTTTTTACTGTTTCTTTGGTTTTTGGTTTTTGTTTGTTTGTTTGGGGTTTGTTTTTTTGAAGAGGGGAAAAAAAGAAAGAGAGATTATTAGAAGGAGTGGGAGGTAGAAAAAAAGGATGAAAACCAATTATGATAAATTAGATAAGGGAGACAGCTAAAGTCAGAAAAATTTCAATGCCTTCACTCACTCCTATACATTCCAAATGTATCACTCAAAGAGCTGTACAAAACGTGACAGCTGTCCTCTCCCTCATACCACCTATTTGACTTCCATAGTGATGACTCTAGTCCCAGGACATAATGACCAGATTTTTTTCCCTACACCCTGTTACAGCCTGCTAATTTGCACTCAGTGGTATTTCCTTCCCAAAGGCACCCCTAAAGTCTTGCCACAAGGCTTAGGGAGCACTATTCCAATATAAAAAGCAACAGCTATAAACAAATTTCACATTTTTGAGAAAATCCAAATGGCCAAGCTGTATTTCTTCAGCGTCAACTCTCAGCATGTAGTCAAGCTTGATATCTATTTATTGTTTTATAGGTTATATTAATGCATTTATTTTTATTTCTTTACAGCCCACTACACAATTGTAACAGATGCTGGTAGCAAGTAATATGTTTATGTTTGAAAAGTTGTTTCTACAGTAGCTCTTGATCTGTAGACAGAACATGTTCTTTAAGATACTTATTTCAAAATCTATGAAAATACTCATGTGAGTATAAGATGTAGGGAGTAAATCATTCATTAATAAGGAAAACATGCCTCTGCTATATACAGTGAGCAAAAACTGAAAAAAAACCCCCAATATCTTTAACAATAGATCTTTTTCAAAGCTGAGATTCCCAGAAATAGCTAAGAGACTTAGGATAAATCCCATTGACTGTCAGTGGAATTCAGGCTCCTAAATCCTACCCCAAATAAATCAATTTTATTTGTACTGTGAGCCAGTTCTTTTAGGCAAAGGAAAAATAGAAGGACTCTTAGTTTTTCTTATGTCAGTCAAAGACCCCTGTGTTTTCTGGGGTTTCCATAAGTACATTTACAGCTCTCTAAGTACTGTTTTCCTGTTACTAATAAAAAGTTGGTGAAAGCTATTCAACTGCAGTTCCTGGAGTCTCATTGTTTCATTGGTTTCTGTTTGCCACAAGGTGAGAGCTAATTTTAAAGCAGCAGTATATGGACTTTCATGAAAGGAAATATTCACACTGGAAACTGAGGGAGCTCATTTTTCTTTTAACCAGAAAACCTTTGAAGGATGGATGAACTGAAAAAAGCATGGGTTTGACTTTTTTCTTAAATCCACAGAGGAAATATTCTCAATTTTCCAGAAGATGGAATTTTCTTAATGCTCATGATCTGAATTAGTTTTATTGTCTGTTTGATAAAAGTATGCAACATTAACTTTACAATACTAAAATTTAATAGAGAACAAATGCCCAGTGCACTGTACTGCAAGCTTGAGCACACCATGGGAAGTAGAAAATGTTACGGTGGTTTCTAACCAATAGGCACAGATTTAACAAAAAAGCTGAGAAATCTTAGACATTATGCAGCACTGTTTAATAGATGGTGGTTATTGGTGGTTATGTATGTACTGAGGGATCAGCATCAGCTCACAAAACTGTATTGGAAAATAAGAAACCAGGGGTACTTAAGGCAGATATCACTTTCTCCATAGGAGAAATGCTCCAGCCCTTTAGTGATGTTCATGGCTCTTCTCTGGACCTGCTCCAACAGGTCCATGTCTTTCATGTACTGTGGACTACAGATCTGGATGTAGGACTAAAAGTGGAGGTATCATGTACCTGACCCAAGTACTTGACCTTGTTGAACTTCATGAGTTTCACATGGTTCAAGCATGTCTAGGTGTCTCTGCATGGCACCCCATCCCGCTAACAAATATACAGCATCACAAAACTTGGTGTCTACAAACTTAGTGAGGATGTGCTCAATCCCACTATATCCTATTAAATAGTATTGGTCCCAGTATGTATCCTTGAAGGATACCACTCAGTGATTTCCACTTGAACTGTGAGCCACTCTTTTGGAGTGTGGCCATCCAGGCAATTCCTTATCCACCTACCAGTCTCTTCATCAAACAGAGGACAGCATAAAAGGCCTTAAAGAACTCCAAGTAGATCACACCTGTAGCTCTTCCCTTATCCTCTGATTCAGTGACTCTGTTGTAGAAGGCCACCAGATTAGTTAGCACTAATTGTCCTGGCTGAAGCCATATTGAATGATTTGATTATTCAAAGTTGAACTAGGACCAGACCTGTTTGTGTTTATGTGTTCCTGATAGATACCTGTAGTCTGAAGATCAGAAAAATGATGGAAGTCAGGGTAGACACTGCTAGGGTTTGCATTCATTAGTTATATTCAATGAACCCATTTCAGGTATTAAGTCAATTCCTACAGATCATCTCTCTTTCACTCTCTTCTTCCTACATCTTCATTAATGCAAATGTGACATACAGAATCTCTCAAAATTAATTATAATGGTTTAAGGCAAATCCCACTTCTGGCCCTGACAAATAATATAAATGACCGCTATGTATGAAATCAGCTGACTAATGATAAAATTAGAACTAGAGGAAAAGTGCCTTAAAAAGATCAGCAGCTTAGTCTGAAACCATACATTGTTTATAAAAATGAACTTAGTAGAGCACAGTGAAATAATAAGATAAAACATTTCTATGCTTTATGAGTTTGATAAAGACGCACAGTCACTTCAGCAAAATGTGAACAGTAATGCATAGGGGCAAAAAATTGCCTGTGAACTCCATCCCATGGCTTCAAGTTTCATGGTACATTTGATTTATTTTCTCAGACAGGATAATTCCCCACTCCATCACATATTTGAAAATGATGCAAAGGATATAATTTTCTAGTGAGAATTCTAGGTGTAGCAGAAGGAAATTGAAGCTTGTGGGTTTCCTTCTTCACTAGCAGAGAAGTTATTGGATGACTGCCTACTGCATATTATATAGATGTCTCTATTTTTTTATTTTTTTAAACACTCCTAGGTTTTGTCAATGCACAGCAAATAAGCAGATGGATTCTGCTCATGTTTTATTTAATTAAAACCCCAACTTCTCCCATCTTTCTATTTCGAATAAACAAATGCTTTTTACTTTAAATATATGTGGTAAACAGTTGCTTCTGAAAACTTATTTTTGGTCTACACCCTCTACTTAGGTTGTTCAAAACATATTCAACATTTCTGAAAGCATAACCATATGTTATAAAATTAATTAAATTTTGAAATGTCTTATCATCTGGCATTTTTATCTTTGAGAGAATTTCCTACTTTTTTTCCCATGCTACAGATGTGTTACTGAGTTGCAACATCTGGCACTTAGTAATTGGGTCTTTTCTTCAGGCAGTAACCATCTCTGGTCTAAAATGACAGTATGTCTAAATTTAGATTTCTCATACTCCTGCTATTTCATACCTCTCTCTACTCTGTTATGACAGACATTTAGACAGATTAATGGATGAGAACATGTCTGTCTGTTGCTCATTCTATTTGCCCAATTACCATTTCTTTCTGAATAGACACAAGGTTCACAAGAGACAGTAGATCCTGTACAGCTCTGGTCTCTTGATTAAACCAAATTTGGGATCTCCCTGCCTGGCTCTTGCAATTTCTTTCCTTTACTTTTTCCCTTTTCCTTTCATTTTTTTCCATCTTCCTTTTTAGTTTTTCTTTTTTCTTTCTTTCTTTTTTTTTTTCTTAGTCTTTCTCTCTCTCTCTTCCTTTCATTCTGTCTTCTTCCCTTTCTTTTTTCCTCTCTCCTCCTTTCTCTCTCATTCTCTCATTTTTCTCTCTTTCACTTTGNAATGGTGAAATTATTGCTGAAATGACTTCTTAGGAATCATACAGCATAGTTTTGAAAGACTAAAATAGAAATATTCACCTCCATCCCAAAGGAAACAAGTAGAGCAGCTGCCATATGGAACTCTCCAGTAGTGGATTAAGTGTTACTGTTGCACAACAAAAAATGCAAAGCATCTCCAGACAGGGCGGCTCAGCCTAAGCATATAAGAGTTAAAAAGTAGCATGGTTGGTGTGGTGTGGGAAGAAATATTATTTTTTAAAATGATAGAATAGAACATGTACAAGTTTAATTCATGAGGCTGGTCTAGGAAAAGGAATGAGTAATTTGAAGTATTGAGTGTGTGTGATCTCTGCAGATACGGAACATTCAAAATTCAAGTGCTTTCACAAAGAATTCAGTAAATAAATCATTATATTGTCCCCTACTGATTCCACTTTACTTATTGGTGTCTAGACATTATATTACTGGAGCAATACAGAAACCTAGCTAAAAGACACTTGATCTCCAAGCTAAATACCATAGTTTCCCCACAGCTGCTACTTCCAGTGGTTTGCTATTAAAGAATGAAACCAACTCTCCACCTGAATTCCAACCCAGAAAAAAAACATTCGTTCTAGTTCCTTGTACTGTTTCCGTGTTCTCTGTGGACAATATGTATCACTTTATTACTGTGAGCCCTTGAATTTTTTAAGAAAATGTGCACTTCCAACTTATGCCTTTTCTATATGCTTGGTCAAGCACACACCTGTCTTACTTCTAAAAGCAGTTAGGTGCATCATAAGTATTTTTCTTACTCAATTTCCCTGTACAATAATACAAGATAAATATTCATTGTGGATTTCTACACATTTTCTGCTTGTCTCCTTTCCCAAATCACATTTAGAAAAACTAGGAGACGATGAGCATCTCATCTGAGATGTATGTAGGACACTAAGGGTGTATTTGTATGTATAAACTGAACAGCACCAATGTGTATCCTCTGGCAAACTTTGTCCATATCCCACCTTTCAAACTCTTCCATCCTCCAGGGTGGAACGATGCAACTGGCTCCTTGGGAAAGGCTGCTGTAGGAGTGCAAGTTTGTATGTGCTTTGTGCACCTCAGTGGGTATTTGAACAGCATAAGGACTTCACCCTCAAGCCCCATGTTTGTTCCCTGACACTATTCAATTCACAGGTGTAAAGCCTCCTAGTTTAGAAAGGAACAAGCCTTTAAAGGTGTGTGTTAACCATGTATGACCCATGCAAATAGGATTATCCTACAATTTACTTCTTTGTCTTCTTTATGATTAAAATGTCTATAATCGACCCTCTAATCAGAAATAACTGAGCCAAGGCTAAAGCCCCTGTACTATTTTAAGGCGAAAGTGAAAACACGTACAGATTTCACTGTACATTTTACCTTTTTTTCTACAGTATAAGAAAAATATTCTAGTTCCTCTCCTTATGGAATTCTACCTCTCACCTCTTATGATTTCAATTACTGTTTACGGATACAGGTAAAAGAATGCATATATTGATAAGCACCTGCTTTGATGAAAAAGTTATTTCAGAATAACTGGGTGCCTGCAAAATCTTGCCTTCTTTCATCACAAAGACCTCTACTAGATAAATGTTAAGATATAAAAAGATATTTGAAGCCATAAAAAGTGATCTTCACACTCCCTCTCCATCATGGGATTGGATACATTTTTGTAGGTCTGTTTGTCTGAAACGAGTATGGTCCTTCTAATACTGAAGAAAAGGCAAGTGAAATGCAGTAACCTTACCCTTTCTGAGTTTCAAATTCATCCTTGCTGGGGAAGGCCATTGCCAGAGTGTGTAGCTTGGGCTGTGGGCAGTCAGCAGCTGAGATAAAGACAATCTGTCCTCTAAGACTATTTTTACTGGATACCTGCATAGCTAGGTAAAATTAAGCTGAGATGTACAGTTTCTTTAAGAAGTCCTAATCAATCTGTTTTTTGGACATCCTGGGTGACTTAGGAACCTGGACATGATTCAATTCATCTTTGTTCCAAGTGTTCAAAGATGATATGTTCTTATCCCTCTACAAAATTTTACCAGCTTTCTCATTGATCCTGGTAATATATCCACTTACTTCAGGGGTTACTTTTCCTTCTGAATCGCTATCTTCCCTCCTTACCTCTTTCAGTCTGATTTAGGTATCTTTTTCACAGAATATACCAAAGACTATGGATAAATATAGAAGGAGGATAAATGTGCCTGACACTTGCAGGCTGCTGCTCTTTCCAACAAAAAGTAGCTGCAGAAAGGATTTAGCAGGAGAGAGTAAATAATGACTAGAAAGGTTCAAAAGAGGGGAAGAAACAAAGAAGTCTCTGCCACAAGAATATCTGGATTGTACAAAGCCATTCTAGCAGTTTTGCTGTCCCCACCTTGTATTGAGGCAAAGAATATATTCATAAAGTAGGGTTTTTTGTTTGGTTGGTTGAGTTTTTTTGGTTGGTTGGTTGGTTGGTTTTTTCTTTTTTATTTGAGGCAGGAAATCAGTTTTACATTTCTTTATAAATGAATGGAGAAGCTATGCTGAACAGCTTATTCCAAGCAAGGAACTGAAAGGCCTAATTTCTCCAGCAGAGCAGATCCCAGTGATCATAAGAAAGCAGTTTGGGATCAAAAGAGTTCAAAGCAGTGTGCCATGAGAGGAGGGAATGTACCAAAAGGATAATTTAAATTCAAGCTAAAAGTAGCAGTGACATTTAGCAACAGCCTAAGCAAAATACTTTACATGTTCCAAATCTGAACTGCTTTTGCCTCATTTTCTATGTCTACCTCTGAAGGCCTCTTTTGCAATACTGATAGTGGTTTTTACCTGCCAGTTGAACATCTGAATTGATCTTTATTTCACATTCATGACTGAGGCTCAATTTCCAATTCTGTCTTCAAAAATATGGATGTACTTTTCTCTGTGATGGAAACATTACTCTCCAAATGTTCAGCTTTATAGGAAGAACTAATTCAGCCTCTTAAAAAAAAAGGAAAACCTACCTTTTTTTTGCCAGTTTTGATCTGTCATTAGATGGTGCCAATTTGGCATGGAATTCAGGGCATTTTGTCACCTTCACTCAAAGGAGCACTCACTTCTCATCTAGCATCCAATGTTGCCCTTCTTTGGTTTTGATGGCTTTCAGTCAAGTGTCATTATTCTCAGAAGTGTAGTCAGTCAGATCATCCATATCACTTTTTATTCATCCCCTGAAGTTTCTGAAATATGTAGACTTTAAAAAGAAATATATTTTATTATTAAATACATACAAACAGAGGCAGTCCCTGCCACAGAATTTGTGTTCTAGTGAATTTTATACCGTATGCATTGCTAGAGCTTGAAAAATTTCCTTCAGTCAGGTCTCATCAGTGCATTTAGTTTATTCAGCTGGATCACTCATATCTGCCACTCAGTTTTAGTAGTATTATATAGAGTTACATTGACTGAGTTTGCTTTCGGCAGCTGTTTTAGTATGCTAAATTTAATCTAATCATTATGAGATACATTTTATTTTCATTTTATGTTTTATGGTTTTCAGAAGCTGCAAATATTTTAGAGTGAGCAAAGTAATGAGATATTGCTTACATTTAGACTGAAATTATGTCCAAGGATATTTCATTCAAGAATATTTCATATATTTTTTTTCAAACACATAATTCAGTTTTTAGCCTTGTAAGAAAACTGAAACAAGTAATAAGAACTTTTTAGAGATATAAAGGAAAGAAAAAAAAATCCAAATCAGGTAATATGATACAGAAATGACTGAAATACCACAAGTTTTGTCTCAATGTTCATGGATAAGTTTATTCTCAAATGTTGGTGCATAACATAATGGTTTTAGAAGGAGATGGACAGCAGACTAGGACTATTGATAAAAGTTGGATATATATGTAGATCTTTGGGGCCAGGTGAATTTCACCCAAGAATTGAAACTGCCATTCTACACACAGAGTCATGGTCCTCAGGGGAGCTTTTGATTGACAAAAGAAAGGTTAATCTTACAATTCTACAAAAGAAAAGGAGACAAAATTGTGAAATAATAGGCTGGTCAGATTCATTTCAGGTTTTAAATGAGCAGCACATTCTATTAGAAACCATTTTCAAACAAGGATGGCAATCAGAAACAGGAAACGTGGATTTATGAGGGCCATATCATGTTTGATCAGCAGGATCACTTTTTGAGATAAAAGGACTGGCATGTGAATTAGCAAAATGGGTGAATGTAATGTGACTTGACTTTAGCAAGGCTTTTAACACCATCTTGTACAGCTGTTTCATTTGAAAGTGGAGAACTAAAGGCTAATCCTGTTAGATGAATTAAAAATTGACTAGACTTCATAGCTCAAAGGGTTGTACCCAATGGTTTGAAATTCATTGAATGGCCAGTAACATATGGAATATCCTGGTGGTTGAAACTGAAGTCAGAGTTGTTCAGTATTTTTTTTTCAGTAACCTGAATGATTAGACAGAACACATCCTTAGCAAATTAATGCTACATAATTCTATGAGTGGAACTGACATGAGGATTAGTGAAAATAGCCTAGTTCAAGATGAAAACAAGACATACAAAGGTCAAGATCAAATTACTCAGAACAGAAACACAGAAAGAACTTACATATGAAATCACAAGTCCTGTATTATGCCTTGAAGTAAACCTACCAAGTCTATAAGATGCCAAAAATAATAAGCATATTGAAAAGGTAAAAAACTACTCTAAGCAAGTGTAGGAGCATTATTCTTATACAAATAGACTGTAAGATTTTTTTTAAAAAAGGAGTGTGGGAAAGATGAATGAAAACGAAGAAAACTAATAGATAAATATATAGCAGTTCATACAAATTTCACCAAAGATAGATTTTATACAACTGTATCTTTCTTTCTCAAGACAACTTATTTTAAAGGTGAAGAAATATAGTAAGTTTGCCCTGTCTGGATCAGAAAGTACTTTGTTTGGCTACAGGGAAAACTACTAAGCTAAAAACATTGAAGAAGATGAGGTGTATAAAACTGGTGTTGGACTGAAGAACAGATGGCAGTGCGTTGTACAAAAATTGGAGTTTTCAGGCAAGGGTTAAATATTCCTAAATTGCTTATGTTGGAAATGATCTTGCTTAATATTTTCATTAATGTTGTGAGTACAGGAATTGACATGTTTTACAAAAAAGCAGATGTGATTAAAAGCTAAAAAATATTGCATATACACATTAGGACAGATAATGCCACACTGTAAAGTGAATCTTTTTGGGGGAATGAAATAGTAGCATTGTGTTAAACTTTCAAAAGAAGTACATGATAATGCATATATGGGATAGAAGATAAAATTTTGGTTTACTTAGACAGACAAAAGAGGAGAAAGACATGGTTGTATCAGTTGATAAATATAAGGTTACAGAAAGACCATTAATGACCAATGACATACATTTATTAAGAGGGCAAGGGAATTTTTAAGCTATATCAATATATTTCTAGTAAACATACAAAGTATAGTTATAGATGTTAAGGTAAAAGATCACGGTGAGAACTAAGGTTTAGTGCTATATAAATATCTGATCACACATGTTTAAGAAAGATAGATTCACCTGGGATTTATAGAGCTGAAATCAGCCTGGTGGAAGAAAATCTCATTAAATTACTCTGGAAAACAAAGTCTCCGCTTCTATCTCATGAATAGATCAAGGGTGGCAGTGGTGTAAAAAATGCCAAAAAAGAAAAGGATATGATCAAAGGGCCAAGAAGAGAACAAATGGCTATTATCTGGCAATATCTACATTTATTCCAGGTATTCAGATTAAAATTTACACTCACAGGAAGAATGAGAATCAACAGAGGGACTTTCACATAAAGTCTGTGAATTTCAAGGAGAATTACTTTCATAGTTTTAATTTGCTTTTCATTAAAGCTTGAAGTGAAATTTAAGGAGTTTGTCCACCCACAGGGACCCAAACTGTACAGACAAACTACTAAAGCAAATTTCTGCCCTCTGCTCTAACAGTATACAAGCACAAGCAAGTAGGAAAAGGGATAGAACATCCTTTCTGCTTGGAATTGAAGGAAATAGTATCTTTTTGGTGTGAGATTATCTTTACAGCAAGCATGGGCAATCTGGAAGTGAAGGTGGGATATAAGCTTTGTGGACAGAGCTCTCTAGGGATTCAGACTAAGAGGAGGGGAGAATTCAAGAATATTCTGTAGTAGTCAAAAGAAATCAGTACTACTAGGGAATTTTTCAATAGCATACATTCTGTGGATGGAAAATTCTGTTTTTTCAAATTATTTTTTATAGGAATTGGACATTCTTAACTCAGTAAGAAAAATTGTCAAATGTGCAGGAAAGGTATGAAATTTTTCTTATTAGGGAAATACCAGTAGAGTCATAACTAGGTTACTTGGGGATCAATTAAAAATATTTATATTCCTTGTTCTACTTGATTCATTCCAGAACTTAAACTTAGCACTGCTTAGGTAAGTTCTCCAACATATTGAATAGGGTACTGGCTCTGGTAAGATTATGCACCTCTGAATATCTTCCAGAGTCATGTCTTGATTTGTGTGAGCAATTGCCAAACAAACAGAGATTTGGACTGAAATTTCCCAGATCTCAAATGTGGGCCAAATTCAACTTCGCAGTCTTGCTCTCACATGCTTTCACATTTGTAATGCATCAGGATTTTCTGGAAGGAGCACAGAAAACCATTTTGATTCTCAAAACTTTAAGCAGTGAAAAATGTATCTTCTGCTAATTTCTATGAAAGTTGCAATAAAGAACTCAAGTGATGAATCATAAACCAGAAATAAAAGTCCCAGTCCTTAGTTCTTCACAGGCCTTTTATACTTCAAAAGTTTGCTGTCAGCCTTGTAAGATACTTGGTGTGCTGCAGTGTCACTGAATAATATTAGATATTTCATTTATATTGAGGAGATTATGAACAATTTGCACTCTGAGTGCCAAGTCATTGGGTTGAAAAGATTGAACTATGGGTAGGTATTCACATACACCAAGGTTAGATACATGACCAAGCTGATCAGTTTTCCTAGACTCCCTATATAAGGAATGCAGCAAAGCATTGTTTTAATTCAAGCAGCACCTTGGTCTTTTGGGGGAGAATCCTGCCATAGTGATACTGATCATCCTGCAGGAGATGAGTGTCTGGATGCTGAAATTGTTATACACATGGCCACCGCAGTATTTTAGTTTTCACGAATCAATGTTTTCCATCAAAATTCGTTTGCTGAAAAATTCCCAGTGAGTGCCAGTTGGCATGTGTTTACAGCTAGAGTGAGTCAGCCACATACATTGTCCTTTGGCACAAGTAGCTATTATTCAGACTGACACTGTGATATGATGAGTATTTGGCAGGTTGTTCTTAGTGCAACAGCAAAGAGATGCCTTTGTCACCTTTTGCTCCTCCAGCTCCCACGGTGGCCCTGTAGAATTACAAGTTCTCTGTGTGTAGCAGCAGCTCTGTGGGTGCAAATGACTGATGGAAAGACCTGAAAGAAATTATTTTTTCTCTGTTTAGATTTTTTATTTGACTGGAAAGATTGTGCAATAGTGACCTCCTAGTTAACGCAGTGTAAGTAACTACTTTTTCTTAGGAGAACAAGTAAATCAAACTCAAATAATATTTAATCTACAATGAACATTTTCTTCACTTGAAGTTTTTTTTCTTAAATTAATTCTGATAGTCTACAATAATTTTTGCCACAAGAAAATATTGATTTTTTTTGTCAAAAAGAAAAATTGATTTTTTTAAGTTTTCCATTTTCCTTCAGCTTGAGCTACTTGCCATATTTGACTGAAAATCATGAAAAATTGCTTACTACCTACCAATTCCCTCCCCCATCAAATGATGTTTCTGAACATTTGTAATCAACCTGAGAGGAAGCCCCACTGAGAAAAGACATATGAAAAAAATATTAAGTTCTCTTGTCCTCCAGTTCTTCAGAATTATGTATGGATCCACTGTTTTCTGAAACATATACGCAATATATGGTTCAGTGTTGGGCTGATGGACCGTCCTCTACTTTGCAGGATATAACTGGCATTTGTGTCTCTGACACAAAAGTATTTCACAAAACAATACAAATATTCCCATTTCTTCCACTTACCCCAAGGCATTGGTTCTGCTTAAAAAACAGCTGCTTTCTTTTTTCACACTACTGTACCTTCCACCTCAGTGTTAGCTTTAGATGAAGTGGCCTGAGTTGCCTTTTTTCTGTCAGAACATTCTTTCTAAAATGAACTGCATTGCTACAATCTCTACCCCAGTCACTACTAGAGTCTGTGCATTTGTTGAATGCATCTTTCATGATTCTCCAAATGCTGCCCTTATTTTTACAGCAACATTTTCATATGAATAATTTCACTTCTAAATCATCAAACTGAGGATTTCCATTGTCCTCCTAGTTTTTGTTCCCGATTTGTAATGCATTCTTCCTACAGCACTTTCAGAAAGTGCTTTTCCTCTCATTCTTCTCTTTCTTGTACAGTTACACTTTCTTAAACCATAATATTTCTGACCCTGTGTTTGATTAGCTTTTTCATGAAGAAAGATGTCTGAATTGTCAAGCACACCCATTTTCATAAAGAGGACACCTTCTCTGGCATGCAATTCAAGTATATATAACAATTAGTCATAAAATCATAGACTCAGAATAAAGTAGGGTGGAAGGACATCTGGTTCAAAATTTAAATACTCATATTGTTCATTGAAAACAGTAAAATCTATGATATTCCTGTTCGTTCTATGTTCTGTGACTATGGTAATGAATGAAAAGGCAATTAAAACTATTTTCCAAATGTCATGCAATACGTGTTCTATTCTTTGATGATAAATGAAATCAATGTGAAAGAATTAAGTGTTTTGGATGTTATAAGCTGTTTGATCTTGTTAAAAGGAGTGATTTTGGGAAGATTTATCACAGTTAGGAACCAAGTACCCTCACAGAGTATTAAAGACAGCCTATTATAACAGAGTTCTTCAAAAGAGAGCAAGTGTGAGCTGCATCATTTCAGAGCTACCCTTAGTTTAGTTAGTTTTCGATAATCTGGAATGGACTTTCTTTGAAAGGATCAACTGCCATTTCAGTTTTTAAATTGCTTGTAAGGAGTGTATGATGTCTGATCTGGTTAATTGAAGGTCATGCCAATTATAAGGCTAATCTGAAAATATATATAAAAAGAATATTTTAGTAATCCCGGTTAAAATGGGAAGTATCTGCAGTATGCCTAATTGTTACTGTTTGAAAATTGAATGTCATTCTTTTTTGAAGCAATACTTTTATTCTAAATTAAGAATAATAATACTCACCGATAGTTTTTTCTCATTTACGAAATCTGATATATGTAGAGACATATTGCCATGAGATGGAGATATATGAGAGCCAGAGCAGAGCAAAGAGAACTGTAGGCAAATTGCATCCTTGTTAAGGCTGAGGAATTTTACATTTAACTTCACTTAAAACAGATATATTTAAACAGATATATTAAAACAGATAAGATATATTTGGTTCAGACCAAATTAGTCTGAATACAGTCTGAAGTCTTGTGTAGTAAATTGCTGGTTCATCTTAGCTGGGTAACACTTCTAAAATACAACAACATGAATTAGAAACTAAAACTACATGATGTTTTTATGGTATAAATGGGAACAATTATGATCAAAATTTTCTTTTCTGTTTCAATGGAATGCTTGCAATAGCTTGTACCCCAAAGAGATTGCCAGACTGGGTAAAATGGGCCACTGAGCTGCTGTGAAGGGTTGTCTCAGTCCTCTGTAATATTCTCGTGTTTTTTGTAGGTGGAGACCATTTTTTCTTTTGTCTATGCATAGCTTTGTCCAAGGTTGTCTCATGAGGCCCTATATGCACTATATACACCATAAAATTATTATTAATACTTATACAACAAAGTTATTATTATACATTTGGAATCTACTAGGTCATCTTGTCCATCTCATACTGTGTTGGTTTTGGCTGGGATAGCATTAATATTGTTCTAGTGGCTTGTACAGTGCTCTGATTTAGACTTAGAATGAGAAGAGTGTTGGCAACACAAGGATGTTTTAGTTGTTGCTGAACAGGGCTTACACAGCTTCAAGGCCTTTTTTGCTTCCTACCCCACCCCACCAGTGAGGAAGCTGAGGCTGTACAAGGAGTTGGGAGAGGACACAGCTGGAACAGCTGTTCCCTGCTGACTCAAGGGATATTCCACAACATATGGTGTCATGCTCAGCATATAAAGCTGGGAGGAAAAAAGAGGAAGAGAGGGGGACATTTGGAGTGATGGTGTCTATCTTTCCAAGTAACATTATGTGTGATGCTTTCCTGGAGATGGCTGAACACCTGCTTGGCCATGGGAAGTGATGAATTAATTCCTTGTTTTGCTTTGCATGCATGCATGGCTTTTGCTTTACCTGTTGAACTGTCTTTATCTCAACCCATGAGTTTTCTCCCTTTTACTCTTCTGATTCACTTCCACACAGGGAGCAGCTGCATGGGGCTGAGTTGCTGGCTGAGGTTAAACCACAACACATGGTTAAAGAAAAAACATTTCCCCACTGGATTTTCAATTGCTTTGACCAAAGTACATTTTAATAATTCAAACCAAATGTGCTTCTATTGTTCACACTGGAAGGCCTTCATTATTCCATATTACATTTAATGTATGTTATGTGTATTACATCAGGAGCCTGCTAGTTAACTGTTGCCAAGAGTATGACTTTGTTTTTATTGTTCAGTTATTCTTATTTATATAGTATTCAAATTCATAAGAAAATAAGAAACTAAAGGATTGCCTTTTGTGTCTTAAATAGTAACAGCAAGATACCTAATTCTCATCTTTTCAGATGGAGAACTTGCCCTGATGCTCCTGGGCTGCTGGAACCGGGTTCGGAGTTCAGTAACAATGCAACAGATGTTTCTAAACTGATCAAACAAATCTGTGGATACCAAGTAACCTTTACTCTTAATCTTACAGAGACAGAGAGCATTTAATGAAATGTGCTTATATTGATCTAGTAGCTCAATATTAAAAAACCTGCTCTTGTAAAGCAGCAGAAGTTGTGGAACCTATGTGGTAGCTGTGTATATTGTGAAGCAGTGCCATAGAACTGCCCTTGCAGGAAGAGAATCACAGAGGGATCAGACTCAGCTCCTCTTATAGTTTGTGGTGTGCCTCGGGGAGCCCTTTGTGACCAGAAACTAAAGGACCAAATCACTTGGTTCTTCAGTGAAGCTGTCAGCAGAAAGGATGGGAGAGAAAAGTAAAGTCCAGAAGAATATGAAGGAAGGTCTACATGTTGAATCTTGAAGGTGTCACTTGTCGAGGGGTACTACTGTCCGAAGGATGAAGAATTATGGTCTACAGCCTTTGATCAGTCTCAAAATTAAGTGAAAAAACAAAGTAGATGTTGAAATGTATTCCTCAGTACTAACAAATTTATAACAAGCTAGATATCAAACTATATAAATCACACAAATGTGTCCTTGCTCTGTGATAGCACAAAACAAAGTTTGGATATACTTTTTAGGACAGTCTTAAGAAAAAGATTGTTCTTTGTAAGCTCAGTTAGGCAGTTTGTTATGCATGAATTCATTACTCCACCTGACTGATTCTCATGACTGAGCATATCCAATGGATTCAAGTGTCAGAGTAAAATAGTCTCACACCTAATACTTAGAGATATTTCCAAAGCAACTGACATTTGCTATTTTAAAATCATTTCAGAGCAGCCAAAACCTCAGACAACACAGGCTTAAAAAATAATGGAAAGGTGAAGTACATATTCGTCCTGCTCAAAAGGCTTCACTGTACACTGAGAAAGGCAGTCTGCACTACATCTCCTCTGTGACCTCATTTTGAGTCCAAATATGTACCACTGAGTGCAGGAATTCCACAGCAGGGTGTCCTGTTTTTACCTTGTTTTGCTGTTTCAGGGAAGGTGAAGGCATCTTGCTGCTTGCTGTTGGCCTTCAGGGAGGTCTATTTTCCACAATTCTGCACATGTATATATGCTCATATATATACATACATACATGATCAATGTATAACCCAGAAAGTGAGACAGTTATGAAGAGACGCCTTTTGCAAGGGCCAGCAGAGAAAGAAAGAATATCTACAGCATTAGCAGGGATAATGTTCAATCCCACTAGGCTAAGGTGATATCATAGGCAAGAGATTAACCCAAAAAGGATATTATTCATTTAAAAATGGAGAAAGCAAAAGCTAATTAAAGCAAGCTGGAAAGGACTGTCTTAGCTCTGGAAAGCATTATCGGTAAGAAAGTTCATTGCTGAAAGGTAAGTTCCTTTACTAAAGATAAGCTGTTCAATTAACCAAAAATGGTTTAAAATTACAGAATTTACCTTATAAAAATGTTCAGGTTTTCTGATTCTTCCTCTTTCCTGATGGTGAAGTTAATCCTTTCACTGCTCTTTTCATTATCAAAGCAGACCTCAACTGCATAACTTCATTAAAATGGCAGCTCCCATCTGAGAGAAACAACTCTATTCGGTGAATGGAAATCCTGAGAGAGTGACCACATGTCTGAAAACTTCATGGAATATTTTTGTCCTCTATGTGCATGATGTACATATATATGAGTAAAGGCACACATATTTAGAAGTATGCATTTTTTGATATTTGTCTAGGAAATATCTGTGTTTAGCTCTGCAAACACATTAAAAAAATCTCAGATCCTTTGCTTTCTGAATTATTCTCCTTGTCATTACAATCTCTATAGTGTGGTCACATCCAACAACTGAAACTAATTTCAAAGGACTCAGATGTGCTGCTTTGACACAGACTAGCATTAGAGGCTATTCAGCAGCAGCAGCAGCAGCTACCCTCCTCTAACTATAACACTGGCGACCCTCTGACTTCCAACAAAGAAATAGGTGGGCAGCAGCACATCATGCACAAGGTCTGACAGGAAATAGGAGCTTCAGGTGGCAGCAGAAGGCATTTATTTTTTTCAACAGCAAGATTAGTATTTTGCATTCCCCAGAAGGTTTAAGACATGCATGGACTTTCCCAGTTGATAGACCAGATCCTGGCATTGCGCTAGGATGCTGCACATTATTTGGTTGTCCCACCTGCTCCAGCTATGAAGGATATTTCTTCTAGTAGAGGAACAGAAAACAAAGAAAGATCATGCCATAGTCTGCTTCAGTGACATCCAATCAGTTTAGCATTGCTTGTATTATGCTGCACCTCCCCCAGAAGCTGCATCCAGCTCAGTCTTTTCCAGAATTATTTCTGAAATTTTGCACCAGACACAGGTACTCACTGCTCTATATTTTAGTTATCTTTAATATCTTAGATAGTTTTTGTACCTTTCTAAATGTTCCTTTTCATGTGCTTGTAAAACTATGCATCATCTTCAGAAGGTGGTCAAGAAGACCAGTTTTCAGGAGATCATGCCAGAAATTTTAAGTCATGCTATTTGGACTGTTCAGTACAAAAGGGACCCTAAACTTGGGTAAAAATTATAATTGTGGCATGAACTGCTATATTAGGGAAGAATATACAGTAATTTAATAGCTAAATATATCAGACCAAAGGACGACACTACTAGGTAATATCATTCTTTTATGTAGCAATATCTAGGCAGGAGGGTAGAAAAAGTATATAATACCATTCATGTTGCTTTTTATTGATGTACTTTCAACACCTACTTGAACCTGCCACATAGGGCTTCATTTGGTGCTCTTTGAAGTTAATGGAAAACATTGAATTGACTTGAGGCCATAGTTCAGGCCTATAATTGATCTAAATGAGGTGCTAATAAGCTACATATATGAATATCTCTACTCCTCCAGTTTCTGGCACTACCATTTCACTATATCTTGTCTTAAGATACGTGCATAAACCTGTGAGAGAAATGACTATTTCCTTCAACTGCAGAGCTACCTAGAAAATGCATGAGTGAAATACGGAATTTGAAAAAAGGGGAAAAGATTATTTAAAATAGCTAAAATTTGGTGAGATGCTTTGCAAGAAGAAAAAAGTTATGCAAATTTCAAACTTATAATTAAGGAATTCTGAAGACTTCCAAATGTTTTGCTTTTTTGACCTGTCAAGCAGCAGAGACAAATAACATGAAACTGAATACCCTCCTACTAACAAATCCATTTTTACTGAAGCGGACCTTCAATTATTTCTGAATGTTCCTGAATTTCTCAATTAAAAAAAAAGTTGGCATCTTATCGTTAATTTAATATACTTGAATGGTGCTTTGTTTTGTTTTGTTTTTTGTTGTCGTCAGGACTTAATGCCAGACGCAACAAGGTTTGAATGTATTTAATGGGCTTACATGTCATTGTTCAAAATGAAATTTTAATGTTCAACTAATATTTTTGAAAAGGGGATAAAAAACCTGGAAAATGTTAGATCTCTGCACAGATAGTCTCCACTACAGCCTGAACCAGAGTGAAATACAGATTTTTACTAATTAACAAAGAAGAAACTAAGAGTTGTATAACAGCAAGAATCTGGTGGCGAGCATATGACTAGGACAGCCAGTTTTAGCAAAAGTAGAGCTTGTTTTAATGAAGAAGGGTTTGGCAGATCCTAGCCTGATGATATGACTGGATCCATCACGCAGGTACAGGAAACCTGTCACTTCTTAGAAGGGCGGTCTCTTTGTGCATACACAGCATGTGCAGCACTTCCACAGGAGCACTGGATCTGTGCGATCTGCATAGTTGCTCTGTCACCAACCTGCTGCCAGGGTGTAAGAGGGCAATGCAGGAAAATGGTAGTGCTGCAACAAGTCAGGCTGAGTGCTCTTTAAAATGTAAAGTCTTTTAAAATCTAGATTTGGGAAAGAGAAAAAGGCACATGGCAGAAGAGCTGCAAGAGAAGACAGTCTTGTTAATAAATGCTTAAACTACTTTCTACATTTTTCATGATATGCATTTTGACTGCAAGATAATCCTGACATAATGCAGTTATACTTTTTCTGCAACTTAAGAATCACTTGATTTAAAGAACATAAATAAGAAAGCAAATAACTTTGTCAAATTTGGTGTCATCACAGCCTTACAACCAAAGCTATTTAGATGAGAGAATGTTTAAAAAAATTATAATAGACACTAATGCAATAAATATTTTTAAAAATAATGTGGCAAACAATACTGTTAATTAGTGAATTATTCAAGCCTCACATGATTGCATAAGGAACATCTGTTTTACTTAACATTAAACGTCTATATAGTCTGCTATTTAGTTACCATCTGTCTATATATTGAAAAAATATTAACAGAACTTGCCCAAATATTGGAGTCCCGGGCAATATACTTGTGACCAGACACAAGTCAGATTTAACTCCATTAACCTCTACTCTGTGCTTGGCCAACCAGCCAGTTTTTACCCAATGAACACTGCATCCATCCAAACCATGAGTAGACACTTTTTCCAGGAGGATGCCAAGGGAAATGGTGTCAAAGGCTTTACTAAAGTCTAGATAGAGAATAACCACAGCCTGCCTTTTGATTTTTGATTAAGGATGTAATAATGTAAGTCTTGAGATTTTCTCTCTCAGGAATTACAGATCTGTAAGAAAAATAGTCAAACTTGATGTAAAAAGGCAAAACAATGGAGAGAGATCTACACTGTTGAGTTATATGCTTCCAGAAACAGATACAGTATTATTACAGCCACTGCTATCTAACAGTATATAATTTGGGAATAGAAAACAACTATTATTGGGTAGACAGTGCCAAAAATCAGTTCTCTTCAGTTTAATTTGCTTAGATAGACATGGATTCAGAAAACATGTAGGGGGAAAGTGAATGCCATGTTATAGGCAAACAAATATTTATTCATGTATCCTACGTTGAATAGACAACAGACTGATATCTCCATCATTTGTCTGCTGTATAAGACTGAAATCTTTGTCTTCTTAGTCAGAAGAGGGCTTGAAGCTGGGATTTACTGAACTAAGATAATTAATCTGCTGATTGGCAGCTTCTGAATGTCTTTTGCTGTTTGATGTTTTGCTGTTGTTGGGTTGTTTGGTTTTTTGTTTGTTTGTTGTTTTTTTTTGTTTGTTTTTTTACTTTTAAAAGATGAAGTGTTGCACAACTTCCAAAGTCATGAGAACAGGCAACAGGGGGAGAAGTGGTGATGAGAAAAAGGAGTTCTTTCAGATGGTAAGGCAAGCAGAGTCATTAAAGAAACACAAAATACTTTCATCAAAGGCTACTCTTACAGTGAATAATTTGTCTTACTCATCCATTGGGGATGTCTGGTAAAGGCATATGTACACATATCAGTGTCTGGTGTCTTGTAATTATACTGCATTTAGTTTCCCCTCTTAGTGATTAATTTTGTTTACAAATTGGGATAGTGTTAGGGTGTTTTCTCTCTAAATGGGCATATTTGCATTCCTTAGTCTTGGGAATCCCTAAAAAGTGTGAATCTGGCATGTGAGAGTTTAATATTTTAATAATATTTGTTGGTGAGGCTCAAAATCCTTTGTCTTGCACACAGAGGAAAAATAGCTTGGGATCTCAGTATACATATTCTCTCAGTGCAGAAAAACAACCTTTCTAAATGGCAGCACTTTTTTTTTTTTTGCAGAAGAAAAGTATTTACTTCTCAGGTCAATAAAAATCCTGCATTGTATACCAGCAAAGTCCAGTCTTCTTATCTTGTTCTTCCTTCAGATCCCTTTTGTTTCCAGGGAAACATTTAGCTACTGAAATTCCACTGAGGTGATTCCCGTTTTCTAAGGAGGCTGCCTCTTAGGAATTATGCCGCATGGCCTTGAAGAATACATTTTTTTCTGGATTGGCCTACCGTTGAGGAAAAGTTTAAAAGTGCAAACAGTGGCAGTGAAAGTTGTCCTGGTAATAAGCCTGAAACCTGAACTGCATAAGCCATTGGGCTAGTGCATTGCCCATGTCTGATTCAATACTTTGCTGCTGCTTTAGGAGTGTGGCCAAGGCAGGACACCTGTGCCAGCTGTGCAGGGGTTTTTGTTTCTGTGTGGTGTAGACACCTGTCACTTGAGACCACCCAATTATTTTCATAGACCAATGAGTTCCTACTAGAATGCATTCTAACACATTTTTATTTACAACAGAGAAACTGAAATTACCTGAAAGAAATTAGAGAAATATTTTTATTAAGTTTACTAACTTGGGATACTTTTTCCTTTATTAGTTTCAAAAAGTTCATATTTGTGCACATATGACATATCACATCTCCCAAAAAGGAAAAGAGCACCTGGGATCAGTCACAGTATTTCCTGCAAAGGTCCCAATTATTTCAACATCTGTTGATTATGTATAGCTGATAACTGACACTTTTTACTCTACAGATGTGTAACAAAACAAAAACAAACGAACAAAAGGGGAAATTACCAGAAACCCAAAATATGTCAAATGAATAGGAGAGCAAAACCTTTAATATAAAGAACCTTTAATAGTTACAAACAGCCTGTTTATTATTATATTGCCTATTTATTATTTTTAAACTTGATGGGTATGTATCCCTATCTAAATCATTTTATATCCTAAGTCTTGCTTAAGTTGCAGACCTATGATCTGTATTGCACGTTTGGATCTTTCTCATTTTTTAATTTTAGGAATAGATTTTTTCATCTGATTAAATACACTCTATTACCTGTGAATGATTATTTCTCCTTCATACACACAGATCAGAACCTTCAGTGTTTACTCATAACAGACATTTTGGCAGCACAGTAATAATTTTTACACCTGCTCACAAGCCCACCTGCAGCTTTCTAAAGTACATGTTTAGATTTGCTCCCAACTGTTCCTGTAGCTCCTGTGTTGTTGTTTGCTTGAGTTCTTCATCTGATCTAAACACCCACACTTACTGAGCAATCCACAAAAGTGAGTATCTCTTTGCAAGTAGTGATTCACTTCTGCTTTTATTGCTTCATTTGTACTCTGTAGGAAATGACAACTGAATCCCCACAAAGATGCCTGTTAGCTCATCCACCCAATTTCAGCAAAGGCCATGGCATTCTTAGGGGGCAGACAGAGCAATTTAAGTACTCAAAGTCAACATTTTATTGAGTGCTAAATTTAGTGAATCTTTTCCCTACCATACACCATCTCAGAAGCAAGAATAAGGACCTTAATGATTCAACCAAATACCCACTTGCCTAATCTATGCAAATTCTCATTCCAAATATACAAGCTGGTCCTGAAACACAGATCTGTTACTCTGAACTCTTATTCTTTGAAGAAAATCATTACATAAAGAAATAATTTGCCCAGCGCTTGAGTATTTCTTTTGCAGCTGTCATAGTCAAGAAACCACTTCCAGCACTGTGCCATGTAATGTGCTAGCTGGCAAAATCCAGTGTAGAGAGCTGAGAGCTTCAATCCATTTTGGATCATAAGAAATCAGTGTGTTCATTTGTCATCTTAAACAGCCATGCCTTTGTCCGTGAACAACATGCAAACAAATGTGCAGAACAGCTTCACAACATAAATATCAGGTGTGAGTGGATGGCTCAGAATACTTGAAGTTAATGCTCAGGTGCCACATTGATAAGCATAGGACAGATCTTTGGAGAAAGGCAAAGATAAATAACAGGAAACATCAAACACTCTTTCATCCCTCACAGTTCATTAACATCTGAAAGACATTATTATTTGATTAATGTTGGATTTGGAATGATCATATCAGCCCAATCTCCCAGCAAGAAAGGCCAGATCCACCAAAAAAAAAACAACAAACAACACCCAAAAAACAACATACAATCATTTTGTTTGAAAAGACCTTTAAGATCATTGAGTCCAACCATTAACCCAACACTGCCAAATCCAGCAGTAAGCCATGTCCCTAAGTGCCACATGTATGTCTTTTAAATACCTCCAGGGATGATGATGTAACCACTTCCTGATGCAGCCTGTTCAAGGGCTCAGTTTAATTGAATGTTTTCAGTTCTGGTCTGGGAAAGGTAGAAGTTTCTCATTTGAAGCACTTAGATCCTCATTTACAAGAAACTCCAGATATCTCATCTTTCCCTCTTTCTTCTTAAGGATTTAAAATCTGAGTGGATCCAAACAAATGCCTGTGAATAATCAGAGGATGACGGAACAGGACCTTCACCAACTCAGTGTTCCAATGACTAAAGCTCCCAGCTAAACTATGAGTGACTCTGGTTTTCTTTATTGAAAGATATCAAGTTTAATTTCCTCTATTCTCCAGAGCATGCCTCTTCCAAGTGCAGATAGACTCAGAAGCACATCTGTTTTCTTTGCTCCCAGCATTGCATTGGATAAGAGCTATTGTCAGAGACCGAATTTACATCCCACCGATTGATGTGCCTAGTGAACCACTTTGTGTGTGGAGGGGCCAGGCCTCCTGTGGCAGAGCCCACAGGAAGCCGCATGGCCAAGATGGCCGCCGGGGTGGCAGACACGTGTCATGAAGGCCACTTGGGGCACCTGTCAATCAATGAGGTCTGCCCACCCACACCCCCCCGGAGCCTCTGATTGGCACCTGTCAATTCAGAAGGGGCACGGTGAGTGGCCAGTGGGCCCAAGGTCCCGCCTGGGGGCGTGGCCATGTGGGTAAAGGAGGCACACAGGAGGTCTCCTTCCCCTCCACTGCCCTCCTGCAGTTTGGCGGCATGGGAACGCTTGGTGCTAACTATATCTTTCTCTTCTTATTCTTTCTTCTCTTAATCTCTCTTCCTTTACTCTTTTCTTCCTCTAGTGGGTAACTCAAACACCTGTTTTCTGTATTTCTCCTAAGTTGTGGGTTGGCATTTGTCTGGTAGCTTGCTATTAAGTGCAATGCTTCTGTGGAATATTTGCCTTGGTTGTACGTTGCTCCTGTAAACACTTTTTGCCAAAATACTTATTTTCTCAACAGATTAAAAAAAATCTCTTAGAGAAAAGTGTGTAGGTTTTTCTCTGAATGTGAACTCAAGGTACCAAATAATCAAGGGCTTTGCAACAGTTCATCTTCTAGGTGAAATCTCTTGAAGTCTGAAATTAAAGTGTACACCTGGTAAAGTGTGGAGCTTCTGGACTGCAGTGTAGCAGCTATCAAGCCAAAATGCTGAGGCAGACGTGACTCTGTAAGCTAGTAGGAGAGTCTTGTGTTTTTTTTTTTTAAAAAAAAAGGAAGAAAAGGCTGTGAGGGAAGAAATTGCACCCCGATGATGTCTTAAATTTCTTTGTCTAACTGTCTGCAAGCCTTATTCACTCTTCTGCTGAGCCTAGAAGATCCTGTGGCTCTTTCATGGATCTAGGTCCATATATTTACATTTTAGTACATGCTGAAACTGTATTGGGAATCAGAGAAATGGTTGAAAGAAAGAGTGCATAGGAAGTGTTGCATTTGCTTCATTTACTGATTTTTCTGTCAGGCCATCAGCAGGACAGGATGAGGGCCCTAGATATGTTATTGCCAATATACTGATTTTGTGAATTAAAACAGTGCACAACCTGCTGGAACTCAGCCCACAGAGCTGGGCTCCACCTCGCTTCTGAAAAGGACAGATCCAATCTGATAATGTTAACGTTCACAGAATCACAGAATATGCCCAGTTGGAAGGGACCCACAAGGATCATCAAATCCAAGTCCTGACCCTGCACAGAACCTTCCCCCAAAGTCACACCATGTGTCCAAGAATATTCAAATGATATCAAAGAAAAATAGTATTTTATATAAGTATCTATGCTTTCTTTATTATGGGACTGAACAAAAGCTGAGATGATCACAAAGAACTGTTCCTTGCTACTGAGTTCTTACAACTCCTGACAGTAAAAGCTTGTTGGTCACCTTTTAAATATGAGGATTAAGTGTGCACATAGACATAGCTGTAGCCTCACACACCACAGGGATGAAAGATTTCTTTTCAACACTGATAGATATATCTACTGGGCAAATATTGAAGATCCTTTTCTGAGCATCTTGTTACTAATTTCCCTCCTTAGCTTTATTTGAATGCTAGTTGTCCTTTCTTAAATTTGGTGGCTTCTGAAATCACCTTTCTGGACGTATAACATATTTCAGACATCTCTTCTCCACTGGAGTTTGAGAACATGCATTAATAGATTAATAGATTGCAGCGCAATTCTTGTCTATATTTTAATCTAATGTATTGTCACTTGTGATCTTAGGAAGAATATAGATTGATGAATATTTATTTATGATAACGTATTTACTTTAGTTACCATGAAAACAATTAAAGTTGAGCTACTATTAGAGGAAATTCTCTTCCTGAAGTCACAGGTTCCTTTCTGGTTTCCATCAGCTCAGTGTTCCAAACCACATGAAGCTAGGAAGAAATTAAGGTTCTCAAATGTGGACTCCAGTGGACCAAACAAAAAACATGTATTAGAAAGCTCATGATTTTTCATCAGAAACATGACTCTTGAAGTGAAAAAGCCTTTTCTTTTTTAGCTTGAGTGCCTCAGATTAGTTCCACAGCTATAGTCTTATAGATGGAGAACTATTGATTTTTAATGTGATTAGTGTGGAATCATCATCTCTAACTTCCAAAAGGAATAAATTGGTGTTTGGATATTGCATAAATTTCTGGGGCTGGAAAACTAATAACATTAAAAAGAAAAATAAAATCTTCATGCTATACATACATGGTAAAACCTATGTATAGCAGCTATTAACACACGGATAACTACTGCTGTATATTTGTCACATATAATGCTCCTTTCCTTCCCTGGTATTTCCCATTATTGCTGGATAGTGCACTACAGGAGCATGCAAAAATACTATAGATGACACCTTGTAGTGGCACTTGGAAACAATTGCTTCTTTTGGTAGGTGTTGGTGTAATTTTTTAGAGTCTGGTTTTGTGTCTCCTTTAGGCAGTGCCTGGCAAAGCTAGCTATTACCAGTTGTCCTCTTTCTGCTAGACACTAAGTTAGCTGCTCAAAGGTCCAGAGAAGAATGAATGATGGCACAGATCTGACCATCACTGACGTATCCATGTCACAGCTGCCTTTACTCAGTCATGAACTTTGCTACTGGTGACATGTACCTGAAGTTCTATATGACAAAGCTTTATTAGTAGAAGTCTAGCTGGCCAGTGCTATGAGGTTTTTTAGAAACAGAGGAATTATATAATTCAAATGTGACTTTAATCCTTCTGGAGATTTCCAGTGTTTTATGAATTGTCATGCATCGCATCTTTGCCCATTACCAAGTTCAGGCACAATGTATCAAACACACTGATAAGTCATTTTAAATCAATCAGCATATGAAATTTAAAACAGTGCTGGAATCAGTTTATCACATGTAATTCCCTCTTCTCCCAAAAGGAAACTATTGCTACACAATGAAAACTCAGTCTGAAAGACAAATTTAAGGTGTTTCTTTAGCAAAGATTGCCTATGACTTCTCTAAGTAGTACCTGCTCCTTACTCCTTAGCTGGAAATCAAATATACATCTGGCTGACAGAACCTAGCCATAGAGCTCCCAGACTTCACCAGGTGGCATTGACTGAAACTTCAATAGAGAAGACTGGATTTAACCCCAAGGCACAAGTCTGCTTCCATGGAAGTAGCTGTTTCCATCCAAATCTGAATATTCATCTCCAAAAGAATAAATGAAGATTTCCACTCAGCATATGTCGATTCAATCTTTTTGACTATCTGGCATAATTTTCATGATATCCAGGAAAAGGCATATCACTACCATTCTGGATAATAAAATTATCCAGTAAGTGGTAAATTTACCATAAATTTGCATTTTCAAACCACTGAACAGATATTAACTAATGAATTAGTATTGTAATTGAGAAAAGATGCAGAAACAAGAGAATTGCTTTTGTGTAACACTTCCAAACATTATGCTGAAAGTTTCTGTCATTATCCTGATATAAAAAGAAAATAGTTAGGAACTCTTAAGCTAAATTTATTAGGAAAGAAACAAGATTTTCTGTCCTTGATGATGATATATTTGAAACTTCTGTTCTACAACTTTCATTCCTTGGTGAGAAAATCCATGTAACAATATTTATATTGAATGTAAAATAAGAACACATCCAAAAGTATCAGAGAGATTTCCTTTCGTGAACACAATGAGATACAGAATTATGTGATCAAGAGTCCATCAAAGCACCTGGACAATGCTAATGGATCTGGAGCCATTTAAAGAAGCACATGAATTACTATACATAACTATGAGAAAGGCAAATGGAAAAATCCATTGTGGAGGGAGTTAAACTAGCCCATAAGGGAAGAGTTTGGTACAGTCATAGACCAGTAAAATGTGTGGAATCTGGAGAATGAGTTACAAAGACAGCCACTAGTAGCTCAGTTCAACTGCCCACACATGGGCATTGTTACTGTCTTTGGATGCCCTAGGGGTAAGTTGAGGCTAACCTTGTTGGCCATTGAATAAAAGGAGATCAAACATGCATTGATTATAATGAGTGCTCAGCCACATAGTTCTGTGGCTAACCATACAAAGGCACCTATATTCAGCTGTCTTAATGTCAAGAGGAAAATAGAATTGTTTCTTTCCTTGATTTTTCCTCCACAAAATAAAAGATGAGAGAAAAAAAATGGCACACACTAGCATACCAGTATCCAAACAACTGACAATATTCCCTGTGCCTTGTTCTTGGTACCATAGCATTATGCAAATCATGGACTAAAGCTCCTGAAAAGCTAAGGATAATGTTTGAGACTTTTACTTTCCAACAGAAGCTTATGTTATATCTATCCTTGTGCTCTAGGGCTATTGAACTCAAAATAATAATATAACATTTCTGTTATATTCGTAACATTTAGTAGCTTCTTTTTTATAAAAAACAAAGAAACAAGCAAACCAACAGCACAAAAAAAAGTGCTTTGTATTGACACAGATGAGGACTCAGTTTCAGTAGACTTTCTTCAGATTATGTTTAAAAAATCTTATGGAAAAAGATATGATCTTCATGCTTTATTTGAAAACCCAAAACCTTTAAAAGCACTTGATGATCCAAATGAAAGGTTCAGCACCTCAACATAGTTTATTAAATTACAAAAAATACCTGAAATCCAAACACCACTTCTCAAAAAGATCTAATTTGCACCTTCCTGATGATGTCCAAGGGGATGATGTTAAATCACTAGGTATGGTAAAAATTCACTTTGGTCTTAATGTTTGGCTTGAACTTCTGAAATTCAAATAAAAGACATCTTCAGTCTCTGGACTCTGAAGGTATTAGTCAATCTGCCAATTTCTAGGATCAGAGAGAGATAGCAAGATTACCTGGAAGGGTATTGCAGCAAAACTCTCATGTAAGAATAGACAAAATAATTTTATTTCTTCTTCTTTTGCATAGGCTCACTCTTTAAACAGAAGCAAGATTATATAAGCTAAAAATATCACATATTATTTCATTTTATAATTTTTCTTTGAATACACTGAAAATGCAGACTTTGTCCAATTATTGCACTTTCCAGATAGTATCTACAGAGTCACACAGGTAACATAGTATCATTACAGTATCATATAGCATCATTATATTATCAGATAGTGATATAATATCATTAATTTTCACTCTCATGCAGATGAGGTTCTGCATTCTGCTATGTTTTGTGGGTTTTTTTGTTGTTGTTATTTTTGTTTCTGTTTTGTTTGTTTTTGGTCTTCTTTTTTTTTTTTTTTTTAAATCACCGTTAGCGGTTTTAAGGTTATAATTCAAACCAGAACAGCTTTTGGGAACACCAGTACTTCTACTATCCTACACGGAAGTCAATAATGCAGTGGAAGGATGCCTGCCTTTTCAATCAATATGAAATACTGGAAGTTGCAGATACAACCAGTTCACATTTTGGGAACAAATATATTCATGCTTAAAACCCTTCAAGTATGACTGATCCCTATTTATGTAGAGAATGTAAGAGAGCAGCCAAAGACTCTATTTTCTGCTTCAGTTTACCATATTCCTGTACTTACCAGAAACAAATCTTGTTATTGCTGTGGGAGCCTTATTTCTCAGAGAAAGAGAATCCCTCAGAATCCAGAGCTCTGGAGGGCAAAGGCTGTAGCACTTACCACAGAAAGAAGGAGTTCTGCTGTAATTTTTGTATTAAATAGTTTACTGGAAAACAAAGGAACAATACTGAGAATAAGAATCAAATTCAGTTCACTTTCTCTGGGGTGACCAAGACTCTAGAGTGTGAGATGCTAAATAAAGATTCAACAAGAATGCAATTGCTATATCAGAACATTACATTGGAGTAAGACCCTACAGGGACATGGAAAGCAGAGGTGTGTCAACATGAGTTGCTGTGACTAAGACTTGCCTTTTTTTGGAGAAAGTGAAATGCATTTGGTAAAATAACGGAAAGTACATGTGCATTTCATGTTGACATGTAAATTGGACATTAAGAGATTTTGAAATGTCTTTTGGAACTGTTGCTGTAGCTGCCTTTTCTCTGTGCCAGAGTAAGTTACCCTTTTCTCAGCAACAAGCTGAGGTACCGTATTTAAAAAATAACATGTTTCTTATGATTAACTACATCAACAGAGACTTTTTTAGTCACTTTCTCAAGCAGGCAAGAGACAGCACTTTTGACAGTGATAGGATTCCATGTGATAGAGATCAGGTAACATCAGCCCCACACATCTGCTATTTTCCTCCGTATTTGTGGACAGCTTTCTGTTATTCATAGAACTGCTCAAGCATTCAGCATATGCAGTAGAGTTCCAGTGACTTAGGACCATCTGCTTAAGGTTTTATTTTGACAAGCTGTTCTGCTGCTGAAGTTTTCACAGGGTTGTTCAGCCTTTTACCATAAGACTACTAAAAGCCACTAACTACATTTGCAAGCCACCTTTGGGAAATGTGTTTATTTCTTAGGATGGTTTATGCTAATTAATATGACCATGTGATGGGAAAAAACCCCAAAGGGGTCAAAACAATATGCTTTAACTGCTTCTCAGCTGTAATTTGGTTTAATGAGCATTTTTACCTTACTTCATTTTTCAAATACTTTATATAATAGGCTTTTATCTTGTACCAGAGTATATCCTTTAGTATTTAATTTATTTGACTTCCCAGTTTAATTTTTGAATCAAATTGCTTTTATCTCTGTTAAAGTTTTTTATTGCCTGCTTTTCAATGTGTTTCAATGCCTTTATCTACATGTATGGCTAATATATGCATACTGATTAATTTCAAATGTTTTCTGCACTGAAATACATTGAAATGACACTGACATTGCTAGTCAAATAATACCCAGGAAGAGCTCATTAAGCCACTCAGGTCAGATTAAATCATTTACAGGAATTCCCTTCAGGGAGTTCCAGGGTCATTTTCAGGCAGAAGTATCCACCTGTGAAATCATCTTTTCACCAACCCTCTTCAGTAACACAAACCCCATTTTCTTTCAACATGTCATCTGATCTAGGATGTTCTTGGTACTGGTAAAATTTCTGCATTCTCCAGTGTGATGAGCAGGTCATTTTCCTTGTCACAGCAAACCTGGGTACATTTCAGCCAGCTGGAGGAGATCTGCCACATCATTTCAGACACTCTTACCGGGTACAAGGGAGAAAAATATTGTCATTTCAAAATGCCATAACAAGATTAAATTCTGGCAAGTTACTCCTTGTTTATTTTTGCTGGTGCTTCTCGTTTGACAAAGAGATTCACAGACTTTATGTGCAGCCCATTACAATCACTTGGTCTACAATGTACATAATTTTCTCAGGTGCTGAGTCAAAGCATGTTTTCCAAAAGGATATCTAATCTCATTTTATAGACTCAGAGTCAGACTACATCTATTGCCTTTCCTTATAAATTCTTAATTACATTTACTGTCTCTGTTTCAAGGTTGAATGTGCATATCTTGTTATGCTTTTGTCTGTAAGACTCAAAGTTTTCCTTTTTTCCCTTGATCAGATTTCATTTAACAGTATAAGTGTCTCTATATGGCAGTCAAGGCACCTTTTAACCTACACTTCAATTAACTAAAGAAATTGAATCCCTAAGGGCTCTGTTTGCAAGGGTTGTTTTTCAATCACCACATGTTGCTTTTTCTAACATCCTCTTTAAATTCAGTCAACAGGTATGGCCTCAGCAGAATCATAGACTGATCTGGGTTGGAAGAGAGCTTACAGATCATCTAGTTCCAACCCCACTGCCATGAACATGGACACCTTCCACTAGACCACATTGCTCAAAGCCCCATACAACCTGGCCTTGAACACTTCCGGGGATGGGACATCCACAGCTTTTCCAGGCAACCTGTTCCGTGCCTCACCACCCTTATAGTAAAGAATTTCTTCCTAATATCTAATCTGAATCTACCAGCTTTCAGTTTGAAACCATTAACCCTTGTCTTGTCACTACATGGCCTTGTAAAACATCCCTCTCCAGATTTCTGTAGCTCCCCTTTAGGTATTGGAAGGTGTTCTAAGGTGTCACAGGAGCCTTCTTCAGGTTGAACAGCCCCATCTCTCTCAGACTGTCTTCACAGGAGAGATGATCCATCCCTCTGATCATCTTGGTGACTCTCCTCTGGACTTGCTCCAGCTGGTTCATGTCCTTCTCATGCTGAAGGCTCCAGACCTGGATACAACACTCCAGGTGGAGTCTCACAAGAGTGACGTGGAGGGAGACAAAAACCTCCTTTGACCTTCTAGTCATGCTTCTTTTGATGTATAGCAATAGTCTGACTAGATGTATCTTCAGTGGCATATTCTTTACAGTCCCCTTTTTGATCATCCAAAAGTTGTATTAACATGTTAAGATACTCATACCCTATGTCTCTATCTTCTGAATGACTGTTTTCCAAAACACCATTCCCATCCATTACCTAGACCATTAATTCCTTGTCCTCAGATCAATGAACTTATCTTCAGGTGTTTGAAAGCATGCTTGGTTGGAGAGTAACAATTTAACTGAACAGTATAGATTACTCCATAATGGCAACCTCTCCCTTTATTTACTGTCTTGACCATCTTAATGCTAGCTATAAATTCAGACAGATGAGATTTTATATTATTGTCTACATTCTTGATAAAATTTTTGAATAGCACTCAGCAAGGTACCAATACCTTGAGACACATCCCCACAAACTAACAAATTTCTGTTAACAACTATGTTTGGGAAAGTCTATTTCAGTCTTTCTTATTTTTCATATTACACAGATTTTTAACCAAGCATCAAGTGTAACCAGGTGAAATATTCTAATGAAAGTCAGATCTACAGTCCTTTCTTGCTATTCTGTCATGTCAGTGGTTTGAACAAGAAGAAGAAGGTAAACATGTACATACAGTATGCTTTTTTATATGGTGTTTTCACTTTAGCGTCCCATGCTGAGTAGAAGGTAACATAATGCAGTATCAACAATCCTCAGTTCATTTGGATTACAGCTGACTAGTGGATCTCAAAAGCTAAAAAGGAAACTGAAGTCTTTGCTGAATAAGCAGGTTTCTAGTCAAGTTCTGGGTTGACCAGAAATAATATTGATATTTTTCAATATTCATCTAAATGAACTAGAATTAGATATTTTAAAAAAAAATGAAATCTCATAAGATCTGTGAGGGACTGAATGACATAAAGAATGAATGATGATGATGATGAAGCAAGGCCATTTACAGAGTGTACTCTAGATAGTATGGTGTAGTGGTCCAGTCCAAGAAGTTAATTCGAATGCTATCAAATGAAAATATAGTGATGTGTTGCATAGGGGAACTTACCAATTGGAAGAACAGGGAAGCTTTTGGATGCACTGAAAGGGGGACAGTAAGCAGCATAAGTAACAGAGCAGAAACTATATCAATTGTGAGACTGATACTGGAACAAAGTTGTCTAGCCAGTGTCTACATTTTTAAAAGATTGCACAAAGTTTAAAAAAATTAATGAAGTATAAGAAACAAAAATGAGGTGCAGTAAGATGGTATGACTTGTTTCATATAGTGTATTAATCCATTAATCCACTAGTAAAATGGAAAAAAGAAGTAGGTTGATAAATTACTATTTTATTACACTTTTACAGTCCTAACTTCTTTTCTCCATTGTTCTGTCTTCCAATCTTCAGATAGCTCAGAGTCAAGCATAGAATACTAGAAGATAAGGAAGAACCAAAGAAAGTTGTAATGTTGACACCTGCCTCTTATTTGGCCCTTGCACACCAACTCTAAATATCTTTCCCGGATTTAAAATTTTTAAGCAGGTGGCCTTTTATGGCTGCAACTGGGATCACAGATTTGTTCCTAATTCATTGAGAGATCATGTTCAGGTATACGGGAAGTCACTTGCAATTCTTCTGTAATCAGTTAATCTCCTGAACTGAGATTGATTGCTACTGGAAATGAAATATCCTAAAACAAATTTTCTGTTTGAAGGTGATCTCATAGATGAATGCATCAAGTGGAACTAAATTCTTTTGCATCTCCTGGTAGTTGTGAGATGTATTTAGATAATTTTACATTTCCTTTTTGGTCTACTTATTGCACTCTTGCAGATTAAATAAATGTATCTGTAGGCTCTAAATCTCTCATTTCTTTTCCATTCCATATGCCTGTGCTTATTAATGTAATAATTCTGTTTTCAAAGTACTTTTCTCAATCTCCTTTTTACATCTTTCAACGAGGTGTATTTTTCAACCAGACTGTAGCCTGATTCCCTGTTAATATAGTTTACCGTAGGATTATACCCAATTGACCAGGTACTGCCTCCATAAATCTAATTAACTGGTCAGCCCTTTTTCTATGACTGTGCCTTTGTATTTTCCTTCAGAAATTGTCCTGAGTGTCTCAAAATAGTTTTCTCAAAAAAAATCCCAACAAACTTTTCTTTGAAAGCCATCCAGAAAAAGATTAATTAATTTGATAGTGCTTGCTCAGTATCTCAAGATTTGCTCTCACCATTCAACTCCAATAGCTCATGTGTCTGGGTTTTCTGTCATTATCATTATTCAAAATCTATCAGGCTTTAATTTGAGAACCAGTACAGAAACATGTGTGGAATTAAAAAAAAAAAAAAAAAGTTATCTGTTTTCTTCTGCATGGTAACTTTATACCTAAATCAAAAAGGGAAAAAAAAGAGAAAGCTCCCCTTAAGGTAGGAGGTCACTTTTGCTGATACAGGAATTGCTGTGTTAATTCCTTTCACTTGAATTGCCACCTGATAGCTCATTGGTAGCTGCAGCTAATGTGGTACAATTCATTTCTTTCTGAGATGTGTTGTTAACAGCTCAGAAGCATAAAGGCTGACTGTTAAAAAGAGAAAATACTCAGGACTCTATTCATCTCACCTAATTTGTTTGTGACAGCATTTGTCCAAGGATTTTTAATCTACGTATTCATGTGCTTGGCCAAAAAGCCCACCTACCCACAAAAAAGACCGAGAACACTATCAGGGCATTATTCATCTTATCCTAGCAATAATGTGACAAGTTGCTGATGATCCAGATTCAGCATTCTTAAAAATGAGAGCTGACCATGAACACTTGACAAAGAACTTCATGCTGGTAAGGATAAAATTCCTCTCATCAGACATAAATATGCCTGTGTCAGTCCACTTTGCAATCAGTGAACAGAAATAAACACTGTAAGGACATAAGCCCTTCTCAGGTAGGTAGGTGGGTAGGTAGGTAGGTAGGTAGGCAGGCAGGCAGGTAGGTAGGTAAAATTAGTCAAGTGAATTTCTGAAGATGGTTAAAATAAAGATGAGATAAATCCTACATCATCCATTCTGTACGATGTAGACCCATCTTTGAAAAACTGCAGCTGTGCCTATAACATCAGTAGAATTTTCTGCTATAAATTTTGTAGTGTTGTATCATAATGAACGTCATTCAGACTTCAATTCCATGTTGGAATTTATTCTGCCTCAATGCAATCATTCATGTATGTAAGAGGGCATTGTAATTTCCAACTTTTAAATAAAAATTATATAAGGACATGTGCAGTCTTCATGCTTCATATAATTCACACAACAAATAAATTATTTCAGGTTTGAATATCTCTTAAGTAGTAGCTTTGCAAGGAGAATTTTTCTTGTTACTAGACATTTCATCAGTTGATAGGACAGTTTAGTGTACTATTTGCCATTCCCAAAACACCAGATGGAAACAAGACATTAATTCTATTCTGTAACTATTTTTACAGTACTTTGTGCTTTTTTTAATACTTCATCTCTGCAAAAACCCATTTCAGCTTTTATTTGCTATCTAATTCCAACTAATACATTGTTCCTGTAGTGCCTGGTTCATTCTGATGCTTCCTTGTTTCATTGCTATCTGGCTTTTAAGTAGAACTAAAGACAGGACTTAGTTCAATGCTTATCACAATTCTCTTCTACCAACTAAAAAGAATTAGGTAATACATGGTGAAAAGGTTGGAATTTTTTCTGCCATGTATTTATTGAATCAGTTACAAGCAACAGGGACTTTATAAGTTGGTGTTGGACTTGTTCAGCATCTCAGCAGCATGACTTTTGTCACTGGAATGGTACTTGACTGGTGAAGAAAGAGAAAAAGAGGAAAAAAAAAAAAAAAGAGTGAGCTTCCTATCCTTCTGAATGAGTGGTTATAGTTTCATACCGCTATGATATCTTGAAACAGCACAACAGCTCTAAAGGAATATACTAAGGTGCATAGTCTAGACTCTGATACATGAATGCAGCTTCCTGTAATATCAAAGCGAGCTATGGAACTGAATCAAAAACAGGTGTTTTTTTTGAAATCTGATCTTTTTTATTATTATTATTTTGGTAGATCACAGAATTCTAGCATCCTCCAGCTGTAACATCTACAAAACTTATTTTATAATGAAATAATAAATACAGTTTGTTCACAGATAAATCAATACCAGATATTTATACTGGAAAAAAACCACCCTGTATAACCCTTCTAGGACAAAAATGTTCCTGCTACTGAGAAAAGAAAAAAAGGAAAAAAGATTAAGAGGCAGCTAAAACTAGCAAGAGCTAAGAAAAGAACTAATCAGCTTCCAGCTTGGCATTTCAATACTCAGTGCCAACATGCCAAATCTACAATTCTGAAAAAACTGAAAAAAAAAAAATTCATCTTGCAGTTCAGTTTGCCTAGGATAATAGAGTGAAGGTTTCCAGCTAAATATATATTTTTATGGAAAACAGCATCAGTACTGATTGATGTGTTAAAATGTACTACAATAAACAGTTCAGTTTTCATACTGTTTTTTATCTCCGAACACACACAAGATTAAACAAATATTCCTTGTAACTAATTTTTGGGCAAGCTTTACTGTGCCTCAAGTTCCACATTATCATGCAAGAACTGAACAACTTTCTCCAGCCCCAGGGAGATGCCTGGGATGCTCAGGGCTGAGGGTGCCCTGCTCCTGGCACCCAGGCACCTTCTGGCTCCTGTTGCACCTTATTTCCTTCTTTGGATGTAAATCTCATTCTTCTGGTCAAAGGGATCCTTATGCTGTTCATGCACTTGCACCCTGAAGCTTTCCCTCTGATCTTGCCCCTTTGCACTTACTTCACTGCTGCCTTATGATCCATCTGACTCTGCAATCCCCAGTCACTGATGGTTCCACTTCCAAAACGGAATTAAATGCTTTGCACTTAAAGTGCTAATTGCCTAGTAATGAAACCTTTAATCATCAGGTGATTAAAATTGTAATCACTAAGAGGCCTGTGGAAATCCACTTCATAATGCTGAAGATCAATTTCTAAGTTTTTTTTGACATATGCTTCCAGTGCAAATTGCCTTATGTTGCAGAGACGAACAGTGCAGTATGTGAAATGTGAAGTTCTTTAATATCTCTTTGTGCTGAGAAAAAGGCTGCAAAAAATTGAAAGGTGCAGCTGTAAATGTAAAATACATTTAATGTAGTTTAATTATTATAAGGAAATTTTCTTTGTAATCTTCTTTTGAAGTCACTAGGAAAAAAATATGTTCCTACATTAACATCCTAGCAACGAAAATCATTTTCATGACATCTGTTTTTCCAATCAAATGGTAGATAGGAACTGAAAATCCAGCTTGAAAAGGTATCTAGAAGGAACTTTAACTGTTTTGCCATGTTGAATAAGAAGTAGTAGCTATTGTGCACACAAATCAAATATCTTCCCCCGAAAATTTTGCAATGAAATTTAGCACATGGTTTCCAAATTAATGTGCTAGACAGTAATGACACTACTAGTTCAATGAGCCACGAATGAAGAAGGATTTACCAGACAGAGCAGCCATCTGCTACAATCTACTGTATCCACTTTCCAAAAAAAAAAAAGACTATTTGAGAAGTTCCCTAAACTGAGAGAGGTCTGTATGCACCAGTTCTTGGCATTTCATAACCACCCATTAGCTGGTGCAGAGCAGTGGGAAATCCACAGTCTGATGGAATGGATTTTCAAGGCTGTGTTCAGGAATAAGACAGGTATCTCTGAGGACTTAAAACATTTTTATACAGAAGTTTGATGATGGATTAATAATTTGTGGTTATATTATACTAGTAGAAATCAAATATGAAACATGCATCAGAATGGCAGCAACTTTGGGCAACCACAGCTGGTAAAAGGCAAAGAAGCTAGTCTGCATTTCTGAACCTCTCCAGATTCCTTGTATTCCTTTACTGCATGGTTTCATGGCTTTCCAGGCTCCTAGACTGCCATTTCTCAGGTTTGCCCTTTGCATTTCTAGCGAAACAAGTACTCCTTGTACTCTTTGTTGCTGTGTTATTGCTCCCTGAACTCACAAACAGACCAAGCAATTGAGCAGCTAGGAATCCTATTAAGCATAATACAATTCAGAGTGAATATGAAGGCACGTAAGAGAGATTTGCAGACTCACAAACATTTATAATCTATCAGCATGCTGCTTCATCACTTTTTTATTGTTTAAAGCATTTTCAGTCTTTCAGGTGAAGTGTACGATGATAATTTTTACCTCCATGGTAATACAGAAGTATCAGGAAATAGAAAGGAATTAATGGACCTGAAAAAAAATGGTTTGATATGGTCAATGGACAGGTTTGTAGAGACAAATATTCCAGACCTACAAGGCACAACCTCACACATCTCAAAAATAATGTTATAGATTCACTTGGACTAATTCTGAAAATGAATTAAAACATATACTTTTAATCTCTGAGAAACAGAATAATTTTAAAACCAAAAGAACCAATGAAATGAGTCACATGTCAATTTATGCTGCAGTTTAGTTTATTCTTAGCCCACAAAATGAGTTTAAATTGGAAGAAGAAAAACACTTAAATATAAGCAAACAGTGTTTTGTTTTGTTTGGTTGTTTTTGTCGTTTTGTTGTTTTTTTTTTTTTCCATTTGTATTAGGCTTGTATTCAAGGTAATATAGGTACTGCTGCCTAATTTACAACTGTTTTTATATTTGCCTTCATATTATCTTCATACTATTATTGGTTTATCAGTGATTGGAGACATCTCCTGAATGAAAGACATTATATAACTAAATTCCATTCTATTCCAGTCTATTTGTAAAGGTCAACTCAGCAATGAATCAATGAACTACTAGAAGAGAGCAGTTCTCTTGAGACTGGAGATATCAAAAGGGCTGACAAACTGCAGTGTTTTGCAAAATCAGCTCAATACAAGAGACACATTATTGCAAATCCAGGCCCTCTACACTAAGCTGGTCATATTGCATTGATATCAGGGGAGTTGAACCTGCTTACATCAAGTGTGAATTAGACTCATTGCAACAGTTGTCTGGGATACAAACGCATCCAAATAAATGGAGTTACATCAAGGATCAGTCTGGCCATGTTGCTTTGAATTTCAGGCTACTTTCCTGATTGTATCACAACTGCTGACAGTTGTAGGCTCCAAGGTAATAGGACCTCACCCTTTGTTGGTCTGCTCATAGAATTTTTACCTCCAGGACCTCTTTTTTTTCTCTTATAGAAATGCCTGGAGTTAAGTTCCTTGAGGAATAGGTCAGTATTCTAAATCGTTGTCTCACTTATGATCTGCTTACTTTTACTAGGTCAGGTTGAAAGCAATAGACTGACAAATCAAGATAAATATATCCTTTGCTGAGAAACACAATTTTAAAAGATACTGTTACATGATCATTCCATAAAATAATGTTTGTTGGGCGTTAAGGACTTGTTGAGATATAGCATTTGACATTTACTTCCTTGAAGCACTAGTCATGAAAAGTGTATTTGGTACTTGAGTCTGAGGCCTCTATAAGTAGCTTTATTTATGCTTTTTTCTTTATTAAATTTCTTCAGCTTTCTTGTGAGGCCAGGTTCTATTCTGTTCTAATTATGCAGCTAACACTTTGGCTCCTTTTTTTCATTTTATTATAAAATTTCCTATATAGCTTTTCTGCATTCTGATGTCCCAGTATGTATGCAATGAAGGTGCAAATGACCTGCTGCCTCTGAAACATTTAAAAATATTACACACAGACATTTCTATTATTAGAATAGCTCCCTTCATCCCCCAGAAGCACCACTCTAGAGAGCTTTTTATTACATTTTGTATTATAATCTATTTTTATAGTGGACTAGCTGTATCCTTGGCTGATTTCTGGTTTTGCTTATATTAAAGGTTGAAGTTGTATTTGGCACGTCTGCCTCTTTCAGTTCCAAATTTTTGCTTTACATCCCAAATATTCTTTCTGGTTTTCATCTGCTTTAGCATGCCCTTGATTCTCTCAACCACTCTTGTTTGGTGCTCTCACCTAAATTCTGCTTAAGCCTTTCCCTGTTTGACAAAACTGAATTGTTTGTATATTCTTTTTTTCTCATCACATGGCTGTCATAGATTTATCTAGAACCATTTGCATATCACTGTTCATGAAGTAATTTCATTTGTTCAGGAAATTCTAATATAAATGTAATGTCCTGTATTTTTTTGAATAAAATCATGGAATTCTTTCCTCCTTCATAGTTTTTGTTTCTCTTGCTCTTTACATTGCTTTAGATTGTCCCTCCTAAGGATCTTGTTTATTAGAGCCAGCTATGTTATCTTGATTTTAATCATAGTGCACTTATCTAGTAGTTCCTGATTTCTGACTGAACCAGCAGCTCCCAACAGTAATTTCATTGCTCTCCCCTGATGCACACTTCCTTCAGCTTTATGGGCATTGACAAAATGCTGGGCAATCAGACCCTTTACCAGCCAGACTTCAAACTGCAAATACCTAATCTAACTTCCATGGCTAAAGTATGTGTGTAGGGGTGACTGAAATTGTTTTGTTTTTTCAATCCATCGCTATCTTAGTTACTCAGCAAGGCTCTTAAGGTACTACCGTGCGTGTCACCTGAGAGAAAGCTGGGTCAATACTTGGGTTTACAAAATGTGCAGCCTGAAAATATGAAGTATATTTAGTATTTTGTTTTGGAGAAAAATGAATGTTGGAAAGAAATGGCCTATTTAGTTGCAGATACAAATGAACACCAGCAACAACTAGGGGTTCAGACAGAACAGACATTGTCAAAAAATCTAATTTTTATTTATTGATCAGTCCTCAGAAGTATGAGCAAACCCCCAAAAAATAAGTCAGAAAAATGTTTTTGATTACTAACATGATTTTAGTAGCAGCTACCGATAATGAAAAAAGAACAAATGGATGTGCAAATCACCTTCCATTTCAGTTCCAACCAAACACTAGGCCTGATCATGTACTTAAATAATTGAAAGGATTTGTTGGGTTTTTTTGTACGTTACTACCATTCTAGTGTCATTGAAGTGACATAGACCAGAACCAATTAGATAGACATAAAAGACTGTCTAAAATCCTGTCCTTACTCTGGAAAAAAAAGGCAAGAGTTTTCTTATTTGATGTTTCCTTATTTATTTGAACAAGCTATTTTACTTCAGAGTTTCTGCAATTATCATCATAAAATTTAAGTGCAAATAGATACCACAGTTATATGCTATCATAAGTACAGGAAATAATATAGGGAATTTGCTACTGTATTGCTTTTTATGTGAAATACTGTACTGCAGCAAAGGTTATTTTCTTTTTCCACTTTACCATGCATTTCTGTCTATTAGGCATCTATATCAATCAACGTAACAATTCTGGATTAGGAAACTGATTGTACGAGGAAGAAAAAAACAGAACTCCATGTCTTTAAAAAGAAAACAGCTTTTGCATATAGGGAAGACTTTTCTATAGGGAAGGTGAAGAGCTAGTGTCTTCATCTCAGAGTTTAGCAATACCTTGAGAGGCAAAAAAAGAAACTGTAATTTCTGTAGTGAAGCATATGTTGTACAGAGACAGAGGCAGAGCAATCTGACGGCGATCTGCTTTTTGCCCTCTGAGCATTCTGCCAGCTGCTTATGCAAATTATCAGGCATTTTTCTCATACCTATGGGCATCTTCCCTTATGATCTGTCTGTACCAACTAAAACCATGTTCTCCAGGCACCCGGACACACAGTGCTGTGTGAAAGGCACATATGCTTCTATCATCAGAGTTAGCAGGGAAATTTTAATGCATATGTATCAACTGTCCACTGCTAATTCAGGTGCAAGTGGGAATGAAAACAAAATTAATTAGACTTGGAGGAAGACTTTTCTGTTCTCAGTCCAATATGAATCAGAAATAATTCAGCTGAAGCTGATAGAGTCAGCTTTGTACTGACTCAGTGTGAGACCAGGCCCAGGTCCACGGTGTAAGAGATAAGAGTTTTTACTTTTGCCTAGCTGAGTTTATGGAAGCACTCAGTGATCTTGGTTTCCCTGCACAGAGAATAGGGATTTCATTACCTGAAAGTGGTAACTGTAAAGATTTTAATAGCTATCACTGGATATCTGCAGAAGCACACGTTTGTCTCCTTTATGTTATCTTAGCTACTGACTAATGCATATCATCTTATATAATGCAGTCACCAAAGGGAGCTCCAAATGGAGTTTTCCTGTGCCAGCATCTCTGCTGAAGTCAGTACATTTACATTTGCAGAAAATGCGGCCTTTTTTTCTTTTTTTTATTTTATTTTTTTTTTTCCTTTACTGGGACAAATAACCTACTTACTCAATATCAGGTAGTGAACCACCTCTGTAACCATCTTGATTAGGAGACTTCAATTTTCGTTTTCTATCCACAGATGCAGATGTGAACTGAACAGCACAAAAATGCAAAGCATGTACCACTAGATTGTATGAGATTGGGAATCTCCATTTCCTCTCTTCAGCATAGTTAAAAGATGTAGGTGTAATACAGAGCAATCCTGTTTGCTCCCATTTACCAGTTTGCAGCTCCTGTGAGGTCTGAATTTGTGTTTAGTCAGAGGCAGCATTTGGTCATCTCTTTTTAGCATGTGTCAAGGTTTTGCTACGTGGTTACCACCAGGTGGTAGCATTTTAAAACATTGTTCTTATTTTTTTAACAGCTACCTTTTGGTATGTGGCAATTTTTCTGTAGCTTCTTGCAAAGGTTAGTATTAAGAAGGTTGGCATGGTAACCTACTTAGTGTAGATCAAATTGTCATGTGGAGAGTTCAGGCATGAACTAAGACAGAGATATGGATAGGCTTCCATCGGAGGAGAGACCGAAAAGACTGGGATTGTAGGGTATCCCAGTCTACATTCCCTTAATACAAGAAAAAGAGATTTCAGTATGTGGAAAATGAAATAGAAGAAAGTGAGATAAAAAAGAAAACTTTTTCTTGCTTCTAACATCATATTAATTGACAAAACTGATTTTATTCAACTCGGTAAAAGTAAATCTAATTTTTAACATTACTGAGTGTATCTACCCAGTATATAAAATACATTGTAATAGAGATATGCTTTCATACTTCAAGGCATAATTCTAACCATTTACCCACTTTATAAGTAACTATGCAAATTTTTTTGCATCTGCCATTGAAACCTCAGAGGTTTTTTTTTCTACATGGATTGAGAGAAAATATGGGATTTGATGGATCTCGTAGAAAAATTCTTTATGTCCATTGGAAGGATTTTGCATTGATGGCTTAGGAGAAGAGATAGAAAGTTATTTTCAACCACTACACTGCTGACTTTTCATCTTATGTTTTAGCTTTTGTTTGATGGTTTTTTTCCTTGCGCCTACACTATGATCCCAGAGAATAATAAACCTTTAGTAATGAAAGAATAATGAACCAGAACTAGAAATTTTGCTGCTTGGAGCACCTTTCCCATTTTCCAACCAACTCCTTGTTGCTTTAGTCTGATTGCATTTTAGCAGTTCTGGCACTCCAATCCCTTTTTTTGCTGGTGCTTAGGTGCACTTTCCGCCTTATTTTTTTCTCTTGTTTTTAACATATGCCCTGTTCAAAGCACAGTTCCAAGTCCGATGAAAGTTGTCCACTGATTGTTTCTTCAGACACCACTTCTTCAATAGTTTATCTTTTTATGTCAGTGTTGAAACTCTGTTTTGTGACACGAGAAATAATTTTAAATGGACAAGTGTAGGACATGTGAGATTGAAATGTGACTGCTAACATTTTGAGAGGAGATCAAATAATAACCAATGGATGTTCAATAACAGTTACAGTCCCCAGCTTGCAGCAACATCACACCTGTTCAATAGGCAGGATCAGAGCTCAGTTTTTGGGACTGTCAGAGACTCAGACCAAATAAGAAATACCAACCATATTGTGCTGATGTATGCTATTAACTTTCCCTTTTGTATTTATCTTCTTGCTTCCAGTTTGGGAACAATAAAGTCTAGATTAGTCCACTTGTGTATAAGTTTTTGGTGCCTGCTGAAGCAATCTGTCTTATATAAGTGCAACAGGTCAATAGTATTTCCAAGACTGGCACCTTTCAAAGAATTCTGAAGAGACATAACCTATTTAAATAACAAAGGATGTAATTAAGGCTTGAAGCAAGGAATTCTGGAATTCTAGAATTCTAGAGTAACAAAAATCAAAATACGTAATTTATATAGGATGTGCATAGAATAGGCAGCAGACATAGTTGTGCAGGGATAACTACAGACTCTACAGCCTTGGAGAGTAGATCATGTTGTGACTTGCTGGAACATTTCAGATGAGTGCATTGCAACTTGAACAATGATTATTTTTATTAGTAGACACAGTGGTATTGTTATCTGAGGGGATATATTAAAACACAAATAAATAAATATAACTGCATTTAGCTAAATCTGGCTTAAAGAAGGTTGTTTCTTTTGGGGAAAAAAAATAGGACAGAAACTGCTTTGGCTATTATTTTGCATTCTTTCTGTTGGAATAATTTCCTCTAGTTTTTAAGGCAGCTATCCACTTATTTCCATTAATTTACTGGTGAAGAAAAAGTGCTGTTGAAAGAGAAGTAACTGTATTTTCCACATACTCAATTCCATCAGAGCTGCAGGGTACTACTTCTAAAGAAGCTTCCCCCTCAAACTGAACTCTTAGCGTAAGCAAGCATTTTATTCCCATAACAGGATTTTACATGTATGGATGTACTGCAAAGTGTTACATTTTCCTTACCCTCCTTATCAAGGAAATTTATTCCAGTGTTAGCAAATTTAAAATTCATTTTATGCATTAATTAGAAAAGAGTGTAGTTCTTAATCTGCATTAGGATAAAATGGGGGTTTTATACTAATGTCCTAACAGCAAAAAAAACACTGTAAACTCAACATTTTTTTTTATTTTCATAGATTTATGGAATGGTTTGGGTTGGAAGGAACCTTAATGATCATCTAGTTCCAACTCCCCTGTAGTGGGCAGGGAAAGTTTCCCTAGATGAATTTGCTGAGCCCTCCATCCAACCTGGCCTTGAATACTGCTGGGGCTGGGGCATCCACAGCTTCTCTGGACAATTTGAAATTTCTATTTTAAGCAACAGAAAAAGGTCTTTCAGACCTTTACTGAAGTGGCTTGGATTCTAACATCACCCTTAGCTGTTACTGAACTTTCACATTAATTGTTCCTTGGATATTGAATGACCCTAACAGGTGTGGCAGAACACTAATTTTTAACCAATACTTATCATAGATATTGAGTGGCCTTAGGAGCTTTCAGATATGAGTTTAAGACAGAAGATGGGCCTTGTTATGCAGCAGATGGTGCTTCAAAAAAATTTAGAATTAAAATTAATATTCAGCCCCAAAAGAGCTGATTCTTCATGTTTACACTCTAGTATAGATATTTTGGGTTTTTCTTATTAGAGTAAATACAGACGTTTTATTAAGTAAAATAACCATCAAAAGTTTTCTTTTCTTTTTAAACACATGTATTAGAGGTAGGTGGCCCTGGCAATTTGTAATATTGATGATATAAAAGGGGTTTCTGCTTACTGAGAAGAATAAGGAGAGAGAAGATGAGAGAGACTTATGTATAGGAATCTCTCCTCTAACCAATGAATTTTTGCTGTGAATATATTTCTACAGAGACTACTGTTGAAAAGTTGATATTTGGAGTTTATACCACGTTTAGTCTATTTTCGTTGCTTTCACTGATATTTTTTTTTTCCCTCCCTCCTGAAAGAGGGAGCATAATACACAAGACTGCAAACTCTTCCTGGCTCATATTCATTCTCAATGTTGTGTTGATGGTGCTTGAAATCATTACAAAGCTAAAGCCTGAAAGTGCCCACTTACATTCTTAAGGTGTCTGCTTCGCTATTGAGAATAACTGGAATTACCCTAGGATTAAGATAGGGCACTTTCACCCTGGGAAGCTGTTTAGGAAAACAGCTTAGCTTTTATGGAAATGCCAGAAAATTTTTGGAGGTAAAAGGCCTTGTTTTGACTCCACTGTTAGTGTGAATGAATTTTGGATAAGCAGAGAGACAACACTGTGAACAGTAAACAATCTTGCTTTCATTGGTGCAGGCTGCAGGCTATTAGAGGTTGGTCTCTAATGAGCAAATCAGAAAAACAAACAGGAAAATGCCAAAACTGAGGCACTGTTCAGATCTGCACTGTTTTCAAATGCATGATAGCACAGGTAAAACGGTGATACTTGAATCAGAATACAGAGCAAATCCATCCAGGAGTGTTCAGCGTGGGGACAGAAGGATTTTCAGCAATGATTGCTCATTTGCATTTACAGGTGGTCTGATTTATCAGCTGACAAATGTCAAAATGTGTGTAAGAAGTGTACTAAAACAAATTATGTTGTCTAAGGAACCTAGGTGAAAGAGAATTTGCAGAGTTAAAAGAACAATTCTGTTAAGGTCAAACAAAAGTAAAATTGAAATAAGGCGTTTTATTATGAGATTATTATGAGGAAAAAAACCAAGGAGTATTTGATAGAGATGTAAGTAATTGTAGTTTTAAGATTATTTTTGCTTACCTATAAAGAAGCAGAGGTTTTGTTATTACCAACAGAAAAAGCCTATGTATTAATAAGCAGGAAAAGACACTAATCAAGCATTGGATTAATCAATTTGCTTTAGTTTCCCTGGCTCAGCTCCATGCATCAGTTACACTGACTTATTGAATGAATTTTGGGCCTTACTGGGTAATTTAGTAAATCAGACAAAGCAAAATTTCAAGATATTAGTTACAACTGATTATTTTTTAAGTATCAGTGGATTTTCTCTTTCTAGTGCAGCATATCTTATTTAGTGTCCATATCTGACACTTTTATATTCACTTTCAATCATCTTTGCATGCAAGCTACTAATCACACAATCAAATGCAAAAATCTATGCAAGAGAGCCACGAGTTTCTTAACTACGGGTTGCTTGTGGTAACAGCTGAATTTTCAAACACAAATAAGGCTGAACAGAAAAATTTAGTACAGAAAAATTAAGCAGGCAGTTATTGAAATCATCATTACCACACATTTCCTCAGAGTCAAGGACGGTAGTGTCACACTAACGGGTGTGGGTGAGTCAGTGGTAACAATACAAATGACTGTACTGGCATAATTAGAACTTTTTCTCAACAAACTTCAGTGCCAGTCAACAGATGAGCAGTCAGTGTCAAAGTCAGCCCACTGTGTAAAACTTCTGCCTGATAAAAATTTAAATTAAAAATATTCTGGTACCAGCATTTATTCTCTATGAATGCCTTGATGTTTTGTTACAAGACTGGAAATAAAGCTTGCTGAAATCACTGGAAAGATTCCTAGGCCTTTAGTGGGCATTTGATCAGGCTTTTTATGAAATAATTTGGTTTATGATTTTTTGGCAAATCTTTACAAATATAACTGCATAAACGTCTTGCATTAGTTAATTACCTTTATCTATGAATAGAATGTCTCTGTTAATTTCAATCAGTAGATGACAAAAGGGTTCCCAAGTACTGTTGCTATAGTTTCATGTGTCTTTTCTCTGAAAACCCTTTGCCTATCCAAATCAAACTCTCTTAATGTCATCCTTGTTTTACTGTCATATTTTCAACTCTATCTGAGCGTTTAATTTTTTCTTGTTATCTAGTCATTTTGTTAGTATTGCTTTGAAGGTGTGTATTAATTTTTTCTGCAATTCATTCTATTGTGCATGAAGATGTCATTTCAGGACAACTTATCAGCATACACTTTTGGTTTATAAAAATTCTATGTATGCTGTTTCCAAACAGTGATATGAAGTAGCCTTGACTTTTGTCAGGTAGAAGGGAATGAAGTTGTTTTAGAATAAATAAAGCTACACCAACACATACACAATATATCAGAATACACACAGTATATCAAGATCTGTTTGCAGCTAGAGTTTTACATTCTCAGGAAAAAATTACAAAACAAAACATGCAGGAAAATTATTTCTTCTATTTGTATATATCTGAGATAGAGAAAACTTGGTTTTTCTGCCTTAAAATTTTAAAAATGGTTCCCTTTCTAAATTTTACAAGTCAAAGCTATTTCAGCTGAACTAACATCAAGCAACCATTAATGTTTCACAACAAATATACTTTCAACATGACTTTCTAAATACCTTGGTTTTTTCCCTGACAACATGGATAATTCAAGGTAGATTTTACAATTTTAAAAATATTCTTTAATCCTACCACAAAATGCATACAAAGTATTTCACTGGATGTGTATGAATTAAATTAAAAGAGGTAGAAGTTTCTTGTGGATATAAAAAGCAACAACAAACCTGAATGGCTGCAGAACAAAATGCACAAAGGTAAATGAATGCTTGTGTTAAAATTGCTTTTTCAATCATTAGTCTTGTGCATACTGATTTAATATTTCTTCCCAGTTCTATCTGTATTTCTATCTGTGATACTTTCTCAATGGACCTTAGTGCAGGTGGTGAAAAAGGCAGTGATGAATTGTTTACTAATCCCTCATTAAGAAAATCTTTGCTGCGTTTACACATCACTGGCATTAAACTCAATATGTACATACACTGAACAAATTATAAATGTCATAGAAATACATCTCACATGGTCTCGTTTGTAATGTACTGCTTCAGATAGTTTTGTTTATTATTTGTCTTAGTTCAAGGGGAGAACTAAGATATCTACGTTGGCCAAGAAATAATCCCTCTCCTTTAAATTTAGAAAACAGGACTTTAGTTAGAAAAGTATACATATATGAAAAGGATAACAGATCTTAACCAGAATACATATCCAATACATAACCACAATACATATCCAGAAAGGACCAAACAACAACAGTTTGTAATAAACTCTTTAAATGACAAGGCAAACAGTTAAATGGTCTTTTGGCTACCCCAGCAAAAAAAAGGGGAGTGCAGTTATATTTACAGACAGCAGGTGGCGGTGTCACACCCTGGCCTGCTGCCCTCTCTCTCTCTGGGGATGGCAGGAGCACAGTCACCAGGTCAGCTCCAGTGGTGTCAATGACGAGAGCAGAAGAGAACCTATCTCCATAGTACAGGAAACAGGCGTGCTCTCTCTCTTCCCCAGGGCAGCTCCCGCAATGCCCATGGTTGCCCATGGATGAAAACAGTCGAGTTAGGGAGGGGAAGACAGAGTCCTAGCTATCCAGTGATACCGGATACTGGTGTGCCTCTGCTTGCTCACTCCACCGATCGCTGAACTCCTGACCTGCGCAGAAAAGTGCAGAAACCCCGGACACTTCCCCCACCCGAGCCCGTCTTCCATACCCCTCCCAGCCTGGGGAGAGATCAGAACAAAGGGCTCTGGCTAAAGTAGTTAGCATCAGGATATGAATATTCATGGTGCCCTTTGTTAACCATCTTTACAGACACTAAGGCATCGGCTCCAAGCTTTTTGGAAGGAATTCCAACAGAGTGTTGAAACTAGTATTTGTAACAAGAAAGGGGGTGAGCCACAGAAGGAAAAACCCTGATGAATTGAGGAAGTTTTGTTTTGAAAAAGCTCCTTACCATTGGAATAACTTAAGCACAAGCTTGAAAGCTTTCATTATTTGTAGGAAATTTACAAGAAAAATATCAAAGGAAGACATTGTATTGTGTAGAATATTTTAGTCCAACAGATCTGTTAGAGATGAGCCCTGAGTGAGACTACTATGGAAAAGAGATGGCTGGGGTGACATAAATTGTAGCTGTAGGTTTTGTCAGCAGTGTGATACACAATAGAGTGATTTAACTGAGTTGGGTCCCCCCCAAAAAAACCCCCAAACAAACAACAAGACAAAAACCAAACAATAAAAAAGAAAAGTAAGAATATTGAATGAATTCTCTGGAAAAAAAATATGTTTGTGAAGGTAGGCAGGAGGGGAGTGTGTGATTACTTTAGTGTGGCAACTGCACACTATTCTTATGGAAAACCTTAGAGGAAGGGGTGGAATGGATTGTCTCACCCCAGGAGCAACTCAGCATATTCAGTAGAGAGAAGCTTCAGAGAAGCAGCAGCAGCAGAGGCACCAGCCAGACAGGATAGCTCTGGAAGGAAGCAGAGGTGTAAGGCCTGAGGGAAGCATAGTCAAAGCTGATACTCAGACAAAAGGGAGAGAAAGCAACAACCTGCAACTGTGAGGAGTGGGATTGATGTCTGTGCTGTGCAGGAGGCTGACAGAGCTGCTTCACTGGAAAACAGTGCTGTGGGAAAAGGACAACCTGGTCAGGATGGTGGACAGAAGCTAGATATGCTTTCAAACCTGCTGTTTAGTCTGTCAGTCGTATCAGATGCAAGTTTTCCCTATGTAGAAAGGTCTCTAATGGCCTGTTTTTTTTGTATAATCTAAGAAGACACAACCTTAGATTTTAGGAATCATGTGATGCCCTCTCTTCAAAAAAATAGCTGATGGAGCAAATGTTTTAGGATGGCTGTTGGAGTTGGGCAGCCTCACAAGAAAAAATCTGTATCTTTGTCCACCTGTAAAAGCTGAGGAAAGAGGAACTTTCCATGCCAGGACCTGCAAAGAATGGTAGGATGAGGCAGAAGTCAGAGAAGAGGCGGGTGTCTTTTTGTCTTTTTTGTGGATAGAAAGGGAAAGCAAGAGAAGAACCTTCCCTTTTAAGCCAAGTGAAAAGGTGGAAAACAAAACAGCAGCCAAAACTTTATTTTTCACTTGGGAAAAAGGTGGAAGACAAAATTCAAATTCTTGTCTGCCTATAGTCATGTTCCTTGTATCAGTATTTTCTTATAACTTGCACTATTTCATTTGGGTTGTAGCCAATTATAGTGACAGATAATAATGCATTTATGCACACATTTGTTGTTTTGAAGTCTGTTTCATTAACTCTTAATACCAGTGATAATAGACATACCTGATTTTAAATTTGATACATTTGATTTGCTGTTGGCCTCTATCCTGTCCTGCGCAGCAAGAAATATGTTCCTCCTCCTATGCAGACCAACAGGATAGTGAAAAGTGGATTTATTGTTCTCTGGAATGTAAAGAGTGTAAAGACAATGCTCTGAAGCAAGGAACATATACACAGAGATGGAAAGAGGCCAGATGCCCATTGACAGTACAACCAGTCTAATTTTCCTCTTTCTTCTATCTAAACCACTCCATTTATGACGTCCTTAATTTTTATGTTGTTGCCATATAGAAGTTAGATGAGTCTGCACGGCTCAGATGTCAAACCTTCGCCCTCTAAATCTTAAGTCCCTAAATGATTTGAGAGAGAGCACTGAGGTTAGTTTATGAAGGAAGAGATATTTTTTTTTGCTCTCTAAATATGTTCACTGAGACTTTAAAGACACTTGGAATGGTCCTCTAGGATGCAAACGTTCATGCAGCTTTAGAAACAGCCACCGCTATGCATTTCACATATAATTAAATTTTCAGAATTACAAAAGAGAACTCCAGGACTGGTCCAGTTTCTTCAACTGGGTAGAGACCTAGATGGCTGAAATCTTGCCATGAAATCACTGGAGTAGAGAAATACATTGCCTGTGCCTCCTTTATCACAGCCAAAATTTCTATTCTGAAAGTGAGATGATTGAGAAGCTGCTTGTGTGACTTTGCATGTTAGAGGAATTCCTGCTTGAAGAGCTGCCAGATGTCCAGTGGCTTTCTATCCCCTCTGCTCTGATGTGCCAGCATGAAACCCTGTCATCATGGACACCTATGGTAATCTGAGATACTGTAAGGAACCTCTGTAGGCGTGATACAGCATATGTGTGAGATTCATCCCCTACAAGAAAGGGAGAAAGAGCCTGCACAGAGCCCTAGGTCATGTAAAATCTCACTGAACAAACGCAGTGATCCTCAGATCTCACTTGTGGGAGAAGCCTATGCAGATACCTGTGTGTAGGCAGCTGAATTTGAACTGAATCTTCCCTCTTGTCTGACCCTCTTTTAAAACATGAGCCACTAAATTTGGACGTGACTTGAATATCAGGCTTAAAACTTCTCTCCATGCTGTGATGTTTACTCTAGAAAGATATGAACCTGTTTAAAATGTTCAGGTGGTGGAAAAGCCCTTCTTTCATGGGTAGCATGACAGTAGGCACAAGGTTTTGTGAGCACTTTTTGGAGACATATTTTCAAGATGTCTGGGGATAAAATAATTCTGTACACAGAATATATTTAGTTGCCTAAGAATAAGTAAGTTATTCTGGCCTCCTTCCATAGCCAATACAAAGAAATAGATGCAGAAGAATCATTTCACTGTAAAAAAGACTTACGGAATAGGCCAAATGAATTACTTTCTAAAGGCACTGTTTTTCTCTCTTGACTGAAAAAGGACACAAATTTTACTAGCTTGTGGTCTAAAATTATAGGTGCCAAAATTAGGTAAAATGAATTTTTTGCTTTTTCTTTGTGATGAGCAAGATACAATGAGAGGGCAATCTGTGAATACTGCTTTTTGCAGAAAGAGAACTTTGTGCCTGGCTCTATTTTAATCTTATTTCAAAGATATGTTCAAGCAGAAATAGGCTCAATGACAACCTTCAGGCATTGAAAATATAAAATTAATATGTTTTAGCTGAAAGAGAAATAAAATGTAGTGTTCGAGTTCATTGGTCACATCACCACATCAGTTCTAAACTGGACTGGAAACCTGAGGTGGTCTCTGCCCAGCTCCCACACGTTATATGTTATAGACAAATATTAATACCACACAAACCACTGTCATTGCTATTTGCCATCCAGCTGAGACAATGAAATTGAGCTGGAAAAGAATGAGCTATGGTACCAAGGAGAGGTTTGATAGACATTGCATTACCATGCCTCTATGGTGACTTTACAACTGCTGCCCCTACTGTGTGAAACAGAGGGCATCAATCTTTAGTGTTGTCAGCTGAACTATTGCATCATACCTTGTAAATCACAGACTGGGCAAATTGCATTTCTACTTGTCCTTCAGCACTTCAAAACCATAATCAGACCATTAACAAGAGGTTGTGCTTATTTTTATTTTTTTTATTAGTGCCTTGTGGCTGGTATTGAAATAGGCATTTAAACAAGAGAGCAGAGAAAAACTTCCAAACACCTTTCTGTGTGATCATTATTTCTTTTTAAAATATGTGTTGAAATAATCTCTTCCAAACCCTGTTTTCAACAGGCCACATAATAATCTGCCAGAGTCGATGTCTTTGATTTCTTTATAAGGATCTGCTTTGAACATTTTGTGTAAAATAGTAAAGGAAAACTCATAATCATCAATATAATGCAGCAATCTCATGCAGGAAGACTATACTTTAATATGCCTTTAAATATTCTCCCAAATATATCAATAATTAATTGCTAACACCTGGCAGGATCCATCTGGCAATATTCCTTCATTTTTGGTTGTCTGAATACTGATTTTGTTCAGCATTCAGATGCAAGATCATGAACTGATGGTTTCTACTGAATACATAAAACCCTGAATGTCTGTATATCAACACCAAAAGCCAGGTGTTGCTCAGACATATATATAAAAACCCTAAAGAAACCAACCCTGCAACCAGTATCCCAGATGAAGATTTGCTTTCAATTAAATTGGAAATGAATATATATTTACCATTGTATTTTAAGAGTTAGTTGTATTCTTTATTATATATAATTTGCTTATGAGAATATTTTCAATAAAGAACATCCACTTGATATTGAAATATCAATTTTCTACTATATTACCATACTATTCTATATATTCTACTGTAAATCGCAAACTACTGTTTTTGTAGAGCAGACTAAAGACAGACCTTGTCTTTCAGTAAATGGCAGTATTTCCAGGTAGTGAGAACATACCTTGAATAATGAATTTATGAATGAATTTATTTCTTTATTATGAATTTATTAATTATATATTTGCCCTTAAAGAATGATTAATTGCATATATCTCATTCAATATCCTAGGGAATTAGCTTCCAAACTCACTAACTGCCACAACTCTGGCAGTATTTTGATAGTAATGTTGGTTTTTGTTGCAACAATTTTATTCTTAAAAAACATTCTGATTGTGTAAGTTATGCAATTATTCATTTGAACTGGAAGTGAACAGTAGTTTGGTACATTTTACCTGTAATACAAATTTGTATTTTGTTGAATTATGAAATATTCACCTTAAGAAAGAGATGTATTAACTCTTTCTGATTATGGGTCCCCACTGAAAAATTAAGTAACTGAAGCTGAACAGGCTAATGACTTGGAATATTCAAAGCATTTATACAGCCTTTAGTCCAGTTTTTAGCTGGATTATCCTTTGGTCTTCATGCAGCAGCCATATCTTACTTATTTTTTATAAGGAGTAAAACATTTAATTTCCCATTTTACAGAATATCCAGTTACCCCTGTAGTCTTTACAATTAACTAAACAACTTTCTTCCTACTCTTTCTGAACTGCAGAATTAATAACCAGGAACAATACTGTATTAATGGAAGAAGGCCTGGATAGCATAATTTTTCTTTTCTCTGTATAATTTCTCTGCTTTTTCATACTTTCAGATAATCAGACAACAGTCAAATAACAGCAGCATAGTATATGAAGCAATAATATGTCAGAGCTATCAGCCAAAAAAATATTCCTGAAAATCATTGGAAATTAGCACAAACATATCACAGCCTTCAACTTTTGGGTTTTTTCAGTCTAATTGGCTGTCACAATGAGAGGCAAAAAACTATCATTCTTTGGCAAAACAAACTCGGTTGAAAAAGTCAGTTTCTCAAATTTGCATGATGATTCACAAATGTTTCATTATCATGTACTTTTAGCATGAGAAGAAGGAAAGAACTATTTGTAAGAACTGCAAAAATATGATTTCTGCATTTCCCTTCACTCACTCATTTTGTCTTTCATTCTTAGATAAAGAAGATCCATTCCATGAATTCTTGTCAGCTTGTCACCTCCGTTATGAATACAAACTGAGACAGTTGGAGCTGTACATCCTGGAGAAGAGAAGATTATGTACAGACCTCAGAGCAACCTTCTAGTATCTGAAGGGGCCCTACAGGGAAGCTGGAGGGGGACTCTCTCAGGAACTGTAGTGACAGGACAGGGAGTAATGGGTACAAATTGAAAGAGGGGAAATTTAGGTTAGATATTAGGAAGAAATTCTTTACTGTGAGGTGGTGACATACTACAACAGGTTGTTCAGGAGCTTGTGGATGCCCCAACTCTGACAGTGTTCAAGGCCAGGTTGAATAAATCATGAGGAATCTGGTCTAGTAGGAAGTGTCCCTGCACATGGCATGGGACTTGGGACTAGAGGATCTTTAAGGTCCCTTCCAACTCTTTTCATTCTATAATTCTATGAAAATATAATTAATACAGTTAATAAAGATTTATGAGAATATCATTAGTGTCAATAAACATAGTTTTACTATAAGCAGGTCTTAGAAAAACCAGGACACTGTGTTTTGCAGTCATGGTATTGGTTATGTCAGCTCAACAGATCCTTTTGTAAGGGCATGAATACCCATGACATTACAGTATTAAATTAACACTTGACAATTATAACAGAACATATATTAAATGGATTAAAGCAGAATCTCTGACAATTCTCAACAAATGGTATGCTTTTACTTTAGGTTTTTCAGGACCGCTATGGAAAATGTTATTGAATGCTTAGTGAACAAGCTGGAAGTAAATGTAAAATTGATAAAAATAAAATGTATTTTATTGTTGAAAATAGAATGTATTTTAGAATAGTGTTTATGAAATAAAACTTAATAAAGTGACAAACAGGGATGGATCTATGTGGCCATGCTGAACCACCCCAGACTTTTTCAATACCTGAGAGCCTTCAGACAAAATATGTTTTTTAAACAGTCAAAGCTGTGACTAAGTTAAGCTAAGACAAGTGACTGCAGATTGCTATGGGTTACGGATTATGTACCCCAAACAACAATGACTCAAATAGGATATGACAATCATAGTGGCCACAAAACACAACAAATACATCTAAGGTGACATAAAGGCAAAAAGAAGGATGCAGGCAGGAAAGATGCAGGCAGTTCAGTGATTTAACAACATCTGCAGCATTGGTCATGCAAGTAATAGTCTTCTGGTGACCAGAATTTTTAAAAATATTCCTCAGAAATCAGAGAAACTGTAAAAAAACAATCCGACACATAATTTCAGAGTAAGAGGCAACATCTTAAGAAGAGGGAGTTTCAGAACTTTCACACTTGCAACAGAGGAAATTCCACAATAGTTATGACAAAATATTCACTACAAAGTGTGAGCAAAGATTGAAATAGGCTGCCAGGAGAGGTTATGGAATCTTTGCCCTTCAAGGTTTTCAAAACTTGGTTGGACTGATCTGATCAGCATTCATGAAGTTACATCTTTCTTAAGCAGGTGCTGGGACCAAATGAGCTGCATTGGTTCCTTTCAAACTAAATTCTTATATAATTCAGGGATTATATAAACTCAGTCTTCATATGTTGTGACTAAAAATCTGAAAGATGATCTGATTGTTATTTAAATATCTTCATAGACATAAAATCCCATATACAAAGTGTATCTTTAATTTGACATAAAAAGATAGAAGGAAACTCATGGTGTAGAATTAAAATGAAAAATGTCAGACTTTTTAAATTGTAAGGGTGATCAGTATTTACAGAGAACATCATGGAAAATATTGGATCTTAGATATCTTCATATTTTTACAACAGGAATGGATTTTCTTTGATTCACAGTTTACCTCAATCAACCACCAGTTGTTAGGTTTCAAATACCTGAATGCAATTCTTCAAGTTCTATTACCCCCAATCTGAAGCATATTTTAGGTGACCTAAGTGTCTTTTCTGTCTTCAGAGTTTACATAACTAACAATATTTTATTAAACAGAGTGTGAAGCAATACCTAAGGACTAGAATAGTTTGGAATCCAACAATTAACTTTTGGAGTGCTATTCAGTTACACAGCAATTCTCAGAATTTCAAAGGATATGCACTCACATTGGTGTGACACGAGAGAAGAAAATCAGAATATTCTTTCTGTACAAAACAAACAAAACCTTTAACTATAAACCAGAAACGTTTCATGAGTAGAACCTGTTTCACTGTCCCTTCAGTCTCCAAAGGATGTTTCAAAGTCTGTGAATTTCAGACATGCTATAAAATTCTCTACTGATGGGCCAAATATGAACATGTAAGGGACTGTCATAAAGAATAAACATAACCAGAAAGCAGCAGTTTCCTAACCTTATCCTTAATCACCTCTACCATGCTATGCTTTTTCCTTTCAGATTCAAAATCCCACCATGTTTTAATGTGGCTTCTGAGCACTTTTCTCATGAATCAACACAAAGTTTGTTTCCCTGAACATTCTTGCAAACAAAATTTCATTTCTGACTTGTGTTTGTGGATATCAAATAAAGGGAGGAAAATGATGTAAGGGATTCAATATCTTTGGGCGATGTTTGAAGTTTTACTTGTTTGGCACATTTTGAAATTTTTCTGTCAGAAACAGGATTTTTATTTGTAAACAGATAATGCTAGCATGTCTTCTGAAGAAGCATAATGTAATTTTACCATGCTATAGTAGCAAAATATACACTTTCTGAGAGTATAGTCTTTGCATGTATTTAGAGTTATCTCTGTGAAATGCTATTATAAATAATGAAGTTGCTATTTTTGCTCTTCTTAGGGACTGGCACCAATTAATTTGACTAGTAACCTTATCCAAAAAGGGAATTAAACTTATGTCAATGTTTTCTAAAGTGTAATTATTAACCTCTGTACTAATTCAGCTGGCAAACCAATGGAGTATATGCTGTACTTCAAATATTAATTTTCTTTGAACTTTTTTTAACCAAGTGCTGCCTTTGGGGCTGTGTTTAAAGTTACAAGGATTGTGTTCAGCTATCTTAATTAAAAGTATTCAATTAACCCAAACAAAGCTGACTCTGAAGCCTAACAACTTTTCCAAAACTGATAAATGATTACCAAGTAAATAATGATTAAGAGTAATTGATTTTTTCCCCTTGAAATCTTAACTTAAAATTTATTTATCTTCCTATTAAATAATTATGTAATTAGGGTACTATTTAACTACCAGAGTGACACTTGGTAATTAAACCGAACAAGGCTGTAACATCATTGCTGTGAAAGATATAAGTATCCTATGAAATCTTTCTGAAAATTCTGGTTTTTTAAGATGAGATATTACACTGCATCTTTGTTTGTAAGGTCTTAAATCTCTTAAAGCTTTCGTACTACTACAAGGTGAGAGGGTTTATGTATCGCTGGATAATATTGCCTTGTGATACTACATTTCCTAAACTACTGTGTCCTGTGTTAAGTAATGTGCCCTGCAGTGCAGCCAGTCCTGCTGTCTGCCCTTCAACACTCTTAGAATCATAGAATATCCTGAGTTGCAAGGGACCCACAAGGAACATTGAGTCCAACTCCTGGCCCTTCAAAGGACAGTCCCACATGCCAGAGAGTGTTGTCACAATGCTCACTCACATTCTGTGCAGCTCCTGGGATGCACTGAAACTTCTTTTCCCACCATGGAGCCCCAGATGCAAGAATCCCTGGATCGCTTCTTCTCCTCGTTCTCTTTTCACCAGTTTCACAATCCCATGTTGTCAGGCTTTAATGTACCTTCCTGCATGTGCATATTCACCTAAAATCCTTAAGGAATTTGTCCTGATTCAGTAGGAAAGTTAATTGTGATAAGGAGCAAACTTATTGGGAATAGTTTTTGTGAGTGAAGAGCAGGTTTAGTAGACAATAGGAATGAGAAATCCCCATAGGAGACAATGAATTTTCCTTAGATTTTTCCTCAACTGCTTGTTTGAGCTAGAAAGTTTTGTTTGGGAAATGCTTCCATGGAGAGATGTTCATCTCCTCCGAAACACAGAAATCCAGTAGGCAGATGACAGGGAAGGGAAGAAAGAGAAGAAGCAGATTTTCCCTCCTTTCTAAAGCCATGTTGTCCTGGTCCTAGTTTCACAGAGTCTCATTTTTCTGACTTAAGTTTTAACTGTCCAGCTGGTTGTACTGGAGTCAAAAATTAGCTGATGATTTGAGGAACTGTTCTGGGCCACTTCTTGTGTGGAGAGAACCAAATAGTGAACTCATTAAGGGGATTAACTCTGTGAGATTAATTATAACAAAGAGCCACGAATCTAAGAATATATCAGGATGTGTATTGGTGTCTGAAGCTTGGAGTTTATGGGATGGGAGTAAATGATAAAAAGGAACTCTGAAAAATAGGAAGGAAAAGACAATAGTTGAAAAATCAGTCTTAATTGTGCCCTTGGAAAAAGGGTGAATTTTGCATGAAAATGTGTTTAAAATTCCACTGTCCGCAAGCAACTTCTTGAGCTAAATTCGTGCTATTTTTCCACTCTTAATGGGTTAGATTGAGAAATTTAATCCCACTCAAAATTCAGATTTCACTGCTGCATGAGTGTAAGTCCTCATTGGCATGGCTAAATTACTATTTAAAAAAAAGAAAAAAGTGACGGATACATTTAATTTTTCTCATGTACTTTCTTAAAAGAACTACTCTTGCTTTTCAGAAATGAGACAAATGCCCAAACTTTAATTGGTGTCTATAGGGAAGCTGGCTTTTAGGATGCAAAAAGACACCAACTGCAGAAGTGGAAAAAAACCCCAAACCCAAAACAACCCAAAAAGTATGAGTACTGGGGTATTTGTTGACTAACTTGTGCCAGTGTGAGTGAGTAACCCTAACTGCCTTGATTTAGGTTGATATACCACCTTTTCCAGGGTAGTAAAATTTGTAATGAGAATATACTGTGTTTAGCTCAGTTCTTTTTTCTTAATGTTTTTAAAATTTATTTTAAAATTGCCTTTTTTTTTTACAGACAGCTGTCTGCAAAATAAATCCCATTTACTGTAACAGATTGCCTTCAAAATACTTCTCCGCCATCAAAATACTGATTTATTGACTCTGTTTGAACTGATACGCGTTTTCTTGCACTCTATGCAGTGCCTCAAAAATGCTCATGAGTGCTCTCTTTTCATTAGACCCCATGCTCTGAAGGGATTCAAAAGAGGCCTTATTAGTGCCGGTGGTTTTAAGCCTTTAGGTTTTTTCTGGAGAAGTAGTCTTATACCAACTAAATCATGCCTTTAAAATAATGCTTTATTAACAGGTCTACATAATTTGGGGTAAGAACTTACAAAACTTTGTACAACTGCAAAAATTGGTTAGAAGAAAGAATGTAATAAGCCTGATTCTGTTCTGTGCTTTGAAAAATCATGTCCTTCTGTATACTGAGAATTTATCTTCCTGAAATCTGTGTGCTGCTATACAGAGCAGAATATATTTAGCTACCTTTTTTCTTGGAGAAAGAAAGGTATGTCTTCAGTAAAAGCAGGTCAAACAGAGGTTAGAAGTTACAGCTTTGGGAGATACATTATGCTAATTCAGACATTAGCCTGGAATTTAGTTCTTTCATATCACAAAAGTGCTCTTTAATCTCTCAGCAATACAGAGTTATCCAGCAAAGGAACAATATTCTGTTCTCTGTTAAAGCTGTTGTCTTACAGAAACTGCAGGCTGGTGCTTATGTCTTGGAATTATTGCACAAAGGCATAGAAAAAAAAGTACACATAAACAGTCCACCTTGCACTATATGTAATTTTAACTCTTCCAGGAGAAATTGCTGTACACTTTGAAATCTCTGCCTTTACACATTTCCAGCTATCTGCCAGGTGCTGATAGTGAGGCTCAAAGATTTCTGGTGGCAAAAATTGAACACTGTAGGTGTTGTGCTGGAGGCTGAAATCAGGTTTAAAATAAAAATCAAGTAGCAGATGTGGGATTAACTAATTTCGTTATGCTTCATTATGTTTTTCATTTCAATAATCTTTCATAGACTACTCCACAGTAGACTATAAGCCTTAAATCCATGAGACGCTGAGATACAATTAACACTCTTAGTAGGAACTAGAATGGAGAAGATAATACTATTGGGCCTAGACGATTAGGATCCACCTAATGCCTTGCCTACTTCAAAAATCTTTCTGTGGTGTCATCGAGCTTGCTATTATAGAACATGATTATTTATGCCAAAAATTCATTTCCCTATTGTGCGGCAGTCATAAGCAATCATACTAAAAATCTTTGCTATTGTGCAATTCATGCTCCACTACCCTGAAGCACATACAAATCTACTCTCTGTTCTGTTTAGGTAGAAAGATCGAAACTAAAGTATTAATTATCTTCTAAGTTGTGTCTTTCTGTTGGAATGTTCATGATCTGGAGCACTTCTGAAACACAAAAGCTTATGCTTTTGGTATAGGCTATAGACATAAAATTGTAAAAAAGAGAACTTGGTCTTGTTGTAGTTTCAGATTTTCTGAAAACATTTAATATATTATAGGGCCTTATTTTTCATTATGAAAAGTGTTAAAAAATGTTGACATTCTAAAGAAAAATGCTACCCATTCCTTTGGTATGTGTAAAAAAAGCTGGTGCTGATGAATTCTTACACCATAATAATGTACAATATCCTAAGTACAGAGTTTTGGAATCACAGAATTACAGAATGGTTGAAGTTGGAAGACACCTCTGGAGATCCTCTAGTCTAACCCCTCTGTTAAAGCAGGTTTGGCTAGAGCAGGTTGCACAGAGTATGTCCAGGCAAGTTTTGAGTGTCTCCAAAGGAGACTCCCCACCCTCTCTGGACAGTCTGTTTCAGTGCTCTGTCACTCTCAGAGTAAACAAGTTTTTCCTCATACTCAGGTGAAACTTCGTTTTTTTAGTTTGTTTCTGTTCCCTCTTGTCCTGTGGTTGGGTGCCACTGAAGAGAGTCTGGCCCATCCTCTTGACACCTGCCCTTAAGACATTTGTATGCATCATTGGGATAAGAAGGCAGAAGGTGTGGAAGTCTCAGCTGAAGGAAGGTGGGTGCACGATTAAGATAACGCCCCTTTTCAGAGAAGCAAGTACTTTTTAAAGAATTAAAATGAACTTACATCAAGAACCATTAAATAGATGAAAATAATCTTTGGTAATCCCGAGAGTAGATATTCTTCCCCGTATTTTCTGCCTTTGCTGAGTTATATTCAAGATACAGCATTCCGGTCCTCAGCCACAGATTTTTTGAGGAGAATGTATTACTAATGTATCACCACTGTCATCCTGTGAGGAAAATTTTGCAAAAACTAATACTGTGTGGGGTTTTTTTTTTTGCTTTTTAACTTCCTTCGTATTAAAGCATTGCGTCACACAATGTGATGGACTTCCTGACCATGTAAGGTCCCAACCTTGAGTTTCTATGTTTATTAGAGCTATTTAGGTAAACATATTTAGGTTGCACATTGATGGTTTTGTTACAAGTTAGAAAGCAGTTGGCCAAAAAAGAAAATTCAATTAACACATCACACAATTAGCTGTGCAGTTGTCAGTCAATATAAATCAATGAGTGACATCTATCATGAGTGTTAATTTCTTTTATAAATAAAAAATATTGCTACTTGTAAAGGTAATAATTCATAGTGCTTATTCAGCAAAAATATTTTGCTTCATCTCTAAATCACTACTCTACCCCTGTCTATCTCAATAACTCTAAGTAACAATCAATAAAAAATCATCTTATTAATAACCATTAACCAAGACTACTATTAATTACTATTATTACTATTAATCAACACTTTGAATGGCAGTATAAGCACAGATAAAGTAATTCTGGTTTTCTTTATCTGACAACAGCAAGTGGTAGATGTCTGAGAACAGGGTAAGAGAGTGATGCTCCTTACCATATCATCCCTGTTCTATTTTGTTTTTATATTGCTGATACATTCTCACATCTGTTAGTGCATTTCTTTAATAAAATGAATTTCCTCAAACCTTAAACAATGCGGGAAAATTTGTTCCTAATAAAGATGTTAAATCATGTAGTATTTGCACATAGAAATTCTGAAGCTATGCAGTCTTCAAAGGTCTTTTTCTTATGTCAGTGATCTTTAGAAAGGATGACAGGCTAGAACAGAAATTAGTTATGTCGCACACAGGTATCCTTAGTACAGGTGTGCTTCTGATCCACAGCACCAATTCCATATTTTCAGTTAGAAAGAAACCACATGTTCAAATATAATACAGCCCATCATTTATATCCAAGATTAAGACCTTATCATAACTGCTACAGTGAACAGCTTGCTGTCAATTTACATAGCTGATGAAAACTGAAAGGGCCAAAAATCACAGGGTTATTAGACCTTTTGCTGTAAAGCTATGAATCAAAAATAAAAAGCTCCTGGATTTAGAAGGTTAATCTAATTATAGATGCAATTCATCACTACTGTTGTTGGCCAAATATCCGCTCTAGTTTTCTACTCTCTCTAGAAGAAGAGTCTTTTCTGGAATAAGAGGTATTATGTGGATCAGTCTTTATTACTTGGTTGAACTATTTTGGCATGATCATTAAAAAAAAAAGAAAAAACCCATTAGTACTTTTTCAAGCACAGATAAATTTAAAAATTCTATTAACAATTGCAACTTTATAAAGAATTACTAAGAAATATTACAGAGAAAATAGGATCAACTCTTTTCTACACAGAGATAAATCTGGTTCAAGAAAGACAAGGAACTACTGGGGAGGGTCCAGGGGAGGGTTATGAAGGTGATCAAAGAGCATCTCTCCTTTGAGGAAAGGCGAGGGAGCTGGACCTGTTTAGCCTGGAAAAAAGAGAACTGATGGGGTCTCATCAATGTCTGCCGTCTCTTAATGTTGGATGTCAAGAGAATGAGGCAGTGGTGCCCAGCAACAGGACAAGGGGAAATGGACACAATCTGAAAGAAGGAAGTTCCACCTGAGTATGAGGAAGAGCTTGTTTACTGTGGGAACGACAGAGTACCAGAACAGACTGTCCAAAACTTTTGTGGAGTTTCCTTCTCTGCAGACATTCTAAACTTTCCTGGATGTATTCTCTGCACCCATTCTAGGTAAACCTGCTCGAGCAGGGAAGTTGGACTAGATGACCTCTAGAGGTCCCTTCTAAGCACAGCCATTCTGTGATTCTGTGTGGATGACCTATTACCTTAGATTTATAAACATTCTTGAAGAATGTGTAGTGTATTTTCTGTTTTGTTAGGTTTTGGTTTGGTTTGGGGTTTTTTTGTTGTTTGGCTGTTTTTTGGGTTTGTTTTTGGGTTTTTTTAGGTGCCATAAATAGATCGAAGTTTGGATACTGCCTAGAGTTTAGAGTAGTATTATGAACCATTGTGACTTCTCTCTCCCACTCCCTCACATCAAATATTAGGTGTATATTCTAATTATGGTGATTATACCTGTGAAAGGAACATTCATTATCTTTGTAATTAAGTTTTTAGATTTTGGGACCAGACTAATTTAACACTATACCAAACAGTTCTTAAGCATGGATCATGGGTTCATATAAACCAAAATTTGTTCCAAGCAGGGAGTCTGGAGGTGGCTGCCATAATTTTGCATGTAAGAGAGTTTAATAGTGGAGACAAGATCCATTAATTGTGTTTTGGCGTTTGTGTCAGAAAGTGACTGTAGGCTCAGTTGATTTGCCAATATAAAGGTAGTCTAGAGATGAACAATTTCCCCCTGGAGGTTTCCTGCACCATGTCAACATTTTCTTAGAGCTTTTGATCTAGTTGTGCAGAAATACCCTTTTGCATAAAATTTCTCACTGTAATTTCAGTTACCATTCTAGTTAGTAGCCAGAAATAGTTACTAATTTGAAGTTAATGTCGATAGCTGGGTTTTTTTTTTGTTTACTTTGTTTTTGTTTTGGTTTGACTTTTGTTTGTTGGGTTTTTTTCCTGTCACTGTCATTTACTGATATATTCTCTATGGAAGAAACATTTCCCTGAATTTTTCCAAAATCATGACATGTTTATCAATGGTTTCTCCCTTTTCAGCTTAGGCTGGTGTAATAGAAATATGTCTGTATTATAATAAGAAAATTAGGACAAATAATTACAAGTATGAAGCTATTGTGCAAAAGTTAGAGAATATGGAACGGTGTGAATGATCTTAGTCAGGGTTTACGTGGCTGTTTTTTGGTGACAAATGGGCTTCACTGTTAAATGGAGTGTATTTGGTCACCCAGTGCCATTCCCTGGTTGCCTCTTCCCGCCTCTACACCATGCTGCCCTCTCAATGGTACCAATGCTGTGGCTTGTAAATTTATGCTATAAGCAAGATTTTTGAGGTCAACAAATTGAAAACAATCATTTTCTCATCTGAGAATTTTCTCATGTAGTTTGTATCAGTTACCTTAAGGGGGTACCACAAGTCCTAGAGCTGGCATGACTGCAGGGCATCACAACGTGGAGGCACCAACGTCACTAACTCCCGTTTTGTGCAGTCAGTTCTGGTACAGACAAGGCTTCACACATACCATTATGTTATTTTACAGAACAGGTCACCGGTGAAGCTCAAACTCCCTTGGCCTGCAGATCCCAAGTCTCTCTCTGTCTGCCATCTGAGTGCACAGAGGGGCTTTTCAGGAAGGGGCAACTCGCTCATACCAGAACTCTGCCTCAGAGGCATTTTTCTTCTGGTTGTGAGAATTGAATTTTGCATTCAAGTGTACTCTCCCTGTCAGTACAGTCAGGGTAAAGGAGGTGAGGGACAGGAAGAGGCCATCCTTCCAAAAAATTGTTTCTGAGAGAGGTGAGTGCTGAATGCTGCTGGAGAGATATAAAGACACAGCCCCTTCATTCTGTTTCTGCGGCGTTCCAGGAAAGTGGGATTATACTTTCATAGGAAACAAGCAAAAAGAAAGAAACGCAATCTTCCATCACCAGTTTTTCTTCTTAATGGGAAAAGCCCAGATAAAACCTGAATCTTGCTAACTTGCCAGGTGCAAAAAAGGCCAACAACAGTTTTTTCAATAAGAAACTACTGTGTACTGCATTCCTTTTGTCTGCTAAATTTATCTTACTGTTTTTCATATGTTACACATTTTAGAATGAATCTTTTGGCATAAAGACAAAAGCACAGTCAAGTTGCAGATGTTATTGTTAAATGCAGTGCACAATACTGTGTTTCTGCTAGCTTAATCATAGACTAAAAAGTTACTTTGACATTTAATTACTGGGAGAATCATAGAAAGAAAATAGTAATTCTTAAAAATATACCAAATCTAGTGCATAAAAGCATACTGAAAGCCTGAAAAAAGGTTAATGGTACAAGAAAATGAACAGGTACACAATAATATTAGTGTTAGGTTTTACAGAGAAGAAACACTGTCTTATAGCAGGCAGAGGAAACACTCAAGGGAAAAAATACTGGTTTAAAATGAGAACAAGAAACAGAGAAGGGAAACTTAAAGGCAATTCAAGCTTGTAAGCTAACTGAATTTATCAGTGGGTAAAGAAGAAATAATATCTATTTCAGTTGTCTGCAACAGAAGTTGGTTATAAAATGGAAAATGACACTGTCAGAAGCCATTTTTTCAGAAATCTGATATAGCTGAAATAAATAGATGTCCCAGATTATAGCATGAGAACTTTGGGTATTAACTTTAAAACTTCTGTTGTATTCTCTTTCTGTGGTATTTCAAACACTATGTAGAGAACAGTCAGGCATAGGAGGGAGCTAAGTTGATCAAAATATGTATGTGAAAGATCTAGAGGTCACTAAAGACATAAAATTTCTGACACACTTGCAGAATAATTGCGTAAAAGATCTTTGTGTATTACATATGATAATTTACTCAGCTTGATGTGAATACTGAAGTAAATCTAAATAATATTAATATGCTCTCTGAAACCCCTAGCCAACTGCGATAAGTTTCATATCTAACACAACGAACACTCAAATAAATTTTGCTTCAGACAACATTAGAACTACTGTTATTTTAATCTAATATTATATACATGGATTTATGTTTATTTTTACACTTTTTAAAATCTTGATAAATTTGAAGTTCATCTCACATTTATTACTACTGAAGAAATACCCCTGTGTTGTGTCATAGGATTTTTTCATGGAGGTGCTACTGTACATATACAAAGATGTGAATATAAAGCTGTATAGGAAGTCTTAAAGAAATATTCTGAATAAAAGTATCTTTGTTCTTTTCCAGTGGTTCACTAGTTTTCTTTTAAAATTCTTAAAACTGAAGATGCTGTGATTATCTTAAAAAATTTATAGTGTTTTGCTCCTGTGTCAACCCATTTGAAAATATCTTGACAAGGATTTGGGAGACAAACTGTGAATGCTGCAGGTGTGTGAATTGGGCTGGCGGCATCAAATTTCTTATGTTGTGTGGATTGTTTCCACTTCAGACAATATTTTCCCCTTAAATATCTGCTCATTATTGATGTCTCAGATGTATATCCTCTTGCCTTTGACTGAACCTGTAAGCAGATGGTTCACATAGATCACAAAATGCTGGCTCTTTGCAAAAAAATGGCCAGAAGCTGGTGAGCTTCTTGTCGCAGTGCTGAGAAGTGTTAATGACTGTTTAGGAACTAGGCTTCTGATTTGGTGGTTTTCCATAGGTTTCAGAAATAAATATGCAACCTGGCTTGTTCTTTGCTTTATTATTTTGGAAGAATTGTGTGCACTTCAAAATCAGTTTCTTTACTGAATGAGTGTTACCACTTTCCTTCTTGAAGTAGCATTGAACTGAAGACAGATCTTGAACAGAATAGGTCAGGACAGATGAGATCTTTGACAGACAGATCTGGAGTAGAGAGTTTTTGCCTTGCTGGGTTTTACAGTACTATTTAGAAGAGTGTAAACCTGCTAAGCCTCAGACATAGAATAGCTTACATTGACAAACCGGCATGGTGGTGCCCACACACCATGTCACTACCACAGGCCTCGGAGAGATGACTACTTTTCTGGTTTGGCTCTGCACTTTTCTGTGGCCTTGGCTTGTTGCTTCATTCCTTTCACAGTTTCTTTGCCTGTAATAATGAGGCACATTAGGGATCAAGGAGTTCCGTGCTGCTTCGGTGACCTACAGCTCCGGGGCTGTAAGCTGCACAATCGAACAGACCTTGCTGCCAGATTTAGTACCTTCAATCTCTTCTTGGGTTCAGGCCTGGCACCCTGCTCTGTCACATGCAGCCTGGAGCTGTGGTGCAGGGCTCTCTGCCCTGGCACCAGAAAAAAGAGCTGGCCCTCCCCTCCCCGGGTGCTGTTCCTTGGGGAACTGGTCTAGACCTGCAGGCACACAACAATCACAGGCATGTGGCAATCACCGACTACAATTTCTGTGTTCTAAATCTTAGGTCAGGACATACCTGCTGTCATATAAGGAAGAGAGAAGCTTGATTGTATAGATGAAAAAAATTCGGGGCCTGCTTAAATTTTATGTATTATGTATCAGTGTTGCCAAGCGTGGGATTTGGTTTTACATAACCATCTCAGAAAAAGCTTGAATAACAGGATTTCAATCCAGTTTTGTTAGAAACCACATTGAAAAATTTCTCCAAGTTCCATATTTTGGTCACTACTACCTACCTTACTTGTCTATAAGGATAAAAATATCTAGACAGACTTAATATTTACCCTTCTTTTTCTTAAACTAAGCTTCCACAAGCTGCAAGCAGCCTGACATTTTTTGTTTTAAGGAGAATTAGACAGACATAGGTACTGAAGTTGCTCTCTAAGGCTCATTTGCACACTATTCACCTCCACAATCGTTTTAAGAGCTCTTGATCTCTTAATGGCGTTCTTTTTCTTAGTAGCGGTGGAAAAGGAGAAAGACAAAGGAGACTGAGCTTTTGTATTACTCAGTACCATTTCTGTGTCCTGTACTTGGCAGTCAGCACGTGACAGTCATCAGTTATTTTAAACAAATGCTTTGTTTTGATAAATGGTGCCACTGTAACATTGGACACAGCTCTAGCTGCTGGAGTGGTAATGTATATATCGACCTCAGATTAAGTTGATGCAAAGGAAAATCTGTGAAGCCTGTATTTTGTAATTTTAAGGGCTGGCTCTGTCCAGCTTTTCCTTTGGGAGTTTTCCATTTTTTTTTGGTAAAATTTGATGCTGAGACTGACCTACATATTCCATAGCTTCCACAATCTTCAAATAGGCATATCTCAAAATGCAGAATAATAAAATAAATATAATGCTACAAAAACAACTCAGAAAAACAGTTGAGTGAATGTTTAAAATAAAATGTACTTTCAGTATTTTTTCTCAGTGATTTCTTTTATTGGGATTTCTTTTATTGGGATATCTGGCTTTTTAGTACTGCATTTTTCATTTGAGTACAGGAATGGTATACAAACAAGGAACTAAATTCTCATATTGAATAATCCTGTGAATAATACGTTAGAAATAGGGAAATAGTATCATTCAAGGTGAAAGACTTTCCTGAGTTCACGTAGTGTTTTATAAGCAAAGGAAGGAACATTTTCTGGGAGCTGTCATTCCTATTCAGCACTTTTGATATATAATAACTGAATACATGTCAAAATTTGATATGGCACTTTTTTTGGGGCCTTATACAAATATGGATGATCTTCTGTGTAAGTTAGTGTACACTTGGAAGCTTTAATGATTGCTTACAAAGTCTTAGGCATAAATAGATGATTCCTTCTCACGTGTTTTCCTGAACCAAATCTCTGTAAGTTTCTCTTCTTTCTACTTCGAAGTGAAACATTTTCTCCTGTCCTATCTCCTCACAAGTCCCACTTTTAAAAGTCTTTTCAGATTTGGAGGGAGGGTTGAGGGTTGGGCAGGTGTGTTAATTCCTGCTCTTTTGTAATGATTATTTAATGATTAATCAAACCAGACTTTTTAAGAACCAACATCAAGAGTTCTTGTAATTTTTACTGTGTGCATCTGCACCACAGTATTGGGGAACAGTATATTCATCTCCCTCCTCAGTGAATCTGAGTCAAGTAGATTATTACCAAACTAACTAAAGTATTTGGAGTGTAGGAAGCATATCCTAAAACCCAGTGGAATCAGCAACTGACAAGAATGAAATATTTAAAACGAAGAATGTTGTAAAGCTTTGCTTTTAATTATTACTTTACCAATTGCTTATTGATCCTATCCTCTCTTGGATTTCTTATATGCTAATTAATCATGACAGAAAAAGGAAATATTTTCTTGATTGGGATGCAGATTTACTGAAAAGGTTTTAGAGTATTTTCTATTTCTTTCTCCCATTAATTCCTCTCAGTTTCATGTGGTATTATGAAGTCTATAAATCTGTTATGATTAAGCATCTCTCACCCTCTCAGTTCTGTTGGAACCAGTCCAGATGGGTATATGCCCAGAAGTTAATCGAATACTAAGATCTCTTAGTTAAGATTTAATATAAATATGTCCATATTTATAATCTAGTTCAATAGCAGAACTACTTTTCCAGCTATAATACTCATTGGTTCAACTGCTGGTCTAAGAAGATGCTTTTGTCCCATCAATTCCACCTGCTGGAACACATTCTCTTCACTTACACTTGGATTACAAACTCTCTGGGACAGAAGACATATTTTTTTCTCTGGATTTCTACCGTGCTTAGCATAGTGGCATACTTGTTCACTTTTGACATTCTTAAACAGAAAAAAAAAGGAAAAATAGAAAAAAAAGAAAAAAAGAAAAAAAAGAAAAAAGGAAAAAGAAAGAAAAAAAAAAAAGAAAAGCTTTTGTAAAGTTACCATGATTGAGGATAGAAAGTCAAAAAATATTGTTGTTTAAGTTCTTATTTCATGGTCAGATTTCTACACTTGGGGTTAGCTTGACAAAATGGAGAGCAATTTAAACTCTTTATTTCATAACAACTACTTTGTGTTTTAAAGTTAGAATGTTCAGCACAGCAGGAATTATCTATTACTATGGCATCCAACAGCAAAAGTGTGAAAAAGAAGTAGAGAATAGATCAGACGTGTAACTAAAGTGCTTGCTACAGTGCTCTATTAGCCCCTTCCATTCCCTACTTCTGCAAGGAAAAGAATGGGATTCACAGCCGCTGTTCTGTGTGTAAACATGATTGCTTTTATACAATGACAATATAATTTAAAATGCAGGCATACACTGTTGTGATCTTTTCTAAGCTTCTAGGAACTGACATAAATAGTAGGTTATAGAGTGTTATAGTGAGTTAGAAAGGAACTGAATCCAGGTATCATACCTTGTGGCATGAACTTCTAATTTAATAAGGTGGAGATAAATTATTGATTTATCCATGCTTAAATAAGGATATAGAGAAAGTTAAGAAGGTAACTTTCATTTTTGCAGTTTTGAGAAGACCCAAGCATGAAGATTTGTAGTGACCAGTGTCAATAGTTGCAAATTAGCAAACCTTTTCCCTCGCATTTGCGATGAGAGAGATTGCTTGGCCAAATATCTAACATAACATCTGTGTGGTAAAGATGGTGTGACTTTACTTTTAAAAGACACCACATTTCAGTCCTACTTAGGATTTATTCTGCTCTTAGTGAAATCAGAAAATATACCTGGCATGACCTTAGTGAGGAAGTCTGATCCTATATATTGTGCTGGTTCTGGCCAGGGTAGAATTAATTTTCTTCAGAGTGGATGGCATGTTTGGGATTTGTGCTGAACGCAGATTAGATAATATAGGGATGTTTTTATTATTGCTGAGCAGGGCTAACGCAGAGCCAAGGCCTTTTCTGATTTTCACATTGCCATGCTGGCCAGAGCGGTTGAGGGTGCATGGGAAATTGGAAGGAGATATAGACAGGACAGGTGACCCAAACTGACCCAAAGGATATTCCATACCATATGAAATCATGTTCAGTACATAAAGTGGGAGGAAAAAGGAGGAAGGGGGAGATATTTGGAGTGATGGCATTTGTCTTCCCACGGTACTGTCACGCATGAAAGGGCCCTGCTCTCCTGGAGTTGCCTGAACACCTGCCTGCCCACGGGAAGCAGTGAATTAATTCCTTGTTTTGATTTTCTTGGGCGTGCAGGTTTTGCTTTCCCTATTAAACTATCTTTATCTCAATCTCTAAGTTTTCCAGATTTTGTTGTCCTATGTTCTTAAAATAGTCAAAACAGTGATTTCCTTCTTTTAAGAATCAGATGTGAAGAATGAAAACCATGGAATTTGCCAGATGGGCCTACCTAATTTCTGGACCTCACTGCAGGAGAGGAGTGGCATTTTGCACACATCCCAGTGCTCAGTTTCTTCCTTAGAAACAACAGTAATTTCTTTGATCTAAGTCTACTGGAAATTGCAAAATATCTGAAAATCATTGGCAGGGAACTTCATGATTTTTTTTAGAAAATTTAAAGCTGGTTAAGAGCATAACAAAATGAACACCTTATGTCTTGAACAATGCATACTGTATTCCTGACATGGAATTTTTAAAGCAAATTATTAAATATCAGTTATACAATTTCTAATTTAAGTACATACAAGATTTATTTAAAAGCAAGACAAAACATTTTAGTCATTCATAGAAAAGGGTGAAATGTTTATTAACATGTGACTTACACGCAGCTATGAGTATGGATAGTTTTTTGCTCCACCCACGCCCCAAGCTGCTCAGCCATAAGCAAATTTATATGGCAGCCAGTAAGTGAGTGAGGGTAGCTCTGCTGCTGTGAGTGCAGGCTAAACCTTCCTCAGGAGTAAATGTATTTAAAAGCCTGGGCTTTGCATTTGGCTTGGCACTGTCCATAGTGTAGCTTCTGGAGCACAGTTGGCCCATCATGCAGGCAGAGCAAAGCATGACAGAATGGGAACTCTGCCTGAAACAGGTTTATCATGAAACTACACCTTTAGTGATTATATTACAATGTGACATGTCTTTTCATATTCCGGACATTTTATTGTAACCTGTAAAATGACAAACATACATGATTCATGTAAATTAGGTTAGTTCAAATTGAATTTTAATGAGTCTTGATTTACACAAGAAAACAGCAATTAATCATGGTGGCCCAATAATTGCTCTTGAGTTACCTGGAAGATATGCCTTCAGTAGATAATGTTGCAATTTTTATCTGAACTCAGTGTGCCTTTTTAGAGGGACAAAGCTCATTTTTTTACAATTTCATTTATTTTGTATTTCACAGAGAATACAATAAACAATGACAAATTAGCTTTGATCTCAGAGAAGCCAAAACAAGGGAAATTCTGCAGTCTCCCTTACAGACTTATTTCCTCCATTGTAAATTTGGTTTCATTTTACTAGTGCTTTCCTTCTGCAGAGACATCTAATACTGATTTTTCTTCACTTGAGTTATGCAACTTCATCCTTACCTGAATTATTTGCCTTAATGCATATATTTTTTTCCAAAGGGAAAGGATGTACTCATTGTGTTTTAACATTACTACTGGATAAAAAGAACACATTGTACTCCATCCCAACAAAAATATACGGCTTGAGATATTCACAATATATTCCTTACAGTACTTGCTGCTATGAACATTAAAATTTTGCTATATTCTATGCTTTTATTCCATCTGATTGAAAATCAATGATGAGGGAAAGGGCAAGTCCTATTTATAGAGAACTCCAAAACTGCAACACAGACTGTGTCTGTTCTCTCCCACAGGATGGTTAGAGCAGGAAAGGACCGGCAGCAGGTCAAAAGTGGTACGTGTGCTATGACTGATGTGGCTGAGGAGACTTGTGCCCAGGCAGCAAACCCTGCAGGTGGCTGGGATATGAGCATCTCATGGAGGGAAGGATAGTGTGAACCACTGAAAAGAGTTCACTTATGATCAGAGATGATGACTCCAATAAATTCTCTGAAGTGGAAAAAGAGGTTAATGAACAGAGACAGAGTGTAAGGAAGGGTGAGAGGAGGATTTGTTCTGACCAGTAACAGAAAGTTCCTCCTCCTCCAGCACTTGCTCAAGTAGGAAATAGGTAATGATCAGCAGGCATTTTCCAGTGTAAACCCTTCTGCAAGCCTATGATTAACTGCTTGATTACAGAAAATAGACTAGTAAAATCTGAATCCAGTTAATATTTACGTTTAAAGTGTAAGTCTGAGAATCACTGTAGCTTACACATATTCATTGTACAGCTACAAAGAAGACGCTTTTTAAATACCTAAAAAGACTGAACCTTGCCCTTCTGCCACAGCAGAATTAATTACAAATTAAACTGTAAATTAAAAAAGTTACAAAACATTGCTGTCCTCAGAAGATAATCTTGTCAGCACAGGGAAACTTGTAGGATAAACAAAAGTTCATTTAAACTGTAGCTGTTTATGCAACTATTTCTGTCAGAAATGCTGATTTGTCTTGGGGTGAGGAAGTGACATGCATATTTTTCAAAAGCTGTGTGTCTTTCTCAGCATACTGATGAAAAGTGATGGTCTTTTACTTTAAATGTAATTTGAATGAGGAACTTTTTGCTGTATGATATTACTGACTTCTCAAAACCAGAGTTTAAGCAACTGCTGTAGATAACAGTATGGCAGAGTCAGCAGAATGAAGCATGGGCTGGGTATTGGATTCACAGATGAGTACACAAGCTGGCATCACCAGTGAAGGTGAATTTGCATCAGGACAATCTTGGCAATCTTAGAAGAGTGCCTTCTAAGCCCTTCTACCAGCGCTGTTGCAGAGGCAGCAACCTGTGTCAGTGGGGTGATAGGAAAAGCTGAAAAGGTGATTCAAAGCCCCTGTAAGAGCTTGCTTATAGTAAAGCTACAAAATAGGGCTCGTGTTTGTGATTTAAGCAGATGTCTAGCTATTAGAAATTTGAATGAAAATTTCAAGAGGTCTTCAATGAGCAGCATTTTATATCACATTTAGCTTCTGTGAAATCTGGGCATTGTTAGGGATGAAGCATTGGGACTAGATGAGACACAGTCCCAATCCTTTAAAATATAGTATTATTGACCCAATTATTTATCATGCTGGAAGTCATTGAGTCCAAATCACTTCACAAGAATACCGTGCTTCCAAGGCAATTTTCTTGACATTTGTTTGTTTGTTTGATTTTTTGTTTTGGTTTTGGTTTTTTAGGTTTTTTTTGCTTTGTTTGATTAATAACGTGATACAATATGTATATACATTTTAAATTAAGCCTGAGGCATTATTTGAATGGATATTAAAACTTTTGCAATGAAAGTACAGTATCATATTTGCACAATATTGCAAAATCTTCATGCAGAGGAAAACAATCCAATTTTCTTCCTCTGCTGACTTTATAGTTAATGCAATCAGAACAATACTAGTCTGACTTTGCACATGTGTACTGGTCCAAAGAAAGTTAATATCTTTTTACAAAAACACATATAAATCAACTGCACTTCTTCTGTCTGATTGTAAACTTTTTTCAGGGACTTAAATTTAGTTTGGGATTTCATGTGGGAAAATATGCATGTGTCCACATTAATACCTGCATGTTTCTTCTAATGGCACCTGCTTTTGGTCAAGAGTACCATTATGTGTAGCAGGTTTTTACCATCTAACTGTGAGACTGTAAATCTACTTGGATCTAAACCTGGCATCTCTCATCTGGCATCAAATCATCAATCACCTTCTATGCAGCAACTGTGAATTATCTTTGGTTTCTGGACAAAGAATATTAACATTTCAGTTTGGGCATAAAAGGATATAAGAATGGACCTAGCTATCATTTTCTGAGTGACAGAATGAGCAACAAATTTTACTAAAGTTTAAACATTTAATCCTGAAAATATTTATTTTATTTTACTTTATTTTTAAGAAAAGGGACAGATTACCATATTAGTGCAGGATAAATAAAGAACGGAAAGTTTCTTTAAGCAGTTCAAAGTTTGGTGGTTGAGCCATCTCTAAAAAGGCATTTCAGCACCTTTCTAAAAGAAGTTACATTAGAAATTACATCACCTCAAATGAAAGGTTATAACCTTATGAACTTGCTCCAAAGGAAACATTATATTCATGCCAAAACTAAAAGACAGCTTTTATGGATGGAAGCCAGTATAGTGCTATGAAAATTAGAAGTAGGAAGTTGAATTACTCCGTATAATTTCTTCTAAAATTCTTTAAAACATTAATTTGTCCACAGTTTTTGTTCTATACCTTCAACTTTGTTTTGCTAATCTATGTTATAGTCTGGAGGGCAAATAGAACTGTTAGTATATATACTGCAGATTAAGAAAGTTAAAATTGCTTTCATATTAAGTAAGTATGAAAACAGTTAACCAGAACAAAAGTTTAGCAAATAAATACAAAACAACAATTTCATATTAGGGGATTTCTTCATAATATTGGCAGACTTTTCCCTAAAATACTAGAAATTTGCATTTTCAGTTCCAAATATGTTTATTTCTAATATTCCCATGCCTCCTCGACCTGAAGACTCAGCAGAACCATCGAACTTCATGAGATCAGAGAGTGATAGCCCTGTCTTGCACAAAACAACGTGCAGGTGCTGTGAGTCATTTAAATGTGATTTCCTGTTTTCCCCACTTTTCTCTATCAAAAAGACTCTTCTCTAATAGATATATGCCCATGATACATTACCAAAGCTCACTTCAAACAGTAAAAGTGATATACATAGAATTTCTTTGTATAAAACCTGTTTGTGTTGTACATAAAATACACAAAAATTATTATTTTTTTAATATATTGTCGGAGTCTAGGCTGAAGCATACACTGCAGAGATGGTGCTGTAGTTGTAAAAGATGGATGTTATGGCAAATATCTGACCACTGAACACAGAATATTTACTTGGTGCCTCATTTTTTGTTGCTGTCAGGTATATCATTAAGCAAAATGGAAAATTCAGCCAAGTCCTGAAGTCTCAGGGGAAAAAAAAGAAGCAAAGATTCAAACTGTTGCACTTAAAATAGATTTTCTCTTCTTTCTCCTTTGGTTTACTTTAAACTTATGTATGTTGAGCTTTGAGGGTAGTGTATTCTTGGAAATGGCAGAAACAAAAGTATTTTAGCATTCCAAAGTCCTTACTGCAAATGCAAGATGATTTTTTTTTTATTTTATTTCTTTCTATATCCATTTTGACAACCTTGGGGACATTTCATTCAGACAGTAAAATATCCCAAACAGCTTAACAACTTGTGCCCATTTTAAAACCAGCGGGAAGAGAGCAATATGCAGCAAGAGAAGACAAGCAATTCCATGGACTTTGGTTTCCAATTTCTCTCCTCAAATCTTGATTTCTACTCTTCTTCCAAGACTGCTAACAAGTACCAATTCCATACATGTGTCTTTCCCAAAAATTATCCACTGGTCTGGGTCCTTCAATAGATAGGCTTTGATGAGACTATCTGAATTCATTTAGTCTACTGGAATTTTTGTCAGACAGATTCTGCTTTCATAAGCCCTGGAGGAATCAATGAGAACACTGAGGACCCACTCCTTTCAGGTACCCCTCTATACAGACCAGAGTGACAATTACATAAAAAGTCCTTAGAGGTGTAGGAAGAAGAACAAAGAGGCACAGGACCTATATGAAGAAGGTAGTTACCAATTTTTAGAAAATCTTCACTGAGCATGTGTGCATATTCCTTCTTCAGGGAGTTATAGCTAGATCAGACTTTGCTGGGTATTAACAGAACAGGGAAAAAATATCCTGCTTAAGATTCCTTTCATGACTCTGCTACTGCCAAAGTGCAATTGCAAACTAGGGCTTCATGAAGAAAATTCTTTTTGAAGGTTTTAACCTAGAACAACATTTTATTACCTATCACACTGCTGAATGTGGCTGAAAAAATTCAAGTGAGGTAAATCTCTGCAGATATCTTCTGCGTGGGTTTGGTATTTGAAAGCGTAACCAAATATGTTGGAACAATAAAACAATAAGTCAGAGGTAAGGGGAAACCAGCTGGATTAGATATTGAAAGAAATATGAAAGTTGCAATGGCCTGTGTAGGACCCATTGGTGACAAAACCCAGCCTTTTGTCTGTTAGAGTTGGTTAGCCATCAACATACTGCTTTATTAATTATATAGAATCATAGAATGGTTTAGGTTGGAAGGAACTTTAAAAGATCCTCTAGAACCAACCCCCTGCCTATGATCGAGTTCAATGAAAGGCTGACCTCTCTGTGTCTGCTGACATTTCTGAAATTAAGCAGATAAGAAATAATTTGCTGTATTGGGGCATTGGTATATTTCTCTTTCTTTCTCGAACTCAAGTAAAGCAAAATCTAATCATAGAATCATGGAATGGTTTGAGTTGGAAGGGGTGTAAAAGATCATCTAATTCCAATTCCCTGCCATGGGCAGGGGTACCTTTCACTAGATCAGGTTGCTCAGAGTTCCGTCCAACCTGGCCTTGAACATTTCCAGGGATGAGGCATCCACAACTTCTCTGGGTACCCCCTTCCAGTGCCTCACCATCCTCACAGAAAAGAATTCTTGTCTAATATCTAACCTAAACCTGCCCTGTTTCATTTTGAAACCATTCCCCCTGGTCCTGTTACTACATGGCCTTGTAAATAGTCTCTATCTTTCTTGTAGGCTCCCTTCAGGTACTAGAAGGTCTCAATTAGGTTGCCTCAAAGCCTTCTTTTCCACACTGAAAAATACCAATTTTCTCAGCCTTTCCTCATAGCAGAGGTGCTCCATTCCTCTGTTCTACTTGGTGGCCCTCCTCTGGACTTGCTCCAACAGGCCAATGTCCTTCTTGTGTTGGGACCCCAGAGCTGGATGCAACACTCCAGCTGGGGTCTCAGCTGAGCAGAGCACATGGTCAGAATCATGTCCTTCAACCTGCTGGCCATGATGCAGCCCAGGATACACTTGGCTTTCCAGGCTGTTAGGGCATATTGCCAGCTCATGTCCAGCTTCTCATCCACCAGCACCACGCAGTCCTTCTTGGCAGACCTGCTCTCAATCTGTTCATCCCCCAGTCTGTATCAATACCCCATCCCAGGTTCAGCACCTTACACTTTGTATTATTAAATCTCATGATGTTCCCATGGCCCCACTTCTCAAGCTTGTCCAGGTCCCTCTGGATAGGATCCCAGCCTTCAGATATGCCAACCAAACCATTCATCTAGGTGTCACACAAATCAGTTCTATTAACATCCCACCCTGTAGCTTCTCATATAATTCTTTTCTATGAGATCTGAGCACATAGATAATTGTATAGCACATAGATAATTAATAACCATTTCTCTTTCATTAGGCTTCTCAAATCTTTTAAAAATCTGTGAAGCAAACAGCTGAAAGCAGACACTCATTACCTGCAGCTAAAATTGAGTGTCTAGGCAGGATTGGCTACATTTATATCATTCTTACCAGATGTTTTTCTAATCTGTTCTCAAAGACCTCTAATACTGGAAACATTTCACTTTTCTCACTGTTTCAGAGTTTCAATATTGATATTCTTAGAAGTTTCTCCTAAAATTTAATATCAGCCTCTCTGCATGCAAATTAAGTCCATTGCACCACCAATGTGCAAAAGAGGATGCTTCCTTCCTCAGTAACCCAGCCTTCAAGTATGTGAAAAAATGTGTCTACAACTCTATGTGTGTATATATACATAAAAAATTAGATGGTCATTTTTTTCTTATTATTTGTTCTATAAAATTCCCATTTTTTTCTTAGAGGTTTTATTTTCAAGACCTCAGTGCTCTACTAAAGACTCTTTTCAGAGGGTTCAACTCCAGCTGGAGCTTTTGTATTTCTGGGTAGAGCAGACTTCATAGGTCTGACAAGCTGCAGTCCTTTTAATGCCATCCCACATGGTCTATGTCTTTTTTTCAGCAGTGGAAAATATTTCACAACAAGGAGAAAGTTTAAACATTAACATTCAGCTTTATGACATGCAGTACTCTTTAGTTCCACCAAACAATTTCTTGCTCACCTTCCCGTATTTGTGTCACTGACAGTTTTTGCCCTGGCTCCTATGTGACGGACTCCCAAAGTTCCTCAGACTGCACCAGTCTAAGTACAACAGGTTATTGGGGTATCAGTACAAGACACTTCTTCTGAATTCATCTCAGATGCCCTAAACTTCTTCTCTCCTTGAGTTCCCAGTTTATCGTTTAAACCTATTTCATGTATGAACCCAAAAATCTTGGAAAACTACTCAGTCTTCCAATTTCAATATGTTGATAATAACATCCAGAACTAGCAAAAAATGAAATCTAGGCACATAAATTCACCTAATCAATAAAAAAAACCCTGCTCAATTACTTAAGGAAAGAATAGTATACACACCTAAAAGAGGAATATAATCTAACAAAACCTTCCCTAAACTGAGATTTAGATGTCTAGTAGCTATATGACAATCTAATCTACTTGTTTTCCTAAAACCTTATACAAAATTAATTAGGTGCCTCCTTAATGAGTTGACAACATTGTGTAAGACTAAATTTAATTACAAATGGTTGTTCAGAAGTACCTATTCTGGAAGGTGTCTCCTGCCTTGAGCTCCTTATTAATCCAGAATTAGGCGTCTTTAATCCTTAGCATTTATGAAGGTCTCTGGAGAAGCCTGATTACTGTTAGGAGGAATCTTTTAGTCTGACTATAAACTAGACTATCTCCTAAATGTACTTAAGAATTAGTGACAGTTTCTTTTTATGAGCCAATAAAAGTCTAATTTGTCTAATTAAAAAAAAATAAAAAAGAAATAATGTGAATAAAAGGTTTGGAGGACCAATACAGCACTAATGTATGGATGTCTTCAGACCAGCTCTCCTGCACTGGAATCCACTATCCTCACAGTCTCTAATTTTCCAGTTAAAGATCTATATTGAGGAGAAAATTGAATCTTTAGAGTTCTTTACTTCTATCCTGAATAGAGACTTTAGGTACTTATATTAAGAGCAATGAACTATCAGTTGTGTCCCTTGGCAAAGAAATGTCTGAATTGGGTGGACTGAACTCCATCCAAAATCTTAATCACTAAAAACATTACTAACATTCTGCTAGAATACATGTCTAGCAGAGAAGTCATTTCTGCCTATGTTGAGGATTCTGGTCAAATACACATATTATTGATCAAAGTAACATACCTAAAGCATTCTTCATTTTCACAGCTCTTAACAAATATGAACTAAGTCAGGCACCTTCCACAGTACACAGAAATCCCAAGTGACAGAGAGCTGATGAAAAGTAGTTAAAAAGCATATGGTTGTACACACCGAATAAATTATAGTGTTCTGTTATGTACAGAAGCTGACTAGAAAAGAAATAGAAAATTTCTACCCATTCATGTCTGGACACATGAGGATATAGTGCTATTATTAATGACTGTGTCAGCATAATGCATCTTCAAAATAGAATTCACTCTATTGCAATAAATTCGAGATAAGACCTCAAAATTACCAAAGGAAAGTTGGAATCTGTCATGTTAGACAGTATGAGTTTTATTTCTCTTAACACATCTCAAAATGCTTAGGAAATTTGCATCCCATGAACCTCATGAAACAGCATTAAATTAACTAACTCTTGACCTGAGTAGATGGACTTAACTGCCCATAATGCCTTTTTTTTAACATCAAAACATACTAAGTATGCAAAATTTGTATTGTTCTCCTGTGACCTGAAATCTTTGTTTGGAAAACGCTTCAACGTTTCCTCCAGCCTCCAGCTGGTACTTTTGTAATAATAGTATTTGACATTAAGTAACAAGAAGTGAGCTGAAGAGAGGATGTTAGTTCAGCCAATGTCATATCCAGGTACAAGTGAAATCTGATGCAGACAGGTGTAAAAGCAATGAGCTATGAACTGAAGCTGCATTTTCTTCAATCAGATGCAGATAAAGACATTGATATGACTTCAGCTCTGCTTCAGAAGACCTAGTTCAGACTGTTGCAAAGCCTTGATTGGTTTTTAGAGACAAAAAGATGTGTTATTAGAAAGAAAAACAAGCCTAAAAATCAGTGTCAAGTATGTTATAAATTCAGTGTATCTAGAGAACAGTGCATTTGGTTACCCTGCTAGAAGAGAGCATTCTTAATCTGTTGTTTCCTAAGAGCTGAGTGGAATCTATACTTTAGCAACGACTAAAAATTTATCTGGCAATTGTAAGGGTAGTATTGAAAAAGAGGGGGGAAAATGGAGTAGCAAAATCAAAAGAACTTCAATAACTATTTGAACATTGTCCATGAAAGTTCTGAACATGAAAAGAAATCTGCTGAGGGGAAAATGAAATATATTTTGAAAGTATTTACTTTAGAGAGACCCCTTTGAAATATTGAAGGGATTGCATTGTTTGTTTTCAGCTCTTTAGAAGCTGTGTCAACTCAGAATTCATTGTCAAAGTGTTCATTTTAGAAAGTATTTAGAAGTGAACTTGAGGCACTGGGGTTTTTTTTGGTGTTGTTTGTTTGGTTTTTGTTCTACTCAACTTATTTTTTGGGGGATTTTGTTTTGTTTTGTTTGTTTTTGGTTTGGCTTTGTTTGGCTTTGTTAATACTTTCATCTTTTCATCACCTTTATGTAATATGTAAGAAATAAAGAGTTTCTGATTATCAAGCAATTTAAAAGAACAACAAAGTAGAATCACCTGTGCTGCATAAAATCAGTAACCAGACAGAACTGGGGCCTGTACAGATGTCTAAAGAAGGGTGTAAGAAAGAATACAACATGCATGTAGTGTGATTTCTTTGGAATTAAACTTCTGAACTGTTGGTTATAACTTTATGTTGAATAAGCTTTTATAAGTTTCCCTTTTGTGAATTTGTACAAATACTTATTGAATTCTGTTAAATTTTGGCATTTACAATAACTGATAGGAATTGTTTCCAATGTTTATTAATACATGCCATGGAAATTCACCTTCTTCTGTTTCTTTTAAACCTGTAAATTCATAATTTCACTTAATTTCCATAAATTCTCATATTGGGTTCAGGAAGTTATTGTTTTCTATTTGCTTTCTCCACATTATTCCACACTCTTAAAGACCTCTTTAATGTCTTTTCCAGGATGAAGAATATTTGTCTATTTATTTGTCCCTCATATAAAAATTCATTCACTCTTCTCTGCATCTGCTGCAGTTAAACAATATAATTTTTGAAACTGCCTGATCAGAACAGTAATCCAAATATGGGCATGCTGTAGATTTTGTAAAAGTATGACGTTCCTTATTCTGTGAGGCATTTATTTCCTAATAATTTATTACATTTTACTTGCTTCATTGATAATTGCTAAGCACTGAACTGATGTTTGTACAAAAATTATTGATGTCACATGCAAAAGCCTTTTTCATAGTTCAGATCCTATTCTTGCATATTTGAAATTAGGGTAGGGTTTTTTTTCATAAAAACCATTTCCTTTTAAGAGACATAGAATTACATTTGCCATTTTCTTTCTCAGACACTTGGCATCAGATGATTAATTTCTGATTTTTTGGGGGGTCAATATTCTTCTTTTTGATCCCAAATAACTTAGTATTGTTAGAAACCTTTGTCATCTCATTCAAATTCTTTAAACAATAACTGATGAACAAATTGAATAGCACATCCTACCATTAATTTGTATAGGATTCTAATAATGGCTTCCTAGATAATTCTAGTAATGGCTTCAGTCATTTACACTTACCTACCACTTATTCCTATTTTTTAATTCTAATCTTTTGAATGGTTATTTATACTTTGAATGAATTTCCCTTTTATCCCATGCCAACTCAGATTTTCTTCAGAGTTTTCGGTAAGAGCTTTTTCAAAAGCTTTATGGGGATTTCAATAGCCTATAGAAACTTGATGGTTCTTGTTCTTGTGATTGAGTTTTTTAAAGAATTCTAGTAGATTTGCAATACTCCCTGCTTCAAAAGCCAGTGTTTGGTTCTTCACCTGAATATCACATTACTGTGAGTGTGTGTGTATGTATATGCACAATCTGTCTTCTACTAAACTTTCCGCCATCTTTTCCAGCATAGAAATCAGATTTCTTACTTGTAGTTTTGGGGGATTTATTTTAGAAATTTGTCTTTTTTTTTTATTACCCTTATATTTGTCACCCTCTGTCCCAGCTCTGCAGAAGCAATTTTAACAGATAGCACACACACCACATTAAATAGGTCAGCAATTTTATACTTTGAAGAATACCATCTGGGTATGTCAAGTTCACTCTTCATTCCACTAGTTTATTCTAGAATCTTTTCTAATGGAGCTTCAATTTGGCATATATCCTCCAGTACATTGTTCACGAACGGAGTTTCTGGCATGGGTACCTCCTTTATGTCTGTGAATATAGATTAAAAAAAAAAGGTAATTTAACTTTTCTGCTACAGCCTTATCTTCTATGATACTCATTTGCACTTTGATCACCTGTTAGGTCTATATATTGTCTGGTAAGCTTCCTTTTTCTGATCTGTTTGAAAAGGATTTAATGTTAGTTTTTATGCCTTCCACAAGTTTTTAATCAAAATATTGCATTGTACTTTTAAACTTATTGTAGAATCATAGAATGCTTAAGTTTGGAAAAAGACCTTCCAGATCACCAAGTCGAGCCTTTGACCAAACACCACCACCAAACTAAACCATAGCACTAAGTGCCACATCCAGCCACTTCTTGAACAATTTCAGGGATGGCAACTCAGCCACTTCCCTGGGCAGCCTGTTCCAATACTTAATCACTCTTTTGATGAAGAAATTCTTCCCATGTCCAACATGAACCTTTCCTGGCACAGTTTGAGGCTATTTCCTCTTACCCTGTCACTAGTTAGTTGCCTGGGAGAAAAGACTGAGCCCCACCGGGTTACAGTCTACTTTCAGGTAGTTGTAGAAAGCAATAAGGTCTCCCCTCAATCTCCTTTTCTCCAGGCTAAACAACCCCATGTCCCTCAGCTGTTCCCTGTAAGACTTGTGCTCCAATCCCTTCCCCAGCCTCATTGCCCTTCTCTGGACACACCCCAGCACCTCAATGTCTTTCTTGTAATGAGGGGCCCAGAACTGAACACAGCACTCAAAGTGTGTCCTCACCACTGCCGAGTACAGAGGGATGATCGCTGCCCTGGTCCTGCTGGCCACACTATTGCTGAAACAAGCCAGGATGCCCTTGGCCTTCTTGGCCACCTGCACACACTGCTGGCTCATGTTCAGCTGTCTGTGGACCAACACCCCCAGGTCATTTTCTACTGGGCCACTTTCCAGCTACTCTGCCCCCAGCACTGCCTGGGGTTCTTGTGACCCAAGGGCAGGAACTGGCACTTGGCCTTGTTGAACCTCATGCAATTGGCCTCAGCTCATCTATCCAACCTATCCAGTTCCCTCTGTAGAGCCTTCCTACTCTTCAGCGGATCAATGTTCCCACTCAACCTAGTGTCACCTGCAAAAGTGACTGAGGGTGCACTCAACCCTCTCATCTGAGTGACCTTTAAATAATTACCTTGCTATTTCTTAGCACTTAATTGTTTTGGCTACCCATTAGAATATTCCAAAATAGATGTTAAAAAAGGCTTTGGATCCTAATAAAGTATCATGTGGCTTATCTTTAAGAGCTGGTTGTGTGAAAGAAGTCAAAACTAGGTATCTGTGCTCTGTTCAGTCTTTTCCTATCATCTTGTTATGGACTTCCTATAAGAAAAATATCCAGAAAAAACCAGCTCATTGGACAGGGTGTTGACTAAAGACCCTAGAGACCATTGAAGACAGAACTATACTATCAAGTACATCTCTCTTCATTTGAGACTGTTTAGCCTAGAGAAAAGAAGGCCCAGAGGAGATCTTATCAACCTGTATAAATACCTGAAGGATGGGTGTAAAAAAATGGAACTAGGTTCTTTTCACTGGTGCCCATAAGAGACAATGGGCACAAACAGGTAGTGCTGTCTGAACATCAGGAAACACTTTTTTACTGTGAGGCTGACTGAGCTTTGGCACATATTGTCAGAGAGAAGTCTCCCTCTCCTTAAAGATTTTCTAAACCCATTTGGTCAGATTCCTGGTCTCTAGCTGGCTTTGCCTGAGCAGGGCAGTTGGGTCAGATTATCTGCAAAGGTCCCTTCCAACCTCAAATATTCTGTAATTTTATGATCTCAGGCACTATGCAAAGGTATGGAGAAACATCTTCCTCCACTCAGAATCCAATACTTCTTGGAAGTGAAAGAAAGCCCTAAGAATGAAGGTACAGCATCATATTCCTTAGGCTACCTGTTCAAATTTTGAGCAGAGGCAACTGTAGTCTAATGACACCATTCACGGGATGGTGCAGCAGCCTCTGTCATGAGATGTAGTGGGAGCAGAGGCACTGCTGGGAGTCTGTGTGGTGCAAGGTGTTCTCTTTTTGTTTCAGGAATTCAAACTCCCGTGTCATCATCTCCAGGAACAAATTCCAAGAGCTTGTGGGTTTGTCTGCTTCCCTCTTGCCTGCTTGCCCACTCAGACTTGAATCTGTTTATGTCTTTCTGGAACACACTAGTAGAGCCTAAATAGGGGTAGAGGTTATCAGGTAATGTCTTCCTTGAGGTAAAAGCAGAGTGTGAGCTGTATTTCAGTCCTTTCATACTAGGGGAAAAAAAAAAAAAAGAAACTGGAATTCCTTTTTCTTGCTTGAGCCTTCAAATTACTGTGCAACTAAACAAATGAGAAATTTTGGTACAAACATTCACCAGTTGTGTTAATAGGAAGTAGATGTGATCATCAGCGCCTACTCTGTGAGACTGCTGAGATATGGTCCAGGGGATCCTTCCAGAGCAGTCCTCTGGGAAGACACGTGCAAATGAGTTCTAACAAAGCTTGACTGTTTTTAACCACTCTTCTGAGGAAAAAGATGATATAAAAAGAGGTTTGGACATGCATTTTAAACATAGCCATGTTGCCTGGAGAACTTAAATGTTTCATTCAGAGATTTTCATAAAGTTTACCTTTTTTCAGACAAAGGCATAGAGAAAACTTGTTTCAGTCTCAGCTGCTCTAAGACACTGTTTTTTGTTCTCTGGACTTTGTATAGTCAAATAATAAAAAATATAAACATTTCTAAACAAAATATTTGCATTTTTTAGAAGATGTTCACAGCTACTTATTACTGTGTACAAATATCTCTCAAATTTTGATTCTGATAATTTATTTTCAATGTTTAAAATTTTCTCTTTCATTATTAGCCTATATACTTAACTTTAAAAGCGTATCCTGTCAGTTTGCTTTTTTTGAATGTCATTTTTTCCTCTTTATAACTAAAAGATTTTTCAGAAAACTGTTAGCTTTAATCATCATGTAACTTTAATCATGTCCTTTAACTAGAAAAATTTTCATTACATTTTCAAAATTCCATCAAAAATATGAACATTTTATGTCCAGTTTAATCATCAAAGTTCTTAAGACACTGTTTTGTTACATGACCAATTTAAAGTCTCCAGAAATATTAAAAATAATAATAATAATATATCTATAAAATAATGAAGAGGTCTTTTTTCTCAAAGAACAGATAAAATTACAGCAAGATATTCAATAAATGTTTGCAATTTAATAACTTTATTATCTTCCATCCAAAAAACTTTGTTTTTATCAATGTATAGTAACTCCAACAATATCTGATAACAAGCTATCCTTAGCTCCTGAAAAAATTCCCTCATGTTGCCATGTGACAGTAATAATTTGAAGTAAACAGTGAGCTTAGAATGATTTATGAGCTTCTACAGATGGTAAATCTTCAAAGGTCATCTATCTTCTTGGGCAATGTGGAGTAACTGTGCTGAAATCTAGACTGAAGAAGGACAGAAGTCTAAACTATGTGTTTAGTTTACTCCAGATGTGGCCAGTTAAACTAAACAAAGCTGAGAGCTCCTGTGCTACATATTAAGCTAGGCAATGAAGCAATGGAAGTAACTGAGCAAATGCTGTATTACCTATTTTCAACCAGTCTCTTTTGAGCACCTAGTACTTTGCCTGAAGTCCAAGAAAAGATTTATTATTTCTTAGCCTTTTTCCTATTATTTGTCAGGGAAAATAAAACTTCAATGGATAATACTAGGCCAGGGCAGGAACATGACTTTATTTTCTTTTTTTTTCTTTTTCAAATTAACTGATGTTTTAACAACAAAACTTACACATAGCTTTGCTTCAAAGAGGCACAGCACATTCTGCAGCTAACGCCTCATGCTCATCTCACTAGCACTGTGCAGGTCACTGAACTATTTTCACATCTAAATGTTTGTTTTTAACAGTTACATCTATGGTGAATCAAATCTCAGTTGTGGCTGTTGAAATAAATGCTCAGGTCACAGTACGGTACCTTCACACTAGGTAGTAGTGAGATAGGCTTCAGGGGCAGAAGAACACACTCTTTAATACAACATATAGAAAACACATGCAAGCTTGTGTGTGAAGCTTCACACCTTGAATATACATTTAAAACGTAGTGGTCCAGTATTAGTCTTCAATATAATTCACAGCCTGCAATTGTAAAATGGACTTATAATATAACCGAGGTATTGTGGAAATCATATTTCTTCCTGTATTTCACTTAGGTCCTGAAGAACTATGCCTTTTTCAGAGCAATCCCCTGTATCAATACAGCTGAAGGCTGAACAGATTGAGAGCAGCCCTGCCAAGAAAAACTTGGGGGTGCTGGTGGACGAGAGGTTGGACATGAGCTGGCAGTGTGCACTTGCAGCCCAGAAAGCCAAGTGTATCCTGGGCTACATCAAAAGAAGGGTGGCCAGCAGGTCAGAGGAGGAGATTCTGTCCACCTGGAGTACTGCATCCAGCTCTGGGGTCCCCAACCCAGGAAGGATATTGGCCTGTTGGAGTAAGTCCAGAGGAGGGCCACTAAGAACATAGGAATGGAGCACCTCTGCTATGAGGAAAGGCTGAGGTGACCTAATTGAGACCTTCTAGTACCTGAAGGGAGCCTACAAGAAAGATAGAGAGGGATTATTTACAAGGCCATGTGTAACAGGACCAGGGAGAACGGTTTCAAAATGAAACAGGGCAGGTTCAGGTTAGATATTAGACAGGAATTCTTTTCTGTGAGGATGGTGAGGCACTGGAAGGTGTTGCCCAGAGAAGTTGTGGATGCCCCATCCCCAGAAATGTTCAAGGATGAAACTCTGAGCAACCTGATCTAGTGAAAGGTACCTCTGCCCATGGCAGGGAATTGGAACTAGATGATCTTTAACACCCCTTCCAACTCAAACCATTCCATGATTCTATGATTAGATTTTGCTTTACCTGACTTCCCAAAAGAAAGATACCAATGCCCCAAGACAACAAATCATTCCATTATACACCTGTCTGTTTAACTTCAGAAATATCAACAGACAGAGAGAAATCAGTCTGTCATTGAACTTGGTCATAGATACATAGAATTTGTGACAATCATATTTTTCCAGGATTTCAGCTGTTGTTAATATGTTGATATAATAGTCACAGTATGAGTAGAATACATCTCACTTGTCTTCACCTCTGGAAAGTTAAGCATCTGTTAAAAATTAGTTGTTTTTTTTTTTTTTTCTATTGATAATGCAGATGTCACCTACAGGGGCATTCAGTGCGTGTCTTGTATGGTTTGCATTGTCCACTGACACACACTTATTCCTCTTCATTAACAGGGGGTATCCATCTGCTTGTCTCAGATCAAACACCTAAGAGTTAGCTGGGCAAGTTTACATAAGTATGTCTCTGAACAGCGAGTATAAGTTGTATAGGTTTACAGGAGTATTATTGCAAAAAACTCCCATATTTATAAATGTGTTAAGTGATACTAATGTCTCAGTTATTCTGTTTCTCTCAGCAGCAGTTTCTTTTTCCTAAATCTTTCCTGTCTCTTCTTGAGTATTTTACTACTGAAGGGTGTAAGAGTATCATCCAAATTGCACAGAAGCACAGAAGTGCAAAGAAACATTAAAGTGGTGATGGCTTCTTATTAGGGCGGTTCTCTTTTCTACTGCTGCTTTTTCTTTTGGTCTTCATCTCCCTGATTTTTAAGATAGCTGGAGGGTGCACTTGATGCATTTGTCTATAACTGTGGCCAAACTGAGTTCATCATGATAAAATTGTCACTATTAATGATAATACAGGTGTAATTCAATTCATACTCCAGTCCGAATATGAGTCTTTATTGGCACAGTAACAGAGGAGTGAACACTATATTCATGCTTGTAAAATGCACCATTTCACTCTGTGCCATAGGGACACCTTTTCTTCCATGCGTGTTTTCAATTCTGTTCTTATCCAGATTTATTATTTGATATAATTTCATTTATGCAACTTACAGAAATTACATTTTGAAAAAGAAACAAAAAATACTCTTTTAAATTTCAAATGTCAGCTTTATTTTAACCTGCCTTGTTAGCCTAAAAGTTTTAATACAAAGGTTAAGGTCTCTCTTTATTTTTCTCTTTGTAAATGAACAAAGGTTAAAAGAAGGAGACAGAGAAGCAACTGTCCTTAAGACTCTAATTAAAATTAAATCAATGAAAGATGTGTGTTCCCCATATCCCATATAATGCTACTATATTCTGAATGAGAAACATTAGGAAATGATATTTCCTTGCAATTGAATATGTGTGCATTAGCAAGTAATATTTTTAAAGAATTTTGGACAAATTGATGTTTAATATTATTCTTGTAACAGAAGTGCAATTAGTAAAGGCAAAACATTAAGTAGGAATTTAGAGACAGACATAAGGCTTGGAATCCAGGCAAAAATTTACTAGAATTCTACAATTATCTCAGTTAATATTTTATTTGCAGTTCTGGAAATAGTACTACATAAAGCTCTGACACAACTTTTGGGTTTTTTTAAATCATATTCAAAGAGACAGAACTGCAGAAGATTTTTTGTAAAACTTTAAAGCTAAACTATTCAAAATAGATATCATATGCCTGATAAAACAAATGTACTTGGGGGCTTTTTTTGTCCTTGCCAAGAGATTAAGTATTTTATCATCAATATGGAAACTTGCAAGACTATTTTTTCCTTAGAAAGTGTAATAGAAGTTAAACATAATAGTGATCGTTTTTGTGCTGTCATGTGCTTTGAAGTCCCTGGAATTTAATCATATGCTTCAAATTAAGCTCCTGATAACCTGCAGCTCTGTGATAATGGCCTTTTAAACTCAATAATCTTATTAATGACACTGTAGATGAGCCACATATGCAGATTATTCAGCTTCTCTCAGGTTTCACTGAACAGAAATCTGAATGAAGTTTGCTGTTTGCTGAAGTAGTCCCTCACTTTGCATATTTTGTATAGCAATCTGCACTGGAATGATAACAGACGTATGGTTCTAGACAACAGACCTTACTTTTCATATAGAAGGAATGAATACAGATTGAATGCTTTAAATGTGACTATACTATGTGTTAGGATGGGCATTTTAGCAAAAATTAATGAGGCCTCTTGTGATAGATTATTGCTGCTTAGTAGGTGTCATGAAGAATGTGCGATACATATCACAGCTTTGTACAAAGAACAGGAGCAAGCCATGGTTTGCTGCTGACTTTAAAAACACAAAACTGACAGATACCAAGGATTACTGTAATTAAAATATGTTTAATTTTTATAAAATACTTCAGCAAGAGTGCCATGAAAACTTTATAGAATTCATTACACATTATGCAAATAACTGTTAAATTTGTTGTCTTAAAACTGCATAGTTCAACATTTGATTTTTATGTAAGAAAAGTTATTGGCTGCTTCTGGTAATGGTAATATAATTAGCACTGCCTTAATTTGTAGCATGAAGACCTGCAAGGCTATGTCCCATGATAGTTGCCATATTGTTTTACCACTGTTAAATTGTAATTATTGCTTTGGAAAATCGTATATTTGTACATTAACAGTGACAGTAGAATCTTGTCAAAATAATGGTTGCCTAGCTACAAGTAGATGAAACAAACTACTAGCAGAACTGTAAAAACATTTGTTTTTCAAAGAATACATTTAGATGACAGAACAACTGTGTTGTGACTGATACTGCTGGGTTTTCTACAGTTACCAACAGTCTGTCGAGAGAAGTGTTACAAAACTCAATGAGTTGTAAGAAGTCACTGTCAGAGAAAACAGACTTCCAGGAAGTCTTTGATCCTAATCTGAATTTGTGGCAGTGGTTACTGGAATTTCTCTTTTTCTAGAGAATAAAACGTTTTTTCCCCCCCCCCTCCAGAGAATAATGCAAGCTTTTTTTCAGGTTAGAAAACATTGGATATGTTATCAGTTTAGAGCAGGAGATTTTTCTTTAAATTTTAATTGAAATTGAAATTAAAATTTGAAATTGAAATTTAAAATTAAAATAATTGAAAACTGAAGAGTGATGTTATAATCACTTTCAAAATTAGGTGATCTTGTATTTGAAAATTTCCTCTGGTTTCACATTTTAATATTAAAAACACCAAAAAACCAAAAATTACCTAGATATTTTTTAATTAACTAAATCTTCTCATGTGACAGAAAGGTAGTTTTCCCTCTTATATGACTCACCTAGCATTCAAGAAGTTTACATGGCAAACTGAACTTTAAGATTTAAATCACCTACAAATAATTTTTTTCATTACAAGTCAACGCACAAATATGAAAGAAGTGTCATTGACAGACTGAATTACTTAGAGAGTCTGTAAATTCTGATCCACAGCTTAGTCCCTGGGATTGACTTTGTATCTCACACTTGATTTTAGCAAAAGACTAGTAACTATTGAGTTAATACATGAAATTTGAACTGATGCTTAAAGCCTCCATTCTTTTAGCATAAACGATATACAAATACTTGATTAATCAGGCTCTACTGTATCTGTTGTCAGTGATTTGTTCAAGCCAAACATCCAATCTTAAATTTTAGTTTTAATGATCTCTTCCTTGAAATATTATTATTAAACTGTAATGAAAGTTAAGCTGAGACAAGACAATAATTTAAATGAGGCAAATTAATAAAATTTGTAGTCTGCCATCAGAAAGCCTTATGGAGCTTGTTTTTAACTTAAACACTAGCAGTTTATTCCTCTTTTATTTGTAACTGAGTGCTAATTTCTTTCATCACACCAATTTCACTGCATGAAAACAAATTAATACTGATGTTTTATTAAACCATTAGTCTGAAATTCTACAGCTTCACACCAGTGAAAATCTAGGAAATTACGACACAGGAGTATTGAAGTATTTATCAGTGCAAGAACAGTCTCATAACCATCTACCTCTTTTTTCTAGCCATTTAATTTTAAACATGATTTGTGGGTCAGTTCTCAGAAATGTTTCTTCCCCTTTCTTCTGCAAAGCTCCAAATAGGATTTGTTCCATGTCTTCTGCTCCACTAGATGTACAGGATAACCTAATATTAGGAATAGAATTTCAGCATTCCGATGTTTCCCTTTTCATAACAGTTATACCACTTGAGTTTTTAGTGGAGAATAACACCATTATTAGAAGGAAGTTCATTAGAAGGAACTTGCACATTTTTCTCCTTTAATTCAGAAGATTTAGTTTTCAAGTCCAAAACATCAAAAACGTGCCTGTGGGTTCAGTAGCTCCTATATAAATAATCTTTGCTTATACTATACCCTATCAGATTTTAATAAGGATGTCTCACACAAGCAAATGCTACCGTGTTAAGCAGCAGGCTTCAATCTTTTCCATATTTTGAATAGCATAGTTCCTATTAAAAAAACCAAAACAACAACAAACAAAACAAAAACAACGAAACAAAAACTGAACACATAAACCAAACAGGAGGCAATGGTAATTTGCTGTCATTCTTCCCACATGAATGCCCTTAACAAAGCTTCATTCACTTATGTGTACCATCTAGAAATATTCTTCATAATCAATAACAGCCTTTTGTTGTGAAAATAGGAATATTACAGAAACCACTTTATTGTACAGATCTTTGTGGAAGAAAGAGTAGCTGAACAAAGCTGATAACTGAAGTACTGTGATCTCCATTTATAGTTTGACAGTTGTCCATCAGATTACTGACTGGTAAAGAGCCCAGGTTTTCAAAGAGTCTATTTAACATCTTCCATGCTGCCAAGTGATAGAATTCTGTGTTAGTCTGAGCTTAATGATGACATTGATCAAAATGTAAATATAGGTAGATTTATCAGGACATAATGATTATGCTGATAAAGCCTCACGATTGGAACTTTCAGAGTAAATGTACTGAAATGATAAATGTTTATTTCCCAGTCAAGGAAATGGATTCAGTATTGCAGTTAATGTTTCATCCAGCCCAACTTCATTAAGCACTACTCAGCTAATGACATCATGAATTTGTTCATCTTATCAAATTGAATGAATTAGGGAAATGTATCAAAAGCTGATTGTGAATAAATTCGCTTTTCCCTGGAATAACTAAAAAAAAAAAGGAGGCAAATGGATCAATTTTTTTCCTTTCTCCTCCTATTAATTTGTAGCATGATGATGCTTTCTCAACTATATGGCATGAACTACTTTGTGTTTAACATGATTCTAATTAACCAGTTTAATTGTAGGGGTTTAAAGCAGGAACACTTAGAGAGTGGACCAATGCCAGCCCATTCCTTTCCAATCATATTAAATGCTGTCTCTCCAGGGATACAGGCTTTTAACAAGGACCTGTGTTGCCATTATTCTTTATAATGTTATGAGAAGCAATCAACAAGGTCTTGCCATGGTTCCTTAAATTATTCATGCCCGAGCCATTGTATCAAACTACAATATTTACTGAAAAATTGTTATCCTCTGAGTTCTGATTATGATGTGACCCTGCAGATGTATTGGATTTGTGGGGTCAGATTCTGGTATCGGGGACCATACATAGGTGGCTTCTGTGAGAAGCTGCTGGAAACTTCCCTCTGTGTGTGACAGAGCCAATGCCAGCTGGCTCCAAGACAGACCTGCCACTATCCAGGGCTGAGCCCAACAGTGATGGTCGTGCCTCTGTGAGAATATAGTTAAAAAGAGGAGAACAAACTTGTGCAACTGCAGCTGCAGGGGGAAGTGAGAATATGTGAGAGGAACAACACTGCAAGCACCAAGTGAAGAAGGAGGAGAGGAGGTGCTACAGGCACCAGTGCTGAGTTTCCTCTGCAGCCCATGGTGCAGCCCATGGTGAGGGCAGGCTGTCCCTCTGCTGCCCTTGAAGGTCTGCAGTGAAGCAAAGATCCACCTGCAGCCAGTGGACGACCCCATGCTGGAGCAGACTTCTGGCAGTACCTGTGGCCTCAGGGAGAGAGAAGCCCACACTGACACAGGTTTTCTGGAAGGACTTGTGACCCTATGGGGGACCCACCCCGCAGCAGACCCACCCTGTTCCTGAAGGATTGCACCCTGTGGAAGGAGCCCACACTGGAGCAGTTTGTGAAGAACTGCAGCCTATGGGAATGAGAATTGGAGAACTTGCTGGAGAACTTTGCCTCCTGCAGTCCTGGAGGACTGTCAAGGAAAAGAGTGTGAGGATTCCTTCACCTGAGGAGGGAGAAACAGAGACCACATGTGATGAACTGACCACAGACCCCGTTTCCTGTTCTGCATCACTAAGGAGAAGAAAGTAGAGAACTTGGGAGTAACATTAAACATAGGATGAAGAGAGGGTTGGGGAGAAGGTATTCCAAGATTTGTTTCTCATTATCCTATTCTGCTATTAATTGGCAATAATTTTTTTTTTCTCCCTATGTCCACTCCAGTTGAGGAGGAAGGATAAAGCGTCTTTGGTGGACACCTGGCATGATATGTATGAATCATAGTGATGTCTCTGAACTCTTAAAAACATTGTTGTGCTGTTTTTAATTATAGTAACAGATTCTACAAACAGCTGAGAATCACATAATTCACATGTAGTTATGGATATTATGTAGAGCAGAAAGGGATAGGTGCTTTAATTATGCAGAAAGTCTAGGTCTTTCTAGTTTTCACCTTCAGTCATGCAGGATTCCTAGAAATTCTAAGTTTAAATTCACATTAAAAATCAGTTTTTAAATCATGCTGACAAAGAGCTGCTATTTTAATTTTGTATGTTCTGCATCAAAGAAGTTCTCTCTTTTTGGGGAATGGCTGCCAGTGGATAAGTGGGAAAGATATTAACACTGATGATACAAACGAATAATATATAATAATCCCTGTCATTAAATGATCACTTTTATTTAGTTAAAATCAAACTACTTGTAACTTCCTCAAATATCAGCATTTCTAATAAATATTAATGTTTACCTAATTGAAATGTTGATCCATATCTGCATGAGAAAACAAAGTTTTCCGATGGTGAGTTTTCCAAGTGAGCTTCCAAATAGGTGTATAAATTTGTTTACAGCACTGACATGAAGGCAACTGATACAGGCTGATGATGATAACCGGAACCAGAAGCAGTGGGTGAATGGTGCCAAACTCCCTGAGCTGTCTGGATGTGAATCAGCTGGGGCTGACTGCAGGCTAAGCCACATTTGTGCAGCAGTGCATTCAGGCTAATAAAGAGGGCTGCAAAGCAGGGCTTGTTAGGTCAGCCATGGTCAGATCTGCACCATGTGGATTTACTGAGTTGCATCTCTTCTAGCTCAGGGATCTATACACCATACTCAAGGCACAGCAGAGATAGACTGATAATTAGGCTGTTTTGGCTGGAGTCACTGGGTGAACATGTAGAATTAACTTGGTTTTGTAAATTCTTCAGCTGACAAGAGCAAACACACATGCCAGGGATCTGGGAGAAATCTTGTGCCATAGTTCCTTTAGGCTTGTGAAAGCCTAAAGGAACCTGTAGTGACAGTCTCTTGTGGAAGTTTCTGTTGTTTCTGGATCATTAGATAGGTCATAGAGTAAGCAGTTGCTACAAGGAAATTTTATATATATTCAGGACACTCTTATAGCAACTAGCACTGTTAAACTGGCTGTATTAGTAAAGATCAGTAGAGGCTCCTATTCTGAAACAAGTGACCTTTCATTCTAAAGCAGAAAGTTTTACAAGCACAGAAAGAAAAAAGCTTAGATTCACAGGTTTCTGAATAATGTGTACAAGACCTAAATATCAGAGCTTTCATTTTCTTACAGTGCAAAAATAGGGAACATCATGATTCCTAGGAAAAATTTTCATAAATGGAAGAATTGCTTCAGAGTTTCAGTAAGTCCTTTAAAGAAAACAAGCAAATACC